>JAHLJT010003656.1:100016396-100448896 GCA_031308135.1 Acheta domesticus | reverse complement strand
TACCTAGCCGAGACCAAAGGAAAGAGAAAACTAATACTGGAAAGTCTGCCATTCTTTTTCACCGTTAGTTTAAAGCCATTTTGAAATCATCGATAACTCACATTTAGTTGTAAAGCTAAACGTAAATAGATTTCATCAAATAGAATAGTACCATAATTTGGGAAGTATTGTACCTCGGATCTTTCCAAGGTACAACACATCGAAGATTTTTTTAATTTTGATGTTAGGATGAGCTTTATTTCACACACGTTGTTCTGCTCTTAAGAGTAGGGAATCAAGAATTGCTTTCATTTCAAAGCTGATCTTACTTATTTTTGATCTGTAATTAAGAGAGACTAATGAAAAATACTTACTTTTGACAGGCGATGATACGTTTTTAATCATTTCTGCTGCAGATGAATTGCCAAGTAAACAAATTGAACTGTAAAGAGACCGTGGTTCGTCATAGAAACCGGGGAACGGATGTAAGTAATTCTCATTTGTGAATAGAACAATACAAAATTGGAACAAATTACCTATGATGGTGCTCGAGACTTTCCATCAGAATGTCAAGTTTTAAAATTAGTTTAAATAAATTGTATTTTTTAAATATATTATCAGTTAAATTAGTTATTTTATATTATTTTTATATTAAAGTCATCTTTAAGAGGATGGGGGTAGAACATTAATCCTGTAAAATTGTATTAAGCAGACACGAAATTATTATGTTTTTTGATTCTTTATGAAGTAGTTATTGTATGTGGAAAACGCTACCACCGAAATTACTCAAATGTACTCCTAAGTAGCAAATAAATATTCTATTCAATTTTCTTCGAATACAGGAAAATGTGCTTTTGTGGGGTGGCTCAGCATCTACTTTTATTAAAACCTAAGAATATGACCGTAAAAAAATTCGAAAATTGCAACATTAAAAAAATGTCAACCAGTTTCTTCAACTAAATTTTTGATGATTGTTTCTACTTTCTGAGAGAAACATCTTCAAACTTGCATCCTTAAATAATGTCGTAAGTTTTGAATGAAAATATTAGTAGTTTTCACGTAATTTTCTGTGAAATCGTGATGAAAAAAATAAAGTTTTTCTTCAAGTCGCCCCCAATATTTCTTTAAAGAAATTGCTGGAATAATATGACTTAATAACATGGCAAGGTCTGATATTCTTTAAAGCTTCAAAATATAATAATCAAAATTGCAAACTTTACATTTTTTGAAACTGTCAGTGACTGGTGAAGCGACACGCCACCGTGGCGATATAAGAGATACAGAGCGTGGAACGCCGAAGCGTCAGCACTCAAGTTCAAATTCCAGCACAGACGAAGGTTTTCGAGGTTTGAAAATATTCTCTGAGGCATGTGTTGGGTCGAAGAGGCGATCCCTAAGTGAACTGAGCCGTCAAGATAACGTATGCAATGGAGTCAAGATAAGCAACTGTTTTGCACGGGTGCAAATATTACAGATAATACATAAATAGTATTATTACAAAGAATACGAGGAAGAATACGTACTATTCAGTTGTAGGTTCACGAGTTGGGTATTAAGACTAGCTAATTCCCTGGCTTTTTATTTATTTACAAAAATCTTCTATTAAGCATCCGTCTCGCTCCGTTCCTCTGCTCTCCTGCTTCGCACACTTGCGGAACAGGACCCGCCCTTTCCGCCTGCTTATTTCCTTCCGCTTGCCCGTCTCGCTGCTTTTGTTCGGCCCACCCCTCCCGGATCTGCTCGTTCTCCCCGCGACATGAGAATTGTAACACCAGGCTGCTCTGATAGGTAGTTTTCCGGGATTCCCCGATCAACACCTGGCGAATGCCGGAGCAGTACCCTAAAAAACGGGCCACGGACTGCCCAAGATCTGCCCTTCCTCTTCCTTGTCTATCCTCACTCCCCTTTTTTACACACAATTATAAGTGTGTTTAACTTACAAGCATTAACACGTACACTACACTACGACACATGTCGGGAGATCAGTCGGGAGCTTAGAGCTTGTCCCGGCTGGGGCGATGCCCCACTGGTTGTAGATACATGGTTGGGAAAAATCTCCGAAGCTGACGGGTATGTTGGCGCTGTATCTCGCCACTCACTGGAAAATCACGACCGCCTCCGCGATAAAACATGAATTACATTACGGGACTAATGAACTTAGCAGTTGGCGCGGCTAGAATCACTAATTAATCAATCCTCGTCTCATCCTATCCCACCAGTCGCCGCCCCGCAGTAAAGCCCAGATGCAATGCGGTTTACATTAATCTAAATCTTGTAATGAAATACAGTAGTTATTTACGTAATGTAACTAATACAGAATACGTGTCTTTAATTTACGAATGGCATGTTAACGGAGGAGGCGACATTGCGAGCCGCATCCGGCATTGTGAAATGAGTACGCCAAAGATACGTACGAGTTGGACACTTAATACGAATTCATGGAAACATGCACGTATATACTCTTCAGGTCATTCTAAATACGCGAAGCGGCAGACATGTTGATTCCATGTCGCCTATATGTTTTGTTTATTCTGCAGTATGCATTTTTTTAATAGCCATGACGTCTTTGCAGTATATGTACCGCAAAGTAACACGTTTGCTATAAAAAATAAAACAAAACAACTAAGTTTGAAATAAGAAGTATCTCACCGCGCCATTTTTTTTCGTCGAAAGTTTAAAATCAATCGCTCCTGTTCAAACGTTTTTGTGGTACAAACATACTATATTCACTCATATAGTCCACTACAGTAAACGTATTAGCATAGCTCTAGCGTAAGTAGCATAGCTCCGTGTTAAATGCCCTATAGCGACGTGTGGGTAGCTACTCTAGCGATCCGCGCGGCGATCAAATAATGCATGTTTTATGAAGCTTTACCGTTCGTAAGGCAGAATCGTTCTGCTAAATCTAAAAGAGTTAATGTTTTTAATATATTTTAATTTCCATATCCATATAATTAAAATATGTGAAGTAGAATTTTTTTAACAATTTCTAAGGGGTCGTCCACAGGGGAAGGGAGTATTGACTTATTGTTACTTAAAACTGATAATTTTTTTCAACATTAGCTGAAATAATTCCTTTTTTTGTGTCTTATACTAAAACATTAAGTAATTATTTTAAAAACAAAAATAAAGTTATAAGATGTAAATTGTTACATAGTGATATTTTTTCATCAATTTTTTATTGAATCTGTAAAATTGCGAAGAAAATATTCAAAACTGGTATGTAGTTAATTCTAAAATTCATTTAAATTGGCGCAGTAGACTCTTGCCTATCACGACGTTTGCATAGCTTGTGATCAAAACTTTTCCCGCCTTTGCGTCCTTTCTTCACACACAAATTGCATTCACAAGGGGGGGGGGGCTGTTGTCGCAAGCGTTACGTAATTATTTAGGGGGGTGAAGCGTCCCTTAGGGGTAAGTTACATGGGGGAGAGGGAGTATTCAAAATACTCCAAAATTGCGTTAAGTATGGAGGGCCCCAAAGGAAAGACATGATTTAAATCTAATGAATAGTATGCATTGAAAGTGAATAGTGGAATCATGAGTAAGAACAAGTATTTCTGTACTTTTCATGAAACTATCTAGAAATCCAAGGAATATAAGTAGTAAATGAGGGTATCTAGGAAGTAATAACATTTATTAGGAGAACAGTTTTTCATCTTTCCTTTCTAGGTCTATTGGACAAACAAAAAAAAACATAACTCAGGGTTCTTTCTTTCATTATTGTTGCATTTAATTGCAGAATAGTGCGCCTTGTTCGACACACGCATTGTTATTTGTGGGTTAACTGAAAAATTATAAGAATTCAGTTGGTGCATATTAAGTGAATGTTCCGATACATGTCAAATGTGGGGTTAAATCATAATTTTTATATAATTTTACGTGTCATTTAATGACTTGCCCTTGCAATCCTAGGAATATAAAAACACGAGGTCAAGGAACAACATGAAATGTTTTTGAAGTTTTTAGCCAGCTCTTAATGAACGTAATTTCACAAAATTCACAATTTCAAAAAAATCATATACTTCAGAAGTAGCACACCATAGTTTTACTTTACATACACCAGGATCGCTAGCTGTATGTGTGCATGTCCCTAATTAGCCAAAAAGCGTGCTGAGCTGCGCTACTGTATTGACTGTATATTGTGACTGCACTTAATTCAGGCATGTGTGGTATTCTTTTGACTCTTAGGCATGCCAAACTTAACTGTGGCGGGCAGTGTTTACAAATCAAAATGTTTCGAATTCATTTCGCAATCGTTAACAAACTTGTGCTGGAGTTCTGGTACTACTATTATTTTGAGTTTCCGCCAAATGGAGAATTGTTGTATGATAACAATTGTTTTGCAGGAGTGTAAGAAAAGTTCACGTACAAATTCTTTTTTTCCCCTGATTAATTAGTGTTTGTTATTGCCTTCGTTACGGAGCTCGAAATACACTGCTTAAATTACGTGGATCAAGGAGATCGTAATTGAAATACGAAAATAGTTGAATAATGTGTTCTATTATGGATGAAATTAAGGGAGGGAAATAAGAAAAAACAGAGTTAAGTTAACATTCCTAGTGAATTAGAAAATAATTTGATCTGAATCATTGAAGTTAGGTAAAAAATGAAATCTTGTCTGTACCACGGGCGGTGTCTTGTTTTTAATGGTCTAGGACGACGTAGAGCCCGAGGGCCTTTGATCCGAGCAGAGACCCTCGGGTTTTTTGTCGCCGCTCGATCATTAAAACCCTTATCACTCCCCTTGTGCATAAATAACTATTGTAAGTAATGCTATTTTTAAGGAGAGTTACTTGATTAGAAGTTAGTACATTGCTAGTCTCATGGAAACTGTTACATAACTAAACATGAGCTCTTTTAAGATTCGCTGCTAGAGGCCTGTCCGTTTAATGACTTCATTCCGGCACACGTCTCAACTGCTTTTAGACATAATTTGTATAAATTCGTACGATATTCTTTCTCGGGACGTCGGAATAAACTGTAATTCGTGAAAACTTCCCCTAACCTCTTTCTTATTTGCACGCACTGAATTGACGTGTGGAGGGATTTATCAGGCATGTCAAAATCTCTTAGAATCTATTCTTTCAGAACATATCAAAAGCCTTTCGAGGCGTAAATCTGCTACATGTTCACTTTTACAATATAATTTTTTGATTAACTTTTGTAATACATTTTCTCTTCCAATCTGTAATGTTTAGAACAATTTACGCTTGCGACAAACTTTCGTAAATGTATGGTACATAGAATACACAAATTAAATCCACGAACTTGTGTACTATTTATTAGCTAACAAACATTTCTGGAAACACAATCCCAAGGATACTTGAACAGGTTTCTGGTACATCATTGGAATTTTTGGCAGTGAATACTATGATTCGCTTGACTGATATGAATCATGTATTTGTATAAGATGTAAAAAATTTCCATCCCAGGAACGAAGAAATTGATAAAAGATTCTTTTAGCATCCTTATCAGTTAACTTAATATTTGTAATTGCTTCTCTAGATGTAAACTACTTTTATTTCATCCCGATCTTTTCTTGCAGTCAAATTCCAACAGTCCATTTGAGCGTAACTTATAAAAAAATAGAAAAATAAGAACATTGTTTAACTTTACTTTCCCGTATACGTACGTATACACGGTGTGATATACGTAGTATAGGGAAAGTTATGTAATGCTGCGTGAAAAAATGGCCAATTTTCAGCAGAACTAGTGGTGCTACAGAATGGCACAGACTTTCCCGTATTAGTTTTCTATTTCCTTGGGTTTTCGCTAGCTATTCGGAATTGCGACATACTCTTTCTTGCCAGGTACCATCTATCACCGCCAAAAGTACATTTTTTTGTCATTTTCTTAATTTCTCGGTTTCCTATTGGTAGAACGGAAACATTAATTGTAGAATATTAAAGAACACAAAAACCTAGTCATAAATGGCAATTTTCTTTTAAAAATTATGTGCCGTTTAAGAGAAAATGGCGCTTTAACACTACTAAAAATGTGAAATTTGAAGCTCATTTTCACAGAAAAGTTTTGAGTTTTCAAAATACTTTATTTGAAGTTATTTGAATCCTTGATACCGAAAACCCAATTGAAAGGAAAACGTCCGTCTGTCCGTCCGTCCTAACACGTGGTGTAGCCAGAAACCCTCTTTTGTGGGTCCTTGATACCGAAAACCCAATTGAAAGGAAAATGTCCGTCCCTCCGTCCCTCCGTCCGTCCGTCCGTCCGTCCGTCCGTCCGTCCGTCTGTCCGTCTGTGAACACTACTAGCGCCTAAACCATACCTACGATTTCTTCCAAAATGGATATTCCCCGGTCGATCTGATTCTAGTCGAAGCTTTGAGATTTTGAAAAAGATTCTTCAAAATTTGGGGGTACTTTATATAAAGCCCCCGGGGATTTTCAAAATATTCTCGAAAACGGCTCCAAATTTTTTCTTTAAATTTCTTGTGTGAATAGAGTAAAATACACTTATTTACATGGCATAGGTCCGATTTTCACGGATATCTGAATTTTTGAAAATTACAAAAGTTTAAAATTTTTACGCCATCTTTCTGGAACAACAAAATTGAAGATAGAGATTTTTTTTTCTTCAAATAAAATTTTTTCTTCATAGTGAGTTCTTTCTTTAAGGTCAAGTAAATGATCTTCAAAATTGTAGTAGTTTTCGTGCAAAATTGCGTGCAATATGTGCAATTTTAAAAAATTAAAAAAACAAGATTTTCTCAAAAACGGCTCCAAATTTCTTCTTTTTGGTAGGGATATTGGTAAATGTACTCTATCATATGATATAGAAGCCATATTACTCTATAAGTTGTTTTTTTCAAAAAATACAAAAATGTAACTTTTTTCACATGTTTCTCACGTCGATAATATTTACATTAGCGGCGATTTTATCACATTATTATATTTACAAGTACAGTAATGTCAAGTAAAGTTCCTCGAAAACACAATTGTTTTCTGTGAAAAGTAGCTCAAAATTTCGCATTTTCAGAAACACTCAAACGCCATTTTCTCATATATGGCTGCAATTTTTTTCTTGAAACTTTTGTAACGGACAGTGCGAATTACACCCTTAGTATAGCATAAAGTTTATTTTGAGTTATTTTTTTGTTTTTTCGAAAATTACGTAATTATAATTTGTTTGAAAGATCTCTCACATCTTTAATATACACATTACCAGCAATTTGTAAACATTATTATATTTGTAAGTGTAAGTGCTTCAAATAACTTCAAATAAAGTATTTTGAAAACTGAAACATTTTCTGTGAAGATGAGCTTCAAATTTCGCACTTTTAGTAGCGCTTGAACGCCATTTTCTCTTAAACGGCACATAATTTTTAAAAGGAAATTGCCATTTATGACTAGGTTTTTGTGTTCTTTAATATTCTAAAATTAATGTTTCCGTTCTACCAATAGGAAACCGAAAAATTAAGAAAATGGCAAAAAAAAAATTACTTTTGGCGGTGATAGATGACAGCTGGCAAGAAACAGTTTGTGGCAATTCTGAATAGCTAGCGAAGACCCAAGGAAATAGAAAACTAATACGGAAAAGTCTGTCTCATTCTGTAGCACCCTAGTTCCATACATGGCTGCAAATTGTTTCTTGAAGCTTGTGTAACGGATAGTGATAATTACACTCTTTGATATGACGTAAGTTTATTTTGAGTTTCTTTTTGTTTTTTTTCAAAACTTATAAAAATGTAAATTTTTTGAAAGGTCTCTCACATCTTTAATATGCGCATTACCAGCAATTTGTAAACATTATTATATTTGTAAGTGTAAGTGCTTCAAATAACTTCAAATAAAGTATTTTGAAAACTCAAACATTTTCTGTGAAGATGAGCTTCAAATTTCGCATTTTTAGTAGCGCTAAAACGCCATTTTCTCTTAAACGGCACATAATTTTTAAAAGAAAATTGCCATTTACGGCTAGGTTTTTGTGTTCTTTAATATTCTAAAATTAATGTTTCTGTTCTACCAATAGGAAACCGAAAAATTAAGAAAATGACAAAAAAAATGTACTTTTGGCGGTGATAGATGACAGCTGGCAAGAAAGAGTGTATGGCAATTCCGAATAGCTAGCGAAGACGCAAGGAAGTAGAAAACTAATACGGGAAAGTCTGTGCGATTCTGTGGCACGACTAGTTCGTAGTCTAAATTTGAATCACTGCTTAATTTGTATTACTGATGAATAAGCCGTTTAAATTAAGAAGTTTCAAGGAGGGTAGTTAATATTTCCTCCTCTCTCTTTAGAGGAAAACGTTCCTCACTTTCTCGTTGTCGCCTTCCGTTTCATTCTGAGTCGGGATAGGCGCCTGGGACCGTTTTATCTTCGCGTTGGCTTCTCCATTGTTGCGCCGATTTCCCGCCCTCGCACTTTCCGTCGACGCCGCCGTCTTGCGAAGGCCGCGCCTCACTCCTATCGATCGTCACGCCATCGTCTCCTCGTCCTCCTCTACTTCCTCCTTCTATATGGGAACACTGCCCTTCGGCTTGCCTCACCTCCTCGACATACGTGCCAAACCCCAATATCAATATCATTGTTTCACTGACGTCGCACTTATTCAAGTAGACTATAAAATGCCAAATAACTGTTTCTATATAAGTAAAACAAGGTTTTTTCCAAACGTATCAGATTGTAAACAGATTACAAATAAAAAATATAACAGATTACAAATCACCAGGAATCTCCATGATTATTTATCATCGAGGATCACACGCTGAAAACTTGAAAGATGCGTCCCACCGTCAACAGAGTTTGAACCCCGTTAGATGACCTCACAGAAAATCCGGAATGTAATAATTATTTATTTAAGCAAGTCGTGAGGGTGAGTGCGCCAAGGTACTTCCCAGTGGGCATTTGTGAAGCTTAAAAGAGCCCAGGTGCGATATCAGTTGTTTCCCGCACAGAACTATCGTTTTTGTGGAAGTTTATGACCACAAACGCCAAGTGAGGCATTCGGGCCCTCTTCCGATGCGGTGTAACCAAAGTATCACGTTTAGCTTTTTTCAACATTGTGGGCTAACATATTTACCGGTCCAATCACCTTTGGTGTGGCTCACCGTCTCTATCAGCGTTTACTCTATTTTTCCACTCGGGGGAGGGGGAGCACGGAATCCATTGGCTCCTCCACCAACTTCATTCTCTGGGTCGCGCCTGCCTACTTGGACGGGCCTGCGGCGTAGAGCGTCGGAGTGAGCCGGCGTGCAAACGAGAGAGACGGAGCACGAGGGGGCGGGGGCGGCCGCCGCCGCCGCCGCCGCCGCCACGCTTGCTATTTTTAGCGCTGTCGTGCGGTGTTCCTATAGCAGTATTGATCGGCGCCGCAAATAGCTTGACGCCGCCGCCGCCGCTGCCGCGCAAGCTGAGCGGCTGCGGCGGCGTTGGCGGGCCAGCCCTAACATCAAGGACGCGCGCGCGACCGCAGCAGGGACGAGAGAGGCGGGGACAGCGCGGCAGCGGAGAGGGGAGGAGAGAAGAGAAGAGGCACGCGGCGCGAACTCGTGCTGCGCGTGGCGTGGCGGGGAGGGGCGGGGCGTGGCGGGCACGGGGAGAGGTGGTGGCGGCGGCGAGAAGCCAGGCGCCTGGGATGCGAAGGATAATCAGCGTCGCTTGTGCGGCGACTTGCTCCGCCCCCCACCCCCTTTGTCTGCCGAGGCGTCTGCTTCGCTATGCCGGACGCGGGGTTGGGTGATCGCCATGCGTTCGGAGCCGTCGTGACGCGACGCACCTCGCCGCGACCGCGGTGGCGCGTCTTGCTTCCGTGGCCGAAGCTGGGGAGGAGGACGCGACCTCGCGAATACTTGAGGTTAATTCGGTTTTGATACAAATCTATTCTTATCATTTGCGAAAAAATTCTTTGATATTAATTGTTATAATTGTGATAGACCTCCAATGATGCGCTTAACTTTGTATTATTGACGGTTGTTTTTGTATGTCATGCTGCTAGAGTTTTCAGTACGAATATTATGTCTTGTGATAAAATATTCCGGTGTTTGGTAATGGAGAAATTTGTTGACTGTGTGAGTAGACGTTGCTTATTTTCAGCCGAAAGGTAGCCAGATTGAATTAAACATACTTGGAGCAGTATTTATATCGTGGCATTTGAAAGACAATAAACTTCGGAGGGAATTTCGTTCACGATCTGCAGGAACAATAATTTTGTACTCGCACACCGAGCGTGTTACAACAATAGAAGACTGTATGCGCCTCACTGTGCCGGCCGGGCCAACTCTCAGCCCACGCACCCAGCTAGTGGCGCTGGTCGCGGGCAAATTGTGCACTATGTCGCGAGTTCACCTACACATCGTACATTTTATGCCCGTGAAGTAATTGGCGTTTGATGGCTGTATGAGCGGTTCATTCATGCCGGGAGGAGTGCGCACGTGCGCTGGTGGTTTCACCGTCTCCTCCGCGCGACGCAGCCACTGTCCCTCAGCGGACGGCTTCTCCACCAGCGTGCTTCAGCTGCGCCGAGACGCTCTCTGGGAAAAATAAAAGGGGAAAATACTAAACGCACCTTACTTATCCGTACTTCGATTTTTTTAAGTGCCCGATGACATACAATACTTCTATTTTTTTTAAAGTGCCCGATGACATATTATAGCCTTATAAAATGAATCATTTTAACAATGGTAAGCACATTTCTCAGGCCACGAGCCCCGTTGAGAAGGACGGTCGGGAATTAATTAAAAAGATGCTTTATACGGCAGGAGGTCTAAAAATGAGGGAATACCATCGACCACTTTAAAAAAATCGAAGTATGTATTTGAATTTTCTCTCTCTCTTTCCTTTCCCTTTTGTTTTTCGCTAGCTACCTACCTAGCTCCAAAGAGACAACTGAATGACAATGTATCTGCTCTCATCGGTAATATTCCGTGGTTTCTCCAATCGGTGCCAAGTAAATGCCGGATCAGTACCCTAAAAACGGGCCATGAACCGCGCGTGTTCATTCCTTCCTTATATCCTCCGGTTTCATACTCGTACATACACACTTGCATTACACTATCACACGTGTCGCGAGACCAGTCGGAAGCTTAGATCGTTGGAGCTTCCCTAGTGAGGGAGATACCCGGAAGGGGAATTAGTCCTTGAGACGTGTAGGTCTGCGCAGGATGTGACGTTTCAGGCAAGGAGGAACACCGCCACCTGCAGGGATATAACATGCGCTGCCCCCAAGGGCTAATGACCGTAGCAGTTGAGGCGCACGGAAACAATACTCATTCATGCACATCCACCTCCCATGTCTTTCATCCATTTCTCTCATTCATTAACACTTTCTTTCTGCCTTCTATATACACACACGCGCGCGCACCCAGCGTCATACACACATGCGCATGCATTCTTGAGTGTTTGTTGTTAATTACCTTTACTTTGCCTTTCATAACACGCCGCGTATTAATTTCAATGGTCGTGGAGGCGAATGCATTGACCGACTCATACTGTGATTTCCGTTGGAATGATCTGTCCAAATGACATCGGAATAAACGAGCAAAATTTAGGGGTACGGTAACGGCTCTGTTGACTCCTCGTTATACATGAGCTCATCAAAAGGCTCCTGCATCGACATATCTACTCGCCCTGAAATGATTTAATTAGAATTTGCAATCATAATGTTCAGCATAATATTTAACAAATATTTAAATTTTGGTATTTGGATATAGCTTGCAGTTTCTAATGACTCCTGAGAAAAATTTGAGTTACTTTCTGGATCACTGACACTTAAATTATGGCGATGACTAACTGACCATGTAGAAACTACCGTAAATATATAATAGGAAAAGTCCAACATCCTTTCGAGGAACCCGACATTATCAAGAGAAACCAACTCTGATACAGGCGGTCGTGAATATCCATGATGCTGGTCCTGGCGAAGTGAATCATATGTAACTTAATTCTCTTACCCAAGCACGAGATTGTAGCAGTGTAAAGGGAAATATTTCATCATCATTCAGCTTACTTTTCAGATGCAGTTAATACAAGACACATATACAGCATTTGAAACCTCTTTCCATTCCTACCCCGCACCCCATACAATCCTCTCCCTTTATTTCCCTAGCTTTCCTTCCTTTACTCCTTGTTCACATCCCCATCTCTTATGTAATCTCTGTAGACTATCCATCCATCTCCTAACGTTTATCCCTCATACCTCTCTTTCTCCTATTTTCCCAGGTACATCTGCAATACTTTCTTTAGTCTAGCTTCAGCCATCATTCTTCTCGCATCTCTCTTCTACGTTTTACCCTTGTCTCTGTGTCTCTCCTTCTACGAATTTTATGTCACTTGTTCCCCGTCATTCCCTGTGAAACTTAGTCATCCATCGCCGATAGTCATCTTTTACTTACCACTCGTTCCCCTATACCTACATAACCGATGCGAATCTCGTAGGAGCGAGTGAACATCCGGGGGCGATGCCGGTTGGGAATCAGCGAGTGGGCGGAGTTGCCCTCGTCCATTGTAATAGGCGGGGCGCAGGGTCCGGCGCCCTATGCCGTCCGCTGTCCTCCTCGCTTCGAGGACGCCACCGCCTCCTCCCCCCCCCCCCCCCCCGCTGGCGGCGTGCGAGGCGGTGTCGCTGCTATTTCGGCGCGCAGCTGTTGTGAGCCTGACGTCGCCTCCCTCTCTGTGCATGTAAAAATAAAATGTTTGCATGCGGTACTCGCTGTGCGGCGCGGCGTGGCGGGGAGGGGCGGGAGGAGCCGGATGCCGATGGCGCTTGCAGAGTGCTCTGGAGGGAGGGTGGGAGGGAGCGGACGATTCTGCGGCGACGTCCCCCCACCCGTACCCTTCGTCGTGCTCGTTTTTCTTTCTTTCGTTGACAGTGTTGTCTCTCATGTTCTCTCCTGCGACTCCCTTGTCGCCTCTTGAGAAAGATGTCCAGAAGTAGGCGTCGCCTCCCTTGTATGCCGCATGGTCGTTTACGTCTCTAGAACGTACCTCGTTCGTGTGTACCGAGATTTCTCACAATGTACTACATTTTCAAGAACATTGGAAAAGAAATCCAAGAAAGAGTTTTTATGAAAGCTTCGTGTCTGTGAATTCTATTTCCTGTAAATTAAGTCTAGATATTTTTCTTTAAATTATGTGAATTCGCCGGATAGGAAATAATTATTAATGTCATTGAGCTCAGCTGGAACAAATAAGATTCCGTAGCCCAAGTTATTTGGTTTCTCACCAGCTACGGGTCACGAGAAAAATTGAATGAATGATAGGAAAAATAATTAATTTAATTTTAATTATTATTCACTAGTAAGAAATTCAATATTAATTATATATTTACTTTCTCGCGTGTTTACTTTTTACTCAATTTGTATTCTCAATGTACGGGGATCTTTTTAAGCAATCCTTCGCAACAATGCCGGATCGATATTTGAGAAGCTAATTGTTGTCGAACGTCGAGATGGTGGCTGTGATAAGATACAGCTGTTTTATTTAGTCCAGCTGGTGGTGGTGTTACAAGTAGACCGAGAGCCAGTACTTCCGTTTGCGATGAATTTCGTAGGTTTTAATAAATTATTCCTCAATGCTCGGTGAGGTATGTTATATACCATTTAATCGTATCTGATCCCTAAACAAAATGTACTGCGTATTGAATAAAAGAAAAACGATGAAACTATCGGAACTGCCATCTTACGACGAAAGGCAACTCAGCAGTGAGCAGCCAGAAATTTCGTAATTATTTCCATGCCAATTTCTTATATTCTAATTACTGTATTGATTTACCCAAGGGAATGCCCATACTTTTGAAAACTCTGCGCTGGCAACAGTGTGTTGCTGCTTCTTGGTTGAATTGGACGGTTTCAAATAATAGCTGAGGTGTTAGTAGCGCAGAAAATGTTACGTAGCCGTTTCCAATAATGCGAGAAAGTATGTGCCGTTGTAGCTCCACTCGTTTGATGAAATTGTGCGGTAACAAGGTCAATTGACATTCTGAGAACATGGTTGATTGACAAAACACCGAGAGCACCGAAATTTTAAGTAGAAATGAAAGTAAATGCTCAGGTTTCAGTGTTGCGAATGTTGCCAGTCACATCAGTAGATATTGAGAGATACTTCTTCGCATTCAAACTGGTTTTGTCTCCCAATCGTCGCAAATTTGGAATTGTGATCACTGAAACGTTATTGCTGATATACTGCAATGCAAACTATTAAGAATAAAATGTAAAAGAGTTGTAAATATGAACATCTAGTTTTACATTAAAATATACATACTTGTTTTTTGCATATTATTTTTACAAAATGATATGGACAAAAATTACAAACAATTTGTCATTTGCGTATGTAACTTATGACAGTGCGTTTTTTCTCCTTATTGTAGAAATTTTCACTGCCTTTTTAGGTGCCTAATGGACAATTTTTTACGGCTTAAACATCCGATGTCTAGTAATAATAATAAGGGACGGTAAAGAAGTATGGTGCCAGTCTCATTTTCGAGTATTTCTCGTTTTTTCGAAAATTGCAAAAAAATTCAAAACTATGAAATTGAAGATAGAGATTTTTGCCTTAGAGAAAGTCTGTTGTACAAAATTAACTCTTTAAAGATCATGTACAATTTTTGGTATAAGTTAGTCGTTTTCACGTAATATATGTTTAAAATTAATGAAACATATGGGCGTTCCGTCGTACACAATGATAACATTGTAATATTGCGAGAAAGTATGTGCTGTTTAGTACCACTTGTTCTTGTCTTCGTTCTTCTCCCGCGGGGTGTCACTCCCTGAACCCTGCCCTAGAGTCCCTAGATACAGAGAGTAGCGCAACCGCCGCCATTTTATATCCACTCACAACCCCGTCAGGCACCAATCAGGAACTGAAATGAAATTATAACATTTCAAGATTCATCAATCAAACATCAAACATCAAACAAAGATTTATCAATCAAACATAATCAAGATTTTCGAAAATTTAATACTGGTTTGGGATAGATTCTGGTTCTCGACATACGGAATACTACACAGTTCCAAATTTTCCTAACAACTGGACATAAAATGGTGGGATCGGTGGAACAATGGAATGTGCTTCTCTCTGTATCTAGGGATTCAACCCTGCCCCAGTTGCTCTCACCGCTTCCGCCCGCGCGGCGCTGACGCTGTTAGCGCGTGGGCGGCGGCTCTGGTGGAGGCGTCTGAAACTTGTCTCTGGCGCGGGCGGTGACGTGTCAAGTGTTCGCGGCCATGTGCTGATCTTGCTCTGCGCTTTCGTCGGAACACACGTAGAAACGAACGCCGTTTTGTCGCAGTACGATTCGTGACAGATGTAGTAGTTGGCGAGTCTGTAGTGAACTATTCGCGCAGTTGATTCCATGTTCAATCAACATAGGAGAGTTTTGAAATAGAATAACGACGTGAAGTGGAGTTTTAGAGGAAATTTTAATGAATCAAATTTATTGAATTATCTTTCTTTCGTTTATTGCGACCACCTCCTTGTGAGTGAAGGTAATGAAATTTGAACATTACTTCGTAGCCATGAGATATTCTGCGCACTTGAGAAAAAAATGAAAGATCAGTGAATATTGTTGAAAATTTGTGTGGCATTGTGTATTTCAATTACGTTTTAAAATTCCGAATTAATTTTTTTTTCTATTTCAGGTAGGTTAACTTGGTCGACTATCTTCTAACGGGTAAGCTAGACTCACAAAAATATTTAAACTTTTAATTATTATTTAATATTGTAACACTATAACAATGAATTAATGAAGGTTCATCTTTCATTATCTGATATTTTGTACCACTACTTAATGTATCCAGCATTGTTCGGATATTTATTTACCTTGAGGCAGTTCTTTTTTTATATCAGACCAACAATTTTCTTTATGTCGGTTACATCAAATAATTATAAGAGGGTCAATCTGTAAGTCATGACAGCTACAGTATCTACTACAGGATATATAGAATATTACTGTATGGGAAATCCTTGCTGTGCATCGAACTCATGTCTGACAATATATCAGGGCCAACATAAAATTGAGTCCTAAAATTGAGTTAACGCCACAGGTTAAAGTGAAAATCACTCAGTGGAACTCTGTGTATATTTTTTGTACTCTCGTGCAAATGACAGTGGCGTAGCGTCAGGGGACAGCTGAGATGCTGAGCATCCCCGTATATAATATTAATAAAGAAACTGATAATGTTACAAGTGGTCCGTTGAGCGAAATAGGTTTGTATTAATTTTAAATTGATTTCCTGTGTTTGAATTCGGCGGGTTGTTAAAGCTGGCCTGTGATTGCTTGGAAGCTAAAATGCTTCTAGCGTGTGCCGTCGAGATTGCGACGAGCAATGACGCATGCGCAGATGGCGAGGTTCCTCTCTCCCCTCTTCACCCCTGGCCTAGAGAAACCCGACAGCTTTCCGCTAGCATCCACTGCGGAAAGAGGCTAATTTGAGCAAGTTACTCGTTTGTGCAAGAGAGCGTAGCACACTTCAGGCGGTCAGTAAATTATCTCTTACTCGGGAGTCCCCGCTTGGTCATGGGCACAAACTGTAGAAATACTGCCTGTCTACTATTTCTTAATTAATATCCAAGAAATTGAATTATTCCTTTAATAAATTACTTATTATTTTATGTAAAGCAATGTATAAATTAACAAGTCGTCTCATTGCTATTCGCGTATAAAAATTAAAGCTGAGCCATTGTATAATTTGTTTTCAAGATATCGGCATTCCCGACTGCTGTGAAGATTTTGTGGGAAGCACCTACACCGTCGTAAACAATCGAGATTGTGGGAGTAGTTCCAGTGTATCTGCCTTGTGTTGCATTCTCCTGTTAGATGAGGTAGTTGATAGTGACATTTTGTGTGTTATTGTTGAGCATCCCGAAACGTGCGTGTCACGCCACGCCCCTGGCCAATGGAACAAAAATATGTCGATAACATCCAGGGCACCATGTCAGAGTAACTTCTATCCTTCTAAGTATTCCCCCAGGGCATCATACAGCATTGCCAACAATGGGGAAGACGATTAATGCCATTGATATTGCATTCAGTGTGTGCCACGTATTGCCGATATGCCTTTGGGCCCTTCGCCCTTGTTTCCAAGTGCCTCCCTTTATTTTAAGGAAATGTTAAATTATTTGTTGTATAAACAGAGCATTTTCAACTCGCGTAGTAGGTGTAAGTCTGGTGAGAGGAATCGCTAGATGTCAGATCAGGATTGAAAGAGGGTTGCAATGCCATCTCAGTCGGAAAGTAGCGCTGGTAAAATGCTATTGTAACGTCATAGCATTGGGCTCGACCGACAGAACCCCCGACGTGCAGGGGTAGGGGTTGGTCACCTGGGGTCGGGCTGGCGGCAGCCGGACCTCTCGAGTTGCTCCGGTGGGAGGGGTTGTCTTCTGGTGCCGGGCGGCACGGCCAGACCTCTGACTCGGCAGGGGGCAAGCCGGGGGCGCGTCCCGGAAGGCGGCGGTCAGTGCGCAAAAGGGATGATGTGTGACGACAGAATTCGGCCTGCAGATAGCGGCAGGCCCCATCCGTTCAAAATCTCAGTAATGAGAACATGTGGGCCGCGGGTCACCTGCGTGGGAGGTCGGCCACGTGACCTTTCACAAAAGAGGCCAGTGAAGGAAACGGCCATTCATTCGAGTCTGAGACGAATCGAGGTGTAGATGCACCACACTTGCGCCACGGCGGTGCGGAGACGAGCGGGGCTTGTGAGGGCAATCCATGTGTTGGAACGCCATTGTGGAAGTTATTCCATGTGTGACAGCGGTCACGGGGTGTGACGCTGTGTGCGGGCACTCGGGTAGAGTGAGCAATGAGAACTATGTACATTGTGTAAATAACTATACGATAAACATGTTTATAGCAAAAGTTCAGGTCTGTGATTACCATAGTATTCCCACGACGAGACGTCAAACTAAGTTGTAAGGTAGTAATAATGAGAAAGCAATGTTCAGTGCACTGCTGGAGCGAAATGCCTTATTCCAGTGATGCTATTATTCACGTATTGTAATAATAATAATAATAATAATAATAATAATAATAATAATAATACAAGTATTATTCCTTAAGTTTGGTGGAACACTACTTCTACAAAAGGCAAAATCTAGTGAGTGAATGACTGCAATTATAAACGTAAATCACTGAGGCACACCTCTTAAACTCTCCAACTTACTGTACGATCCTATGAATGTACTATCCTATGAATGAACAATAACTAGAAAGATGGAGTAAAGCCGTCCACGGCCGTTACAGAAACAGATCAGAAAACACTGGAATAAATCTGCAAGTTTCTTTGGCTTATGTGCAAACTGGTAACGTGATTGCGGAAACGGAAGGCTTCATTATTGCTATTCATGATCAGGTAATCGCAACGAGAGCTTACTACACGTACATCGTGTGTGAAAACATACAAAATGCCAACTGCAGAATGTCTGGCCAAAAATAGGAGGGGATCGACCACATAATTTCTGGATACTTAGTTTGAGCGGCAAACCAGTATCTTGACAGGCATAATCGTGTGGCCAATATAATACACTAGGCTCTCAGGCAAAAGTATTTTGGAGATGAGAAGCATACTACTCTTACGAACTACCACCATTAAGAGAAGACGAGAATTGCAAACTTTACTGGAACAGACCAATACTAACGAGTAAATTAATCCCGAACAAGATTCCGGATATTGTTCTGGTTTTGAAGACTGAAAGAAAAAATTACATAATCGATATTGCAGTCCCTCTATTAGACCATCTGAAAAAAACTCACAGGGAAATATTAACAAATACCTGCCATTGGCCGATGAAATCAAATCTATATAGGGTATGGCAAAAGTCATAGTCGCACCAGTTGTTATTGGCTCTACAGATGAAATCCCGAACATACTGAACAGCAGTATTGACATCTTAGACTTGCAGCGTGATGCGTACATATCCATCCAGAAGACCGTATTCCTGGGCCACCTGCAGTATTGTCAGAAGAATACTGGAAGAGAAAATGGGCAAGATCTCATACATAAATCTTACATCCTTTGGCCACGCAGACCCGGAGTAAGATGTTTGCCTCCATTGAAGTGAAGTAAGGGAAAAATAATATAAATAATAATAATATCAATAATAGTCGGCCCCGTGGCCGAGATCGCTAAGACAAGAGTGACGTGGCGATCTCGGACCGCAGGGTTCCGAGTTTGAGTCACGCCTCGGACATGGGTGTATTTCTGTATATATGTGTGTGCCCTCCTTTCACCCCTATCATCATCATTATCCTCATCTCATCTTCCATACCCCCAGGGCTAAACCTGGGAGATAAAAATGGGATCCAACTAAAAGCTGATCCCCTCCTAATGATGTTTCATACCCTGTCACCGAAATATTGTTTCTGAGCCCCGGTAAAGGCAGTAGGCACGTACGCGTGGTCAGAGTTGGCCTATAAGCGAGCAAAAAATCAATAATAATATCCATAATAATAATAATAATAATAATCTGCAATTGATAGTCTGGCAGTGCCTGTAGTAGAGTACAGTTCCGGACTAGTGGACTGGACTGAGCAAGAAATCCGCATCACGGATCGAAAAACCAGAAAACTACTAACAATGCATCATGTCGCCCACCCTCGAGCTGATGTACATAGACTTTATGTATCACGTAAGGAAGGAGGAAGAGGCCTCAGACAAATTGAAGCCTCCTGGCACAATGCAATAGTTGGAATGGGAAAATATGTAGCCAGTCGTCAAGATGACCCTCTAATGAGGCAGGTCATGAAATCTGACCGAAGAATGGGAAACGGAGGCATTGTTAGTGTAGGAAAAAGCATTGCAAAGAAAACTATGCAAGACACGTCAAATAACACAGACACTGAACTTCTGGTACTACTAAACATGAAATGTGAGACACAAAAAATGTTAAAGAAGTGATGGAGGGACAAACCCCTCCATAGACAATATCTAAAAAGAATGGACAAGGTACAGATCAATAAAGATCCATCATTTATGTGACTTAAAAGGGGAAGAATGAAGCCAGAATTGGAAGCACTTTTAATAGCTGCTCAAGATCAGGCGTTGAGAACACGACATTATGATAAAGCGGTTCTCAAAATTTCCCAAGATGACAAATGCCGAATTTGCCAGGAGCAAGTAGAAACCATTGATCATATTGTCTCAGCTTGTCCAATTCTAGCAAAGAACGAATACTTACAAAGACACGACAGTGTGTGTAGTTATCTCCACTGGCAGATCTGTACCGCCCTCGAAGTTCCAAACACATGCCTCAAGTGGTACGAACACTCACCAAAACCGGTGACATCGGTTGGATTGTGTACAATATTGTACGACCAATAAATTCAAACGGATCGCACGATAGCAGCAAACAAACCGGATATTGTTATCCGGAATTTTGAGAAAAAATCGTGTCTACTTGTCGATGTTGCTGAACCTTGCGATGAAAACGTCGTTACCAAGTAGACAGAGAAACGTCTTAAATACAAGAGTTTGGAAATTGAGATCAACCGAATGTGCGGCATAAAAGCACAGGTCGTCCCGATAGTTATCGGAGCTCTGGGATTTGTTCCGCAAAATTTGTGTAAGAACTTGTCTAAACTCCCAGGTAATTCAAAAGACTGGGAAGTGCAAGTAATCGCATTATTTGAAACAGCCCACACAGCCCGACAGTCTCTAGATCTGCTCCTTAGGTAGCTGGTTGCGACCTGGAGTAGATTTTATTTTGAGCCGACTCATAACATCTTTAGTTGGGATGTAGTGGAATAATAATAATAATAATAATAATAATAATGTAATCAATGAAATCAATATTTGATGTAGGCTCCTCATCGTAATTGTTTATTTTGGCATAAAGCTTTTTCGGCCGCATTGCGGCCATCTTCAGTGCTACAAAATAATGATAATAATAATAATAATAATAATAATAATAATAATAATAATATATCTAAATTACAAAAATTTAAAACTTGTAAAGAATTAAAAACTTTCAAGAATTGGATTTTAAAGAGATGTAAAATGTGAAATGGACATATAGATTTTATAAAAATGACAGATGAAAATTCGATAGATAGATTCCATTTATTTTATTTAATTTTCATTTGTCATTTTTATAAAATCTATATGTCCATTTCACATTTTACATCTCTTTAAAATCCAATTCTTGAAAGTTTTTAATTCTTTACAAGTTTTAAATTTTTGTAATTTAGATATATTATTATTATTATTATCATTATTTTGTAGCACTGAAGATGGCCGCAATGCGGCCGAAAAAGCTTTATGCCAAAATAAACAATTACGATGAGGAGCCTACATCAAATATTGATTTCATTGATAGCATCGTAAATGCCACACCATTTCCTACTACTACTACTAATAATAATGTAAATTTATTGCCAAATGAAAGGGAAGTCTCGAAGAATTACTGAATGATTACATACTATTGTTTCTTTTATTATGTGTCAAATAGAAAAGCTCATTCCGATCGTGAAATGACAAATGTCTCACAGTATTCGTGATTGGTATAACTTGTCGAATGAAATTGTCCTCTTGATTGTAAGTTTTAATGGACTCTGTCCTTTTGTTATGTGATAGTCATCCTTGAAAGCCTGGATCTACAATTAATTCTCGCATATTTGTTCTACCGTAATCATGAACGCCATCAAGTAACACGACAAATTCGTGTACTTTAAGCTTTGAAATTGTCATATATTATTTTCGCAAGTTGTTTAGTAATATAATGAATGAGGGCATTATTTTAAATCTAGGAGACGTCTACCCGAGAGTAAAGAATAATTATTCGTTCTTAAATAACGTAACATGTTGAATGATAATTAAAGTTCA
Source organism: Acheta domesticus (assembly GCA_031308135.1). Classification (NCBI taxonomy): domain Eukaryota; kingdom Metazoa; phylum Arthropoda; class Insecta; order Orthoptera; family Gryllidae; genus Acheta; species Acheta domesticus. Next base: position 100,427,144 of record JAHLJT010003656.1, on the reverse strand, counting down.
CTCTAAATAGTGATTTCGTGTTTGAATCTGAGGAGATATACTTGTATGTGATCATTAGACCACGGCTGTTTAGGTTTTAAAATACGCGTTTTAGGTGCCTAAAATAGGCTAACTTCACAATAATTCGCGATTCATAGATTGCATTTTCAAATGTGCTATTTTAGTTCCTCAAAGAAATTCAAGAATTTGTGGATATTTATGGTAATTTATTCGATTTTGCCTTGGTGAAAAGATGGAGGAGCAACCGTTGAGGATTTTCGATACGCTCCTTTCCTCGATGTTCAGCAGCCATTTTGAACTTGATGGGGTTTCGGCCACCAGATCGATCCTCGAACTGAATAACCACTTGTGGGCTCTCACTAACGCCTTTATTTCGGCTTCCAGGAGCCTGCTAAACCCGCTGGTTCGTGCTCGAATTCATAACAACTTACGCTTTGAGTACTAAAACTCTGTTAATTTGCCGGCTAGAGAATAAATGTTTTCCCCAAAGCTTAGGGAAGGCTTGCTGAGCAGTCAGGTTGGGAGAGTGTCCACCTAAACAAATAATGTTAGGTTACTTGTTGGTGAAAGTTTGTGGAATATCAGTAGCGTATATTTTACGAAATTTTCGAAAAAGACATAAATGGTGGGAAATCCATTTTTGAAAGAGAATTGTGGTTAGTAAAAAATAATTTTTATATAGCAAATGGATGGAAACGCAGAAAATATTCTGCGATTTAATTGTAAAAGTAATTTATAAAATCAAAATTAAAAAAGAAAGAATTCGTGTTGGGAGATCTATAAACATTTCTATTTTCATCTTCTTTCTTGTTAATGCTTATCAGCAATTCCCGTTTCTGACGAACGTACTTCAACTGTTGGCAAGAGTGTTATAAGCTCCACCAAGCAGAGAATGATGTTTACAGGAGCGCGCCACCATCTGTGTTTACAGCCGAAACGACAGAGACGGAGATATGAGGATACTCAATTCAAAATGAAAATGGGACCGTGTCAAACTATTGTGAAAACGAGCGCAATTTATTTCGTTACAAATATAATATCTTCCCGATTAATATTTTAACTGTATTTGGACATGTCTGCACCTCATATTGGAAGAAATAAAAGTATACTTTTCTCTGCAAAACGATTCAAAATTTTGGAACTAATTCTTTCGATGAGCAGTAACATTCATGTACAAATCGTTAATTTTAACTGTAGTTTTACTCTCATATTTTAAATGTAGTTTCTCAGAAAATATACCAAATAAAATTCTTTTTTATGTAAGAAAACACTACCACCATAATGAACCATATTGTAGATGCTTATGACAGTAAAGTTAATGTTTTGGTACTTAAGCTTACCTAACAAACCGCCTAAAGCATATGGAAAAAATATGAATGAAGAATACAACATTTTTAAATTCAATGAATAAGTATTAAAAATTCAATCTAAATGAAACTTATTACATTCTTGTACTAGAACTGTGAAAAGTAAAAAAAAATGAACTTAAAGGAACAAAACTAAAATAGTCATTGCAAATCTTGCAAGATGTGTCTCTGAAGTTATATTTTATCAGCTGATTCACAACCCCTATGAACGAGGCCATGGCGATTCCGTAGAAGCCGTCTCTGAACTCGCTTCCCGCTCCTGGCGACTCTTGTTAGCGAAACTGACTGTACAGACCCGTGTTTACACTGTTAGTTCCACGACGCGCCGCAATCGCAGCCTCCATTCTACGCTTGGTCGAGTTATATTTACGAGTATTTATTTATTTATTTTGAATTAAGGGACCTTTCAACAGTAGAGATCATTAAGTGTTCTAGTGAGTTGCGATAATGTTGATGGAGCAATGATGAAATGAGAGATGCGCGGGGGTCGTGAAAAGGTGCCGAGAGTTCGCTTTGTCCACCACAAAGATAACATAGATTGTCCGGGAATCGAAATCGGGCTTCAGCAACGAAGAGCGTATGCTACAGCCATCATGCCTCGAGTCCCCGGAGAGTTGTTCTTGAATAACTCTTAATGTAGCCTGTTTCTCCAAATATGTGAAATAATAGTTGTTTCACGAGTTGCTTGAAATGTATGCCAGCTTAACAACAGTGATCATTACTATGTATTCTTTCTAAAGTATCAGGGCAGTGATTGAGAAATGGTAAGTTGTGACAATTGTACTCTTTTGTTGATGGAGGGATGTTGTGTGCTGGCACTCCTCGATACAACGAAGAACTACAATATCTTACGAATTCTGAAGAATGTCAAGATCAAAATTAGTTCTAATAGCTAATGTGAGATTAACTCTTACCGGACCTGATCGGACAAATGATGTAATATCGCACATGCAATATGTTCACATCGCATATTCGTACTGATGATGAAACGTGAAATCACTTCAGCAATTCTAACTTGCGCCCTGCATAGAATAGTTTATTTGCAAATATTTTTTGGAGGGCAGTAAATGAAATCGCACCTATGGTTTTATTTAGAGGGAGGCGCCTAAATCCTCTTGACTTAGCGCCTCTTCACTGTGTCATCGTTGTCATTCGAACAGCAGTTTTCAATTTGGGTACTTTTTCTTTATATCTTTTATCATTCAACCCAAATTTTATTTCATATGGCACGTATACTGAATAACTCATTACTTTAGTTAACAAATTACTATTTGAAGTTGAAATAAGCTCGTAATTTTAATTTTTTCCACTAGTGCCGCCTAGACATATAGAAAACAGCAATATTTAAAACTAAATTTTGTATTATGAATTTTACTTTCTCACCTTCTATGTACTTCTGTGTACTATTGTAGAACTACGGAAATAAGCAGTGTTTTACGACAGAACTCGTACTGTGGGTGACACCAAAAGGTGGATAATTTCTTTGCCATTTATGTACGAGTAGTAAGTTATTTCTTCTAACACGACGTGTTGTGAAAATCCAAGTTTTGTGGGACTTTGACGCCGAAAAATTGGTTTGGAAAAACGGCCAAACATGTGTTTGATTGTCTGCTTGCCTATCTATGAACAACACCTAAACCGTTCATAGAATTTTTTCGAAAATTGATATTCCCCTATCGATCTGTCCGAACTCGAGACCCAAAGATTAAATGGATATTTTGATTTTTACACGAAGCCTAAACACCAGTTTCTCATATATGGATCCAAATTTTAAGAATTATTTTTGAATAGGATAGCACTAAGTACGCTTATAAAAATAACGCATATCCCACTGTCTTTAACTCTGAATTTTCGAAAATTGTCAAAAATTAAAATTCATTCGACATCTTCCTACCATTACCGTATTGAAGATAAAGATTTTGTTCTTAAAGAAATATGGTTTTCAAAATTATATATTTAAATAACTGCGTCCCGATACCTCAGGAACAAAGTAGGAAGGAAACAAACAAAAAGGAGAAACACTTGGCAACTTCGACCAACGTTATTCATTTTAATTAAACTGTTACTAATTGTTATTCTGTATGATTTACAATTATTAAATTATATTATATATAACTTCATTTATTAAATTAATAATTAATTTAGGACGCGTTCCGGGACCTAAAATTTTATAAATCAAGCAATGTGTGTGTGTATCAGGAAATACATTTTCTTGTCAAAAATATGCAATTGAATCTTGTAATAATCACGTTTTAATTGTGTAACTGGACGGAATTCACTTCAATTTTTTTTTCTCATTTTGAAGGACAATCATTGTTTAAAACGTTTTACATCATTTAGCTTGGGTACATTTATTACAATCTTTCCTCTTTAAGTTTCTTGCAAGTAGTAACGAACAATCATTGCATCGTGTAAACGTAATAATGTATTTATGTATCAATAAAAAATAACTTGAATAGTTGTCAGCTTGATAATTCCACCTTCATGCTTGAGTTAATTTCGTCAGTGATAGAGCGTCCAGCACTTTGTAGATGGTATTTATGACTTAATGGCACTTGCACGTTTTGTAGACAGTCATTAAATGCTTCAGTGCATTCCTGCGCAATTTTTCCTGAAAATACATTTCTAATTTGTACGAAGGCTTCTAGAAAAATGTCAGTCCTAGATGTACTTGCAGCCTGTAAGATTAGGGCGTTGCACCCGCTTTCGAATTCTGAAATCGAAACATGTGGGGTGATGACATGTTTTGCCTTGTTGAAGTATTTTAAGATAATGTTTGCCAAATTAGCTACATTTAATTGTAAATTGTTCATTGAAAATATGAATTTTTTGTCGATTTTGACAAGTTTTTAATTTTTTTAAATTTCGTTTTATTTTTTATTATAAATTTTCATTGTAGTCCGAGACAATTTTTCAGGATGGGGGATAAATGTTCTGTTCGGCTATTGAAATATATGTATGTAGTGGTAACTGCTTGGAATAATATCGTATCTCTAGGACCTGTTTCCTATGGTAGCAGCGTAAAATTATCGAGCGTCTGATCTGGAATTGATGGAAATCAGTTTTGAAGGTGATGCCCATAGGGCTATCTTGCAAATGACTTCTATCGAAAGTGCGTGACAAATGGGAAATGACAAATTATTACTTTTTACTGACAGTGAATTCAAGGGTAACCATTCTTAACTAAATATCAGTCAATTCAGATCAAACGGTATAGCCAAATAAGGGGTGAAAAGTGCTCCCGAACCAAATAGATAATCGCTATATTCATATGAAAGAGAATACAAATGTAGCAGATTCCCAAAAAATCAGCCTCCTAGGGCAATCTGTAGTAGAGATACAATGAGAAATGTAATTTTTATGTTTTATTTTTTTCTCAGCATCTGTTGCATGTATCAGGCTAAAAAAATGGAGAGACAGAAAAAATTAGTTGCATTTGAAGATACTTTTGACAACCAATTTGGCGCCAAATTCAAATAAAAATACATTTTTGAAATTGATTTTCGACATGGTAACGTTCGAGTACTGTCTCAGTTTTCGTCCCTAGAATGTATCTCATAACATTCTATAACTTTATTTTTTTCAGATTTTTAAACAATGTAGACGATAGTGAAAAATAAACTAACAAGGCTCAGTTTTTGGGAATCTGCTACATTTTGCATTCTTTCATACGAGTATCGCGAAATTGGGTTGGGGGCACTTTTCACCCCCTTATTCGGGTACACCTATTCTCGAAGACATTTTGATATCGTCAATTGTAAGAGCTCTGTGCTCTAAATTTGGATGACCTGACTGGACTTTGTTCAACACACACACTAAATATTAATGTCCAAAAGATATAAAGATTCCTGTGCATGAACTCATTTTCAATAAAAATCCAAAAGAAAACATACGCTCCATTGATTCACATCAGATTTACTTACTACATTTTGCTGGAAACTATAGGTAAAATAGAAAGTTGAAGGGCCAAGATATTACTCACGGGCAAGTATAAAAATGAAAACGGAAAGTCTAAATTTTTGGTATATATTTTTACTTTCTCGCTACCGTTATGCAGTAGAGAGAAAATTATGTAATGCTGCGCGAGAAAACGGCGAATTTTCAGCAGAAAAAACTCTTTGCTACAGGGCCCTGATAACGAAAAAAGGGATAAATTCAGTTGCTAAAATTGGAAAAAAATATCCTTTAACATGCGATGTAGCTAGAATCCGTTTTTTTTGTGGGTTCTTTATACAAAAAAATCGATTGATGGCAAAACGTCTGTCGTCCGTCACAACAAACAGAATATTCATGTCAAGGAATGAGCCGAAGCAATACTTGTAAAGAAGGTCTTATGTTGAAGATAGTGTACAGACGTGTTCAAATTAGTAGGCTAAAGAACGCGTTTTTAACGTTCCTAGTTTCAATGATATAAAAATAGAAGAGAAATACTTAATATCTTATTGTTTTTACTGGTTATCTCATCCTTGATTTTTTAAAGAAATTTCTCTTTCATGGAACTCCCAATTCAATTTATTTTTCACTGTTGGCAACATTTGTCAGTTTCCATCGTAAGTGTGTTAGTGTAAGCTTGCGGTACACGTGCTTTGCAATTCTGTCTACAGTGTGATTGGAAGTTCCTATAGTGACATTCGGTTTGGTTTTTTTTTTCCCATACCTCTTGATACATTCTGCTGATATTATAAAGTCTGAAAACTTGATTATAATTAATATAGGGAGAAATATTGAAGAGTGCGGTGTAAAGTAAGGTTGTGGGAAAGAAAAAGGACATTTCACCTCGGAAAACTGCTGTTGTGGTAGCACTTATTGCTGCAAACTGTGATACACAGCAGGAAATAGCTAACAGAATGAAAATATTGCAGAAACTTGTTTGCAGGATCAAAATCTCAAAGCAGAAAAGTAGTGAATGCAAGCCAAAGAGAGTAGGAAAATGTGGACGTAAGAGAAAAATCAGTCCTAGAACAACGAGAAAATTGATGATGATGATGATGGCAATATTGAAACGTAAACTAACGTCTAATGACTTGAGTCATCAGCTGTTAGGTTTTGGAGTTGCTGTGTCTCGTGCTACAATGTGGAGGAGATTGTGTGAATAAGGTTTAAAAGCATACCGACCAAAGAAAAAACAGAAAATCACTCTATCAATGAAACACAAGAGACTACAATGGGCCAAACAAATCTAAAGTGGACGAGTGAGGACTGGGCAAAAGTATACACAATTCCATGACAAAACTCTAGAAGAAATGTATTGCAAAATAAAATTTTCTGTTGCAGATTGTGATGCTTTATTTGTATGCAATAAATGCACATTTTAATTTTCAAGTTGTTGAGGTCTGTGGCAGGTCAGAATGTTTTGCAAAAAAATTATTCACAGCTTTAATTTGGAATTCTCTGAGATCCTTCAGGTATGCTTCAGTGACGAATCTGTATTCACCGTGATGACAAAACGGAGTCAGTGTTTGTAGGAGACCAGGAGAAGCTTTAAAGTCTGTATGCGTGCAAAAATTTATGAAGCATCCAACATCCATTATGCTGTGTGTATTATGGAGTGTGATGTCTGAGAAAGGTCCTGACAGATTGCACATTGTCGAAGGGACAATGAGGCAAGATCAATACAAAAAAATCTTTGAAAGGGAACTTTTTTCCCAAATTAGAGAGTGGTTCCCCAATGAAGATGCCATTTTTATGCATGATGGAGAACCGTGCCACAAAGTCAAAAGGGTCTCAAAATATTTGGAAAGAAAGCAGTTGAAAGTGTTACCCTGGCGAGTAAATAGCCCTGACATGACCCCCTTAGATATTTGAGGGGGTACTATCAACCGAAGGATAAGGAAATATAAATAACTAACAAGAGCTCGTCAGCAAACTAGAGGAAATTTTTTACCGCGACAATTAAATTAAAAACTCGTGTGAAAGTTGGTAGAAAACATGCCAAACAGGATAAAGTTGTTGATTAAGAATAAAGGCATGCTCACCAAGTATTAAACGTATCAATGTAACACGTACGCAGATGTAATCTTGCAGTAAATGCAAATATTTTTCAGAAAATGTTTTTAGTCTAATAATTTGAACACGTCTGTATGTAACTGTATTAAAATTGTTTGATACGCAGAATATACACAAAAATATATTTGTGTATTAATACAGTCAATTTTGTCAAGTGATAGTTTATTTGATATCCTTTTAAGATGAGTCGTGTGTGATTATTCTTAAATTAAATTATTGTTAATATTGTGAAAAAAAATTGAAAATTCACCGATCCAAATGCTATCCTATAAGAGAAATAATGACAGAATTTAAATCATCGACCCAAACTGCATAGTTTTAGACATCTTTGTTGAAAATCGCAAAAATTGATTTTCAACCCTTTCAGGGACTCGTCCTATCTCTCTCTCTCTCTCTTTATATATATATATATATATAATATATATATATATATATATATATATATATATATATATATATATATATATATACACAGGGTGAGTCACGTAACTTTAGCACCTCCTGTAACTTTTGAACGGTTGAAGATATTGCAATGCAGTTTTCACGGAAGTGAATGAGGGAATGGGGCTAATTGATATGTGTATTGATTTCTCTTTTATCACTTTTATTTTACGAGATATTTGAGGTAACTTTGTTTTTTCAAATGGAACTATACATATTTTTTCAGTCTATCATGACAAGCGTAAAAAGACGAATCCAAAGATATAAATATTGTTATATGTTAGATAAGCATTTTTTTGAGTAATTGTGATTTTTTTGCGACTAGTGTTTAACGGATATTTTCATTGTAACTGTCAGCCCCACAAGGTCACGCAGCGCTCCCCCAGCAAACGCGGGGTCGGGTGAGGGAAGGGATTTAAGTACTTGAGGATACGAAAAATATTCACAAAACTGTTGCACTTTTTTCTGAACTCTCCTTTTCATCTTAATCCATTTTCAGTAATTTGGGTTTCTTAGGGATTGAAAATACGGATTTGTCTTAAGTAGTATTTATTGAAATAAGATTATTTCTATCCCTAAGTTATTATTATATTCGTATTAACATTGAAATTATTTGCTCAAAATATACAATATATTTTTGTACAGTTTTAATTATTTATTCTTACTGTGCTTTGTTTCAAGATCCCATCACTACGTATCTTATGAAATCCCATTAAATGGAGTTGAAGTTATAAACAATTTTATTACAATACAAACTTATGACAAATTCTTATTTTCCATCCTTTAATTCCTTCAATCAAAGAAAGACGAAAATGTGAAAATGCAGAAGGATGGAAAGCACAGTTCAGGAAAAAACTGCAATGGTTTTGTGAATACTTGGAATACTATGTTTCGTATTTTCAAATAAGATCCCTCCCCTTCCCTTCCCTTTGCCGGGCGCACGTGTGCTGGTGGAGCGCTCCGTGACCTTGTGTGGTGGACTATTCAAAACATCCGTTAAACCCCGGTCGCAAAAATCAAAATTAATAAAAAAAATCCTTATCTAACATATAACAATATGTACATCATTGGATTCGTCTTTTTACGCTCGTCATGGTGGACTGAAAAAATATGTATAGTTCCATTTGAAAAAACAAAGTTACCTAAAAAATCTCGTAAAATACAAGTGATAAAATAGAAATTAATGCACGTATCAATTAGCCCCTTTCCCTCATGCACTTTCGTGAAAACTGCATTGCAATAACTTCAACCGTTCAAAAGTTACAGGAGGTGCTAAAGTTACGTGACTCACCCCCATATATATATATATATATATATATATATATATATATATATATATGTATAGTCATCGTCATAAAAAAGCTGCACCTCGAAGGACCCTACTGACCCACTGCAAACTCTGAGGGTATTTTGAACACCATTCGCTGAGCCAATGATTTCGTTTTCACGGTCGGCTGCGCATTGAGGGGGTAGGTGGTAGGTGCGTGACGTCGCGCCCATCGGTGTAGATAAGAAGGCTTCAATCGGCCGCGCCGGCCATTGCGACATCGAGTAGCGTCGCCAGAGCGTCATCTGCACGTACACTATGCCTCGGCGGCGCTTTCGACAGCCGGTTGTCCCGTTAGACGCATTCGAGTGGGGCTGCATCGTGGGTGTGTGGGAGGTTGGTTGGTCCTGTCACCTTATTTCGAGCCACAGCGGTCGTACAGACACTACCATCGCTCGCTGTTGGCGTTAATGGATTGAGGAAGGCATGCACACACGAAATGCAGGATCTAGACGTCCACCAAGCACCATTGAGGAGGGAGGACCGACGGATTGTCCGCCACGCGCGAACAGATCCAACAGCAACGATTGGTGCTATTCAGCAAGATGTGCAGCCTCCACTGTCACATCCTGTAAGTGCCAGTACCATTGGCAGGCGGTTACACAACGCAAGGCTCGCCGTACGCTGACCGTTACGACGCCTGCCTCTCATACTCCAGCATCGTCACTACAGACTCGCCTGGTGCCGGTAATGATGGATCTGGGGCCACACAGACTGGCAGGGGGTCATCTTCAGCGACGAGTCTCGCTTCACCATTGATGGCGATGGCCACCGGGTCCGTGTCTGGAGGCGCAGTGGGGAGCGCCACGACGAGTAGTTTGTGATATCCTATCTCACGTCTCGTCAGCCTGGTGAGATGGTGTGGGGGCACGATATCCCATGGTGCCCGTTCACCATTAGTGTTAATTGGAGGTACCGTGACAGCCGCACAGTACATTCAGGAGATCTTGCAATGGGTGGCTCTTCCGTTCGTAAATTCCCTTGCCCTATTTCGACAGGATAACGCGCGTCCGCACACCGTAGCCATCTCCCGAGCACGCTTTGCAGCCGTGGATACTCTGCCATGGCCAGCGGTATTGCAAGACCTGTCCCCGATCGAGAAAGTTTGGGGTGCTATGCAGTGGCGTAGCCAGGTAATTTTTTCTGGGTAGGCTCTAGAGCTGATTTACTTTTTATTTATTGCAATAACTCAAAATGACAATTATTGCCTAATGTCTCGCAGTTCATTTATCATTATTATTTTTATTTTGGTCACACACAGATACCACACCGAAACAATATCAAAGCATGGTAACACTGACATATTTAAAATCTACAAAAAAAATTAAGGCATTCTAATACATTAACATAAAATAACATATTCCCCAAATAATAATAAAATTCTAGTAGACCACTGTTTGTTGTCACCTCTTTCTAAGTCTTCGGTTTCAACAAGAGGTCAGTCGTTCCGGTAAACTGAGTTTGTGTGTGTTGCGCGCCTGTCGTATTCGTGTTTGTGTGTGGGCCCGCCTCACACCACGAACGAACTCGAGGATTCCCGAAGGCTAGCCTTCGGCTCGCTGTAGCCGACTGTAGAAACAACGTATCTGCGTCCGGCGAACACACAAACTGCGCATGCGTTGTAGGCTCTGAATGCCAGAGCCTTTCTCCAATGATGGGTAAGTTCGCAATTAAGCGGGAAGTTCAAGACGCAAAACCTACGTGAAACGTGGTAATTGTGAATTGAAAAATTGTCTATAAGCACATTACGAAGTAATGAGTACGGTTTTTGTTTTTCATTAAATGTTTGGGTAGGCTCCGCCTTGCAGCCTAATAGGTAGTAGCTACACCACTGGTGCTATGGAGCGTGCGATGAGGATCCCACCCCTACCCACCAATCCGCAAGAACTGCGCGCTCAGGTGCAAGTTCAATGGAATGGACTAACACAGGACATCATTCGAGACCTGTACAACTCCGTGCCGCAATATATGAACACGTGTGTTCGCTAAAATGGCGACCCCAGTCTAACAAGTATCGTCTGTGGCTGTGTAGCGCAAATGAGAAAGTGTAATCATTTTGTATACGTGGTGCTCTCTACCTACCTGCCAACGATGATCTCAATCCGTCTTGTCCTTCTGGGTTCAGCTTTTTTTACGACGATGTTTATATGTATATACAGTAAAATCTGTCGAAACCGGAAACGATTGGGACAAAAAAAATTCCGGTTTAGGGAGGTTTCCGTTTTAGGCAGGATTGTCCGCTTATGACACTTTCTATGTTGATATTTCCGTTCTGAAACTAGTAACTTGACTTTATTATAATTATAAAACGTATACTAACATAAAACTCATTTATGGAAGAAATCATCAATAAATGAATATTAAACATAATTATTTCTGACAATTAGGTAAAAAAATATTTCACGACTTGTTTATTTAATTAACGTTACTTTTTTCAACATTAACCTAAAGTTTTTATCGACTTTTTCGTTTTCACGGCGCGGCAATGAACTTTTTTTCCGCCGAAAATTGGCCATTTTTTCGCGCAGCATTACATAACTTTCTCTATACTACGTATATCACTCTGTGTATACGTACGTATACGGGGAAGTAAAAATACCAGTTCGTATTGCATAATTGCGATGTCAATATTAATATATTTTCAACCAATTTTTATATTGGTGCCTACTACTGATATCTTTATAATATTTATCGGCAATCTACTGAATCAAGTAGCGATTCATTTTACGGCGGGAAAGCAATGTGTTGTACCATTGCAGGTGCCTTGAAAAGCCCTCAAAACACGTTTCTTCTAGAACTCTTCCAGAATATTTCAGATGAACCCGTCTAAAAATAGTGACAATCGATATGTTTTATTGAAAGAAATCGAATTAGCTATTGATCTAACTGAAAATGCCTTCAGACATTCTTAAAAACGCGTTTAGGCTCTTATCTCCTGTCCACCGAACACGATTTTTTGGGGCTTCGCTTACAATGTTCTGGAAAGATTGGAAAAAAATTGTAAGTTCTCACGAGCAGAACGAATTGCGTCGAATGAAACCTCACTGGCCCAGAGTGGTGGACAGGAAGAGTCATAATCGTGAATAACAACAGACACCTACACTCACGTTATCCGATTTTGCATCATATAACACAAACTGGGATGAGTAAATTATTGAATTGTCTGATATAAAATGCCAGAGTTTTCCGTTAATTCCGCGTTAAATAGTGACAAGTCGGAAGTAATATCCCAAATGTTCGGGCGATGAAGAAATTGTTTCCGGTGCAACAAACTAACCTTTCATTTCGCTGGCCGTGAGGGTGCATAAAGTACTTGTGCAGGTCTGGGGAATATCCTCCTACAATCGACGTAGAGCTCCTTCCTCCCAAGAGGAAGACGCGGCTGCGGTAGAGCGGCATGACTCAGCGCACCTCCGTTCCCGCCCCCCGACTCTGGCTGTGGCCCCGCCCCCGCACTCTCCCCGTCCCCGTCCCGTGCCCTCGGATTTTGGGCGTTTTCTGCGCCGCACCGCACGGACGCTGTTTTGACCACCGCGCGAGACCGAGAGAAAGATAGAGAGCTGACAACCTGCGCGAAGGAGAGCGAGAAGCCACGGTGTGGCGAGGCGTGGCGTGTGGCGAGTGCGCGGGGCGGCGCGTGGTGGCGCGAGGCGGGCACGGGCTAATCCGGGCGACGGGTGCTAATCTGGGTGCGGATTGCAGCGATGGCCGCGGCTAAAAATACCCATGCGCATGCCCCGCCTCTCCTTCCGCGCGTCCCTTGCCGCCCCGCGCTTCACGCGTCGCGTCCCGTTCCATCCCGCCGCGTCGCGCCCCGCCCCTCGCCTGCCCCCCCCCCGCCCCGCCACTCGCGTCCCGCCCCACCCCGGCCGCAACTCGCTTTCCTTCGCCTCGTCTTCCCCCGCGGTGGCCGGCCCGCCCGCGCGCGCGCCCCCGTCAACCCACTCCGAGCAACCCGTGCCGAGGACGTTCGCGAGTGCTGGAGAAGAGAGGCCGAGAGGAAGAGGCGGAGAAGAGAACGGGGGAAGGGGCCGGCAGGGTAGGGGTGGGGCGGGGGCGGGGGCGGTGCGCACGGGAGCGGCGCACGGCGCGCGGACCGAAATAGAGCCGGTGCTGCTGCCTCTCAATAAGTTGACCTTTAGCGCCCTCTTTCGCTGTTTCGTCCCGCGTCCCGCCCCCTCTGCCGATTCGCGCGCCGCTCGCGGATGTTGCCTGCGGGAGAGGTACTTCGCCGGCGCCTCCGCCCTCCCGACTTTGTCAACCCTTCGGCGCCGCCTGTGTCAACGCCGCCAGAAGTCGTTTCTGGCATCGCACAGATGTGTCCGCCCTCACCACTCTCAAGGGTGGTATTTAGAAAATGCATCATGTTTAATAACGAAGTAAACATGTTTGTGTTTCTGAATTTGTTAGCGACAAATGATGACTTCCATTATTTTGAAGTCGAAGGGATTGATTTTTTCATTGGTTTCGACCTAATATATTTTTAGAAAGGAAGTCATATTTTGTAGATACTGAGGTATTCGACAAAGCCATGCAGTTCTCGAAAGCGTAGCTTACTATCTGGTGAAACATTTTAAAGTAGAAATGTGTAAATTTTGGTTTCAAAAGTCGCAATTTTTGCACAAACAGATCATTCATGCACAATTTCTGCCCTTACTCCACATTCATTATATGTTAAAGCAAGCTTTTCCAGAATCTCACCTTAAATAGTATTACGAACAGACGCCCTAGGCTTGATTTTAAATCAATGTCATCACGTTTAAATACCAGTAAATAAGAGCGCAGTCGACGCTGAATTATTTTTCTTATTCATATTTACGATACCAAATTAATAATTTTTCTTTACTTTTCTATTTATAAACTGTTGAATAGCATTTAAAAATACTGTTCTTTTTTTAACGCTTTGTTTTCACGCTTCGTAAAAAACGCAGAAAGACGTCCAAAGAACCTGGATATAGTCAGTGGAGTTACTGAAAATAGGTACTGCTGAGATATACTTAAGAAGAACATCCACGTTACATGAATAAGATAAAATGTAATTTAAAACGACGTTTTTGATTCACTTTTCTTGTTTCCCGGCACGGTTCCTTTGGATTTTTTGTTGTTGATTTTTTAAAATTTTTCTTCCAGCGTGGCCACAACATTTCTGGATTTTAAATCTTATGCAACAATGCTAGTCACAATGGTATAGTTGTTGAATTTAAATCATGGAGTCATTTGCTTCAATTATTAATAATAATGTGTCATTCCACTTTTCTGAAAACATTAGAATATAATTATTGTCTAACATTAGAATATAATTAATTATTAACATTAGAATATAAGTATTGTCTGAAATAAAACAAATATTTCCACATTATTAATTACATTGAAGTTTTTTCTTGTTATAAATGGATTTATATATTCCCGCCCGGTACTCTGCGTGAGCAAGCTTAGTAATAGTTCAAGCGACCCGCACTAATATCTCGTACAGAATATCAAATAGACAACCGATATTTACAAGATTTTGATATTCTGCCAGTTTCTGATCACCTGAGCTTGAGAATGGGAAAGGCCGGAAGAGCCCTATGTAATAGAAGGTTCAGCGAGAACTCTTTCGTAGATTACGTTGTAAAGAAGATAGTAACGAGACCTTGTGTGTAATCACAGTGCGCCAGAGATGTTTTAATTGCAATTTTTAATTAAACAAAGTGCTGTGCCGAAATATTTTGTTTGTTTTTGTTTGTTTTTTTCATAAAAAATAGCAAAACATTTAGACCTTAGCTGCATGTGCCTGGTACTCTTATACTGCGATGAGAACCAGTCGGTTTTCTTTCAACGTTCTCTCCCTCCTTAACAAGAGGCATATAGCAGCTAAGCATGGTTTAGAAAAAGAACCGTCCTAGGACATGAATACACCCTGGCCAACACCAGATACAATGCTTTAGCGATCTCTACTAAATGAACATTTAGCTTTGAGAATTGCAAAAACATGCTTGTTTGTTTCGTTTAGAATGATTTTGTCTTTTGAGGGTATAACATTTGCAGTGCAAGACATTTGAGCTAAGGAAAGAAATATTTTTACGTTGACTGTTCCACTTTGGGAACGGTGAGCATAAATGGGACCATTCAAGAAAATATTTAAATAACACAGGCCGACATCAGTTTAGTTACAAAAAGGGAAACCACTAATTCCGATTAATTTCAGGATGCTGTATTCGAAATTGACAACCGTTTTTCTAAATTAGCTCGTATTTTTGTGTAACGCGTAGTTGCCACTTTTTACCATTTTGGCTTCAGTTGTCATCAAAGTAACCGTTTCCACAATGTTCCTCGAGTGAGAAATAAATAGTATTTCACTCATTTGGTGAAATTCAGGAGATTCTTGTTGTATACACACACACACACACACACACACATACATACATATATATATATATATATATATATATATATATATATATATATATATATATATATGAACGGAGGGAGAGAAATTCGCGATGATAGAAAACCGTGACACTTGTGTTCCTTCCCCTTCTATTGTTTGTTTTTAAGTGTTTTTTTTACACACTGAATGTAGCCGCCTCGTCTATGTGGCACCAATGGGCGGCACGATGACGTGGGCGAGCAAATATATAAAGTAGGAAGTGCCGTTGTTGCGTGGCTCAGTCTTACTCTTACGAGTATGTATTGCAGTAAGTAATCTCTGAAGTATGAAAATGTTTGTCTTGGGGATCGACTTACGAAGTTTTACTCAGTAACTTCAGTTATTGTCCCGTATTTTCGGAAATGTTTTACTGTTATCATACAGTGCTTTCATGGTTGTTCTGTGGTTCTAAGTTTCGCTTTCCTGTGCAAAATGTCAAGTTCTTCCCGCACAGGTTGTAAAAATTCACCGGGCTGATTTTGTTACATCTGTGGCATGTTATGGTTTTCTCAGATTAGATCGACGAATGATGTCGTCAGGGAATTATATTATTTTTATTTTGACTGTAAGATTAAGGATCAGTATAAAAGATGGGCTGAAGACCTGGCTTAAAGGATCCAAGAAAAGGATGCCTTTTGCTGTTCCGATGATATGGAGAGAACCCCGGAATCACTATGGCGTTTTGTTTCTGTATGACGAATACAGCAGGAAGTAACAAGAAGAAACAGTGTGCCATCGAATATTCAATCTTGCAATCCGCGATCAGACTAATGCTTCATGGAGAAAATTTACCTGCACCTACTCCTCCGAACGATTGGCAAACTATCGATATTGCAGCACTTACAGGAACCGATGAGAACACTAACTCAATATCTGCAGATGAAGATCTGAGAGATAGTCCCTTCCACTTAAAAGATGAGACTTATTTCATCCTTCATCAATTGAACGATTTAGCAAGAGACTTACAACTTTCGAAAGAGAAAGCTTAATTCTTGGGTGCTAGACTCAAAGAATGGAATTACTGTCTCCCGGAACTACTTAACATTCAGCACAGGAAAAGGAACGAACCTTTTTCAGAATATTACAGAATGGAAGATTCCCTTTGCGTATATACGGGCATCAATGGCCTGATGAATGAGTTAGGAATCCAACGTAATCCATCTGATTGGTGTCTTTTCATAGATTCATCTAAGTACAGTCTGAAAGCAGTTTTGCTTCACAATGGAAATAAGCTGCCTGTGGCACACTCTGTTCCAATGAATGATACTCACGAGGATCTCTCACTCATTTTAAATCGTATCAAATACAAAGATAATGGTTGGCAAATTTGTGGACATGTAAAAGTATTTGCAATATTATAATGTCCAATGTCTGGACCAGACTAATGTCGGGAAGATGGATTTACGAAGCACTTTTGTTTTATGTGTCTTTCGGACTCAAGAGCTACAGGAAAAATTTCTCACAAAAGGAGTGGCCCCCAGAGAGTAATTTAAGCCCGGTACCAACAATTTCAAGTATAAGCCTCTGATCGATCCAGGCAAGGTACTGCTTCCAACTGCACATTAAGTTGGACCTCATGAATTTCTTAAAGGAATAGACAAAGAAGCTGAAGGATTTAAGTATCTTTGACAGTGTTTTTCGAAACTAAGTGGTCTGTATACATCTGTGAACATTATACCTTATAAACTATTCTGAGTATGTAAATGCTAGTGTATAGTGCTAGTAAACTAACTGAATATATAGTTTTTTAATTGTTTAGATTTAATAAATTAATTTTTAGAATTTTAAAAATTGATTCTCTTTGACACAAGTGCCAAAACGAAATTGATTCTCTTTTTGCAGTCAAAAAAACTCACTCTCCGGTACTTTCAAGATATCTCATTATGCCTATTATGGTAAATTTGGCAACTACGCGTTACACAAAAATACGAGCTAATCCAGTAAAACGGCTATCATATTCGTATTCAGCGATCCAAAATTGGTCAGAATCAGTGAGTTTTGTTTTTGTAACTTTTCAAAAGTTTAAAAATGTCGGCCAGTGTAATAATTCCAACGATCTAGTTTCAGATTTTTTTATTTCGCAACAGAACGAAGTAATTAAAAGTATTTTAGGCTTTTCGGTGTGCATTAACGAGAAATATAATAATTTGTGTGCACTTGTTTATTGGTATTGATGATAACGATGTTATGGTCTTAGCAGAACAGGAGACTGAAATAATCAGGAACTCAATTAGAATAGACACTCTCTTCCTAGAGCAGCCTTTGCGGTCTTCAGTACATGTGGCAAGACATCATCTCCTATTTACAAAGTTTCTATTCGTCTATATACCACTTCGATACCCCCATCAGCTCTTATTTTGTTGACCCTGCCGTGCGGGTTGCGGCGACGCTCCGGGGCAAAATTGTCCCCTCTGCCAAGGCCGGCTCGCCAAGGGCGGGAGGTAAAAGTTTTGCCAATGTTGCTGCTGCAGCGACGGCGCGGCGAGGTGGCAAAGGCGGCGAGTCGCGTTCTGCACGAGCGCCATTGAGGAGCTGCCAGCCGCGGTCGTAATCGGTGTGCGGAATCCGACGCTCCCCTCCCCTCCCGGTCCCCTGCCACCGCCTGCGCCCCGCCCCCGCCAAATGCTTGGCTGCCGCGCCGCATTTAACGCCTCCCGCCGAAGGCGCCGTTGTAGCGTGTGGTGGTGGTGGTAGTGGCGGCCGCGGCGGCGGTGGAGCCGTCCCAATTTTTTGCGTTGTAGAATGCGACTGGTGAATTAACACACATGTCTGACAAATAAATTATCGAAATGTGCATACATCTAAATATATTCAGGCCTGACGTTTCTATATTTGGAGTATTCTGATTAATTCTTTTGGGAGCTCGCTCGTGTTTTTAATTTTCGTTCATTTAAAAATTCTTAAGATAAAAATAAAGGAACAGCAATAGATCGTCGAAAAGATGGGCAGGGAGACACGGCTGCCTCTGCAAAATCATTGTCCTGAAGATCTAGGGCTCGAGCCTGACGATTGTGATTTTCGACAATACAAACTGCTTGGGTCCGACTGCTCTGGCCGGTAGTTCTCGCCGATGAACATGAGACGAATGTCGGTGCAGTGCCCTTACGGTCCACAGATCGCACAAGACATTTCCTTCTTTAGTCTAGTGGTATTTATTTAGGAAGAGGAAGAAAGTGATTACCTCTTTTCAAAATCGAAGCACACAGAAACTAGGACATTTTCTCTGCCATTTGTTTGATTATTTCTTAAGATCAGAATGTGATACGGATAAACAATTTTAACCAGAAAAAAATATTTTGATATCGTTCATCATTCTCTCTCTTCATTTGCAAGAATAATTCAAGAATTTTTTACTTTCTCGCTTTAGAGAAAGTGGAAAGTATTGTAATCGTTCTGCGGATATCGACCATTATACGAAGGAAAACGCACATTGTTGGGCACTAACGAAAAAAGAAATAAATATTGTTCCCGTATGTAGTAAATAACTTTCGCTAACTAGTTGTGTAGTCAAAATACACGTTTGTATCTCCTTGATACCAAAAAATCGTTTGACAGCAAAAGTCCGTCAGCCCGTGGTCAACGCTAGCGCCTAAACCGTACAACATGCGATTTTTCCCCAGAATTCATGTTTTCTAATCGATCTGAACGAAGCTCTGTGAGTTTGAAACTGAGATTTTGATTTCTGACGTTACTGCATGTGAATCCTCAACATTTTCGAAATATTCTCAAAAATAGTTCCGAATTTTTAGTAAACTTTGTCCTTCGACAGCATACAAAACGCTTGAAAAATTGCGCAGGTCTCATTTTCATTGATCTCTCTGAATTTTTGAAAATCGCAAATGTTACAAATAATACCAGAAAGAATGTGCTGTTGTAGCACCACTAGTTTCATAATGGTGGATATTTAACCTGTGTTACTAAACTCAATGATTCTCGTGCTAGTCGCCAGTCAGTGCGTTAAACTAGCGGTGGTACAACAACACTTTCTTTCTCGTAATATTTTTAACAATTACGTATATTAGGGAGCCTGGAGATTTCGGGACTTACAATCTGCCTAGTGCAGTATCAAATTCAGCGAAATACTGCTACTACCATTACAAAAGCTAATAAAGTAAATATAATAATTAATAATAATAATAATAATAATAATAATAATAATAATAATAATAATGAAAGCATTGCAAAGAAAACTATGCAAGACAAGTCAAATAACACAGACACTAAACTTCTGGTACTACTAAACATGAAATGTGAGACAAAAATGTTAAAGAAGTCGTGGAGGGACAAACCCCTCCATGGACAATATCTAAAAAGAATGGACAGGGTGAAGATCAATAAAGATCAATCATTTATGTGGCTTATAAGGGGAAGAATGAAGCCAGAATTGGAAGGAGTTCTAGTAGCTGCTCAAGATCAGGCGTTGAGAACACGACATTATGATAAAGCGGTTCTCGAAATTTCCCAAGATGACAAATGCCGAATTTGCCAGGAGCAAGTAGAAACCATTGATCATATTGTCTCAGCTTGTCCAATTCTAGCAAAGACCGAATACTTAAAAAGACACGACAGGATGCGTAGTTACCTCCACTGGCAGATCTGTACCGCCCTCGAAGTTCCAAACACATGCCCCAAGTGGTACGAACACTCACCAAAACCGGTGACATCGGTTGGATTGTGTACAATATTGTACGACCAATAAATTCAAACGGATCGCACGATAGCAGCAAACAAACCGGATATTGTTATCCGGGATTTTGAGAAAAAATCGTGTCTACTTGTGGATGTTGCCGTGCCTTGCGATCAAAATGTCGTAACCAAGGAGGCAGAGATACGTCTTAAATACAAGAGTGTGGAAATTGAGATCAGCCGAATGTGGGGCGTAAAAGCACAGGTCGTACCGATAGTTATAGGAGCTCTGGGATTTGTTCCGCAAAATTTGTGTAAGAACTTGGCTAAACTTCCAGGTCATTCAAAGGACTGGGAAGTGCAAGAAATAGCTTTATTTGGCACAGCTCACATTTTTCGCAAAGTATTGTAGAGGTACCGACAGTCCCTAGATCTGCTCCTTAGGTAGCTGATTGTAACCTGGAGTAGATTTTATACTCAGCCGACTCATAACATCTGTAGTCGTGATATGGACCAATAATAATAATGAAATGTAAAGAAAATAGAGACCGAGATAATTACTAAGTACGAAGATCTTGCTCTGGAAATAAAACAAATGTGGAAACTATAGAGTGTAACAACATATCCACTTGTTATTTCGGCTGAAGGTATAGTGTCAAAAAATTTCAGGAAAAATCTAAAACAAATGGGATTACCTCAACGAATCCTAAACTACGGACTGAAAGCAGTGATCCTGAAACATGCCATATAGTTCGCAAGTTCTTGAACTAACACAAATGAGGCTCCCACATTGGTCTTGAGGGTCAGAGTGAAATCTCTCTCCTCAGTGACCGAGCTCTTTCCTAATCGTGGCAGGATTGGGTTAATCGAACCCAGCACAAGCTGCTGAGCATCACAAGAGAAGAGATGATAATAACGCTATTATTTCTAACTCTTCAGCTATCACTTGAAAATCTCCTAGCCAAAACAAACGCGAAAATTGGGTATCTTTGTTTGCTTTTAGAAGCTTATAGAAGCTTAAGCAGTTTAAATGGAATTAGCTTTCTTCCATTAAATTCAGTATATTCTAATATTCATTGTATTTACATTAATGAAACTATGACTAGCAGCGCTGTCTGCGTGCGTGCCTGCTCGTCTGTGACCCCTAGCGCCTAAATAATTCCTACGATATTTTCAAATTAAATATTCACAGTATATCTGGCCCGACTCGAATCTCTGCCATTTTGAAAAATTCATTAAATTTTGTGCTACTTTACATGGAGCCCCTGGTACATTTTTGAAAGTTTGTCAAAAATAACTCCAATTTTTCTCCCTAAATTTGTTGTAAAAATAGAGTGAAATACACTTATATAGATGGCATAGGTCTAATTTTCATTGGTAAGACTGAAATTTCAAACTTTTTTCGGCGTCTTCCTACAACCACAATATTGAAGATAGCGATTTTTTCCATAATTATTTTACTAATTAACGTCGTGTACATTTCTTTGAACATTTTAGTAGTTTTAAGGAAGATTGAAATATAGGCATTATTAAAAAGATCGACAAAAAATCTGAAAAAGGGCTAAAAGTTTTCAACTAAAATTTTCATAAAAGAGGAAGTGTTACTCTTTTATATTATTCTGAAAGTTACGTTTTAGTTCTGCCATTAGGGGACCGAAAAATTGAGAAAATGTGAAAAATAAAAATGTACTTCGGTCGATAGATACCAGCTGGGAAGAGGATGTGGCAAACCGAAAACTTAGAAGATTTACCCCAGTTTTCCCAAAGTAATTAGGAAACTTAACTAGTTCGAGAAAGTCTATGCTATTCTGCACCAAGAGTTTACTCTTTCGCATTTACTAAGGAGAGAAAGTATTGTAATAATGCGCCGGAAAACGGCGAATTTTCGGCAGAAAAACTCTTTATTGCAGGATACTGGTAAAGAAAAGAGTAGATAAATCTTACGGATTGACGGCAAAACATGTCTGCCAGCGGTAGAAGCTAGCGCGTGAACTGTTAAGCCTATTTTCCCTAAAACTGATATTTCGTGTTCGATTTAAACGAATTTGAGGCTCCCTGAATCTGAAATGGATATTTTGACTTTAGGGGGTTCTTTACTTGAAGTATCAACATTTTCAATTTTTTTTTCAGAAATAACTTCAAAAATCTAATTCAACTTTGTCTTCTGTTACCGTAAACGGCGCTTCAGAGTATGGTGCAGGTCTCATGTTAGTTGAAATTGTTATTTTTCAAAAATTGCAAAAGTTCAAATTTTTTCGGCGTTTACCTACAACTAGAATATTGAAGAGAGACATTTTTCCTTAATGAAATCTATTCTTTAGAGATTGATCTTGAAATAAGGTCATGTACAATTTTTCAAAACTTCAATAGTTTTTGCGTTCTTTTGTGTGAAAAATTGACAATTAAATTTTTTTCTCAAAAACGGCTCCAAATGTATCCTTTAAATTTCTTATCGTGTGCATTGTGATATACCAATGTATTATATATTTTGACAGTAACATTTGCTGTAAATGTGTTGGGTTAAAAGGGTCTGCAAATGGTTGGCAAGGTCAATAAACTGCATTCAGGCCTTGAATAGGTGGGGGCGCTGGCTGGATAGAAATATAAGATAATTTGGGATTGGTCTAGAAAGGAATGACTATCGAGAGCGTAGCTACTTGATTTGGTAAGAAATGGATGAATTGGCTAAGTGAGAATAGTGTCGACTCCTGACGGAAGTTTGTCGTTTTGTTTAAAAAAAATATGAATGAAGGATGGATACCGAGGCGTTGAGGGCTAAAAACGGAGGAGTAAATGACATTCTGATAGAGGCCGTCGAGTGGTACAGATCGCTCCCGAGTTTAATATTAGGGGAGTGGGACTTGTAAGTTTGTCGTCAGAATCAATAGTTTTCTGACTCTGAAAGTTGATGTGCAGCAGTTAAATTCGCTTGGTACTTTGAATTTGTTTTATATTGCGGTTTTGAACTTTAATGTTTTACCACGTAGTTAGGGATAACTAGGAACAGTGAATATTAAGTAAGAGCCGGTAGATATTCGAAGCAGTGAGGGCTGGATTCGTCGGCGGCATCGCAAGATTACAAGAGAGAAGCTGGAGTTGGGATTATCATCACTCAAGTGAGATGATACTGCGGGGTGCCGTCGGTCAAGATTACATGTAGATAAGTACTGCAGTACAGAGGTTTTCTTTTAAAACGAGGTCATGACCTAAAGGCAGAATAATTGTCCACAAAAGTCAATAAATTGTTAAATTTTCTTTCGGAAATGAAAAGATGATTTTCATTTAGTCAATCACAATTGATAAGTAGTTAGAGATATATTTAATCATTACCTTTCAGATTCCTCGCCATACTGTATAGTTGGCAGATCAAATAATCGGCTACCTAGGCGATAGTGATTATCCATTACGTGACCAATTGACCCAGCTAGCCGGATATTTATTTCGTTAAGATTAGCTGTGGAGGCAGTGGTTGTAATTATTAATTATCGTAACTTGTTCCTGGCGCCCATAGTTTTCTATAAATTCGGAACGGGTCACGAATATAACAGTCCTAAGGTAAATGATGTCATTGAAAACGGCACGATCTCGTTATAATTTATGACGAGACATTGTTGGTACCAGTATCAATGGATAATTAAAAATTGGTGCTATACGTAATACCGAAAAACTCTGTATTTGGGAAAATTGCAAAAATTTAACATTTCAAAAATAAAAAAATCGAAGATAGATTTTTGCCTGCAATAAATTATCTTCAGAAAAATCAGCTCTTTAAAAAAGGCCATGATCAATTTTCTGAAGGGAAAAAAGAGGTAGTTTTTGCATGATTTGTGCTTGAAATTAATGCAATTTATAAAAAAAAATAATTTTCGTCTAACAGACAGAAATTTGTTTCGCTGAAATAGAGGTCTTATTTTCGTTGAACTCTAATGTTTCGAAAATTCCAAATTTAAAAATAATGCGAGAAAGTATGTGCTGTTGGAGCACCATTAGTTTGCATCATTGTGCTATGGGATGTATCCAGATTTGTAGAATGGACTTTCATTACCTATTTTTGGGTTTAGCAGAATGAGCGCCATGTCGCTTGCCCTAGTTCTTCATGGCTCCGTCGCTGTCGCGGGCTGCAACACCCGGCAGCTGCTGGGAGGCGGGAGGAGCCGGCGGAAGTGCGTGGGCGGCGCGAAGGGGCGTGGCGTCGGCCTGCCCCGCCGCTCTTCGCCCGCACTCGCACCTGCCTTCCCGGATGTTAGTCAGCGAGGAATTTCTCAGAGCAGCGAAATATTATTCATTAATTCGCAGGTCTGAGCGCAGCGAAGACTGCCAAGTCCGTTCCCCCTCCCCTGCCAACCTGCACGCGCCGTCGCTGGGTCGGTGGCAAGAGTTTTGGCGACTGGCAACTCGTCCTGCGCGTCAAATCGGATTTGTTAAATGTTCGGAACGCTTTTCGTCCTATTACTAGGAAGCTAAATCGGCTTCACATTATCTCGACTTAATTCTTTGTGCATTGACTTCTTTTGTTTTGCTCCTCTGTAACAACAAAATATTATTTTGTAAGAAATCCTTATTTTTTATCTTGTTCCCAGTGTCATTGTTTGCAATCATTGAGATGAATGGATTATAGGTCACAGCTATAAAGAAATAGTGATCCGAGGATGAGTATTGCTACTACGTAGGCATAATTATTTTAAGTGTTAAAGCTGTGTAGGGCTGCTAAGATTTTTATAGTGCGATTCTGCCCCTCAAGCTCCTATGGCCACGATGGAATATCTCACGGGATTTCGCGTCTTTCTCCGTCGTACCGCTAGAAGTCGCATGATCGCAAGCATTGCTTGATACGGTCGCGATCATGCGATACCTGGCGGCACGACTGAGAACGTCGCGAAATACCGTGACATATTCCATCCTGAAGACGGGCCATCAGGGTCAAACTTAGAAAAATCGCAGTATAGGATACATATGCGAGTATCTCTGTTTTGGAAATGAGGGATCTCAAATTTGGAAGATCATGACAATATTTAATGCATTATATGAAGACCTGTTTTAGAGAAATTTCATGAATAAGATGATTCCGTACAAAAACTACCAGATAGTACCAGTAAAGCAACGATTGTTAAGTAGTGCCTAGAAATCTTAAGTAATTTCGCAAATAATTTTTTTTTGCAAGAGATTTCACGATTTCTTCTTAATTTCTATTATTGGAGAAAGGATCTTCGTATTAATTCGATTTCCGTGAAATTTAAAGTATTTAGTGATTAAATATAAAATTCATAGTGAAAAGGAAACTAACCTTTCGTATGTTAATTTTTTTGGACTAGTGGCGGTACCTACGTTTTGAGACACACTTTCCGCAGGCTTGTCCCCACTGTCCTACGTTTTTAAGACAGTACGTGAAGTAATCATTAAGAACACGAGAACATGCCTTTTTGATCTACAAAGTATACAGTCAGGTCAATTAATATTTTTCTAATCGGAGTATAATATTAATAATAATGTCGACTCCGGTTATAGTGAATTTCTGGGACTAACATTTTTGGTTCACTACGAATACATTGGTTTACTCGTATATCCGAGCCTCGGATTCCGAGGTTTACTATAACCGATGTTGTCCATTCAATTAAATAGAATTTCTCCAAAATGATTGAATTTATTAATATAGAGATCCAGCAAAATACATCCTCGAGTCAATGCATACAAAGTCAGTGGTTTGCTTCCTACGTTTTTCATTAGTAATTTCTCTAGATCCTTCTCGAGTTCATACATGTGACATATGTGCAGCATATTAAAAGTACACATGACGCAGTGAACAAAAGTAAATTTTCCAGAGACTTCTATCTTGTCACAGTGTTTTTACTGAGGGAAGGTAACTAGTTTATCGACGCCATTGGTTTGTTTTTGGTTCGTATGTGTTTCGAATAAGGATTGCCCATGTTTTGTTTCAAAATTTTATGAAAACCTTGGACATTGCCTAAAACATTATAGTATTTCGTCAGTAGTCACCCGTTTGTTGTTCGAAACAAGAAACAAAGGTTTCAGTCATATTCGAAAATGCAAGTCATAGTTATTGCAGTATTTAAAGAGGCAGTCCGATCAATGCTCAGTTCATTGATTGCTGGGCGAACGAGCGTTTCCAGCATTGAGGTTGTTTCGAGGGAAGTGGTTGGACAACCGCTGCTCTCTTTTTGGCGTTTGGTGGGGATCTCGATTCATACTTTACGGCTGTTATTTATGAAGTAGGCTATGGTATGGAAAACCACGGAACTTTCCCCACGGACAGAATATTATCTGACGTGGGGATTATGACAGCGAACAAGCCGTGCACCGACACCGATGTCGTTCTTGCTACCTCGCGTCGTTGTCTTTTGTTCCTGCGTAACTCGTTCTCTCATCTCCTTTCAATGCCCTACGACTTTCCATTGGTTTTCATACTCTTATTGCTTCCGCTCACCTGTGTCAGTTTCTCTATCATTTACATTTGCATTTAAAGTTCCGTATTTCATCGGCATTAATCTTGTATTTTCGGGGCCCAATACAGTGTTCCAATACCATTCAGTTCAGTTCAGTTCAATATTCATTGGACATAAATTAATTTTCGTCAAAATCCCATCAATTTCGTTATAATTCATTGTCCATACATTCAGATCCAGCGTTGCTTTGTAAATCAGGGGAGTTGTATATTTTCCAAGAGACGCATAATATCAAGCTGGCTGAAATGTTTAACCTCACGAAATCGATCTCATGCACTCTCACAAAATTTTTATTTCCTATAGATATCGTTACTATTTGGTCGCATTAGTATTGTATATCTGGAATTTCCATTGACATTGTTTGGTTAAATTTTGATTGCTGAATTGAAAATATTGTAATTAATGGAAATTTCACGCATCACGCCACGCATGTAAGTCGTTCAGTGCGAGACTGGTTGTGTGACGTGAATTTGTATAAAAAAAAGACCAGGTAAAGTTCAATGAACATAATTTAAATTTTCAGAACGAAGTATTAGTATTTTATGTGAAGTATAGTCACAAAGAGCTTATTCAACAATGCTTTGTTGAATCCACAAACACAGCGGAGGGTAACATATTTATTTATTCAACTAAAGATTTCAACATACAAGACCAACTAAACGTACTATTTATTGGTTTATGAACAACCCAGTATCAGGATGCGGTGTACATCGCGGTCACTTATGGGTCATAATGAGACGCACCTTCTTGATTTAAGTTTTACTTGCGGGTGGATTTTTGTTGGTAAATAAAATGTTATGTTTTTGAACAGAAAGGATTTGGCATGCATTGTCTAAAAATAAATATGCTGAACAAGAAGTTATCCCATCATTTCAGCTACGATCAGACAACTTGGCGAAAGCCTGTCGCAAACATGTCAAAGAAATTCATTTATGAAGAGATGCGAACAATTCCAGTGTTTTTTACAACCGAATATTCGGAAATAGAAAACAGTATTCTCAAGGGCCGTCCATAAATTACGCAGTATTTTGAATACACCCTCTCCCTCTGGAGGGGGGGGGGTCCCCGGCCATTACAATACGTAAAAGCGATTATATAGCACTGATTTAATTGATACATTGTTTACAATTGCATTAATTTTATTGGTGTAACATATAAGAATTTATGATAATTACAGTTAGAAATAGCTGGCGATGCGGATGTAACAATAAAATTGAGAACAATTTGCGAGTGAAGGACGCGAAGGCGAGAAAATTTCTGACAAGTCGTACACACGCCGTCATGGGCCCCGTAATTTTATTGGATTCGAAAATATATTATATAATCGTATATATATATATATATATATATATATATATATATATACACGCGATAATATTCGATAATATATTATTGATACATTTTGAATATTTTCTTAGTAATCTAACATATTCAAACAATATATCATTGATGAAAAATTATTTACATTTATTGTAACAATTTACAGGCTACATCATACTTTCTTGAAAGCAATTGTTTTAAGCATATGTTGAAAAAGTTTAAAAAGAAGTATCTTCATTACATAATACTAAACTAAGATCCCCCTGCCACTATGTAGCGCAGCCTCAAAGTCCTTCTCCCTCTTTGACCCGACCCCTCACCAATTTTATGTAATACTCGTATCACGATAATTCATTGTTCATAAAATAAAATGTTTTTAAATGAAAAAAAAATATGTTACTCTCATGGCACTGTTCCAACCCTGTATTCACCATGGCGTAATTCCCTTTCAACATAGCCATAAGTTATTAAAAATGGAATTATTCTCCTTAAATGTAGTTTTTTTAGGCATTCCTTTTCATCCCTATCGGCCATAGGCTTGTTTTGTTTCTTCTCTTGACGTGCTTTTTTTAAGTGTGCAAAAAAAGGCGTACATCTCTAGCCACACGTAAAGTTAGCCTTTTTACTTTCTTCTCATTCATGAGAAAGTGGAAAAATGTGAAATACTCTAATCTTTTACGTGTTCTTTAAAATTTGATAGGCTGATATTTATTTTTACGACAGGCTTGGTGAAAACATGTTAAATAAAAGAGAGCGTCGGCTTCCGCGGCCGGATTTGGTACTTACATAGCTATCCGGAAGACGCCGCGTCCAAGGCACAGGTGCCAACGTTTCGGCCACCTTGCTGCGACCTTGGCCGTTGCACTCTCTCCGCATTGGCCGATCATCCGACTAACCGGCAGACGGGTGGAGAGGAAGTATATGAACTCGTGCGCAGTCCACCTCAGCGCATTACTGTGCCCTGATGAAGGTCGCAGCATGGCGGCCGAAAGGTTGGCACCTGTACCTTGGACGCGGCGTCTTCCGGATAGCCATGTAAGTAATGTTAAATAAAGTTAAATAATGTCTTTTTATGATTTTTGGAAAACTACTTTGTGAGGCAAACAATACTGTTGTTTACTTTTAACTTTACATTTTCATCTCTTTAAATGTTTGTATGATGGACGAATGTTAGTCATTTCTAATGTAACTAATTCCTATTGAAATAGGTTAGTGCAATTACATTTTTGTCTTCATGTGGACAACCTTTGCCATCTAATGAAGCAACAAATTGGAACTTGCGTTCAAGCATCTCTGTAAAGACACTTATTTACCTATTATCCTTTAGATTGTAGAACTTTCATTTAATTGTTATTAATTTATTATAATCGCAATAAAACACAATTTCAATGTATTTATTAATTGGTTGAAAAGTAACAATCACTCGATTAATTGCAAATAACTTTAGAGAGAAAATAATACAATTTTTGAAATAATTAAAAGAAAAAACTTGTACAAAAAGTAATTTAAAATCAACTTCTTAGGGATATTAGTAAAATAGAATAAAAATAAAAAGTAAAATAATATTCATCAATTGTTTTTACACTGTGAATTCTTACACAATATTGAACAAAATTGAGATGGATACTGTTCTTCCTGCGTGAAAATATCCTTTCGTCACTGGGCATAATTTATTGTGTAACAGTTGATGTATGCCGCCATGGCCTCTGAATTGGGTGAAACAATTGGCATCCAAACAACGATGCCCACTGCAAATCAACCTATTCAACTCCTTGCCCTATTGCCACACACGGGTAGATTTAGAAATTCGAAATACATAATTAATTATAATATACTACATTTATACACCATATAAAATGAGGGAAAATTAATAAATTTATAACATTTTTGCGCTATAGAGAAATGCTGTGATTTAATATAAGCGTGGGAATGATAATTTTCTTTACCTTCCCCGAAGAACATACGGGACGGTGAGATATCAATGTCGGAAGTCGGCCCGTCGAGGTGGGTTGGTCCACGTCCTGACGGGGGGATGCAGAGAAGGCTCTCAAGTGTTCCTTTCTCCATTTTTTCATCGTCTTGCTTTTCATTTCATGTCACGTACATTCTTTTCAACCCTTTTTTTCTTCCTCACTGGCCTTCTCTGTATGCTGAACGCCCACCCATGTGTTTGCCGTGCATGGCGACCCGTGTCGGAGGGAATGTGTGTCCTGGCGGTTGAGGGGTCTGTTTGTTTCCCAAACACTCACCTTATGCTACGTTCGGCTTGCACTGAGGGATACGTTGTGTACGTATTTTTGGGAACATTCCCTGTAGGCCTCAATACGCTTGCTTTGGCCTCGGACTCTTCTAGACGGGCGGTCGGGAGCTAACCCACTCCCGATCAATTGGCTTGGACTAGGTCTTGTACTGAACTCCAGGGTGAGCGGGGGGATACACGGTGGTGCAGCGCTGTGTTATTCCCCCACTATATCCTCGTGGCAACCCTGGCACTCCGATGGAGTGTCCCCTTGTTGGGCTCCGTGGTGGGTTGGGACCACGAGGATGAACCTGATCCATCTTTATGGAAACTAAACCTTCTCCCCCGCCCTCTTCCGCAAAGAAGATCTGGTTGCCTTCTTCAAGAGTCAGGGTGTGACAGATGTTTATAGAATTAAGAGGAGGGAGCATGGGCGAGAAATCCCCACTTCCACTCTTATCCTAACATTCAACCTCCCTACTTTGACCCAGAATATCTCGTGCGGTTTTTATAACCTCCGCGTGCGACAATATGTGCCCAATCCTTTGCGGTGCTTCAAGTGCCAGCGATTCGGCCATTCACAACAGAGGTGCATGGCAGATACCCCAGTGTGCGGTAAGTGTGGTAAACCATCTCACGAACCTGGACCTTGCACCACTACACCGCATTGCGTAAACTGCGAAGGTGACCACCCGGCAAATTATAATCAATGCCCCACCTTTTTGCGAGAGCAGGATATCCAAAAGATAAGAGTCGTGGAAAAAGTGTCTTTCCCTGAAGCCAAACGTCGGTTCCTTGCGAGGAACCCAGTTGACCTCTCGCGCTCGTTTTCTGCCACTGTGAAAGCGAAATCTCCGAGGGTAGCAGCGGGCTGCCAAACAGAACGCCCTGCCCCGCAAGTAGTGAGTTTTGGTTGCCAAGTGTCACCAGTAGACCTCCCGGGGGATAAATCACCCCTTGCGGGTGGGAGAATAATAATCCCCACAAAATATAAGGTTCACAAAAAAGTCCAACCAGCACAGTCCACGAAATCGACAACAAAAACTGTATCGACGGAAGTTGACGTCAGACGGACACCAAACCCCAACATAAAAGGACCTTCGAAGTCGCGACCGACTACAACTTCTGAAACTAGCTCTGAGCGAGCATCCAGCCCCCCTGGCAACGCCCAGGAGGTTTCTGTTTTGGGGGAGACTCCCGTTGGGGAGGAGTCTCGTGCATCCGGCTCCCAACGTCGGAAGAAAAAAGAAAGCTAATTCTACCATGGCTCTAATGTCATGGAACGCAAATGGTTTCTCTTCGCGACGGGACGACCTTAAACTGTTGTTGTCCCGTCACAATCCTATGGTGATTTGTCTTCAAGAGACTCACCTTACCCCACTTCGTCCTCTATCTTTTCGCGGATTTTCTTCGTACAGGTTCGATGTGGATGATGGTCTCCGCGCTCATGGTGGAGTTGCTTCATTGGTGCATGATTCGCTGCTATCTACAGAGGTACCTCTTCAGACTGACTTTCAAACAGTATGTGTGCAGGTGCACCTCCCATCCCTCACACTTACTGTGTGTAACATCTATATCCCTCCAGGTCTGACTATATCAGCAGACGAACTCTTAGAGTTGATAAATCAACTGCCTTCTCCATTTATAATAGTCGGCGATGTGAATGCCCACAGTCCTCTCTGGGGCTCTTCCCGCACGTGTCCGAGAGGCAGTATCTTTGAATCAGTAATAGACACAGCGGATTTGGTTATTCTGAACTCTGGTGAAGCAACTCATTTTGCCGTCGCCACAAACTCGAGCACGTGTATTGATTTAGTTCTTTGCAGCCCTTGTCTTTCAACCGACCTGCAATGGTCCATCCTAGACGACCTATATGGTAGTGACCACTATCCCATTATCGTCCACATTGATAGACTTGCGCGTGGTTTGGCGCGCCCCCCTCAATGGTGTGTCCTTCGTGCTGACTGGCCGACATTCCAAGCGAATGTGAATCTATCAGAGGGTGAATTTGTTAGTGTGGAGGATATGGCAGCTCATTTTAATACTGCAATATTACAATCAGCGGGCACTGCAATCCCCAAGTCGACCCGTAATTCGCGACACCCCTTTGTCCCGTGGTGGAACTTGGATTGCTCAAGGGCTGTCGGTGCTCGGAAGAAAGCGTTGGCTCGACTTAAACATTATCCTACCGCGGATAACCTTATTGATTACAAGAGGTGCAGAGCTAAGGCGAGGAGAACCATATTAGAAAGCAAGAATGCATCATGGAAGGCATTCCTGTTTCTCCTTGAATTGCCACACGCCACCATGTCTAGTATGGAGGAAGGTGCGTCTAATTAAAGGGTACCCTTCCTCATACTCAGTGCCAGGTCTTAGAAAAAATGATAATCACAGATCGAGACGCCGTTGTAGAGGAACTTGCCACTCACTATGAAAAGATGTCGAGTTCGGCAAACTACTCTCCAAACTTCCTTTCGTTTAAAGAAAGAATGGAAAATCGCGCTTTGGATTTTTCGAGCAGAGCACAGGAGGATTATAATACCCCTTTCTCTATGTGCGAAATGCGTCTAGCCTGGACCTTGGAGCATAAAAATCTGTTGACGCCAATCCAAAGCGGGTTTAGACGAAACCGATCTACCTTGGACCACCTCGTTTCGCTGGCAACAGCTATCTCTACATCGTTCGTCTTGAAACATCTAGTGGCTATATTATTTGATGTAGAAAAGGCGTACGACACCACCTGGAGGTACGGCATTCTGCAAACCCTGCACTCTTGGGGATTTAAGGGGAAGCTTCCGCTATTCCTCCAAAACTTCCTTTTGAATAGATCCTTCCGTGTTCGTGAAGGTGATAGACTTTCTCGTAGTCACCCCCTTGAAAATGGTACCCCTCAAGGATCAGTTCTGAGTGTCACTCTGTTTGCCATCGCCATCGATGGTATAGCGTCGACTGTACGAGAACCTGTTAAGGCATCGTTATTTGTGGATGACTTTGACATCTTCTGTTCCTCCAGCAGCATCAACGTGATCTAGAGGCAACTCCAAATGGTGCTCAACAAACTCCACGGATGGAGTACGTCAACAGGCTTTAAATTCTCTTCTACTAAATGTATTGGTTTGCATTTCTGTAGGATATACCATTTGCATAGTAATCTAGTCCTTCACTTGGGAGGAAACCCGCTTCCATTTGCAGAATCTGCCAGGTTCCTGGGGCTTACATTTGACAAGTCTCTCACCTGGCGCGCTCACATCGGTGGACTACAAACCAGATGTGTCTCTCCCCTTAATCTTCTCCGAATGCTGAATGGTACATCATGGGGTGCCGACCGCACTACCCTTTTGCGGCTGTGTAGATCACTCATCCGCTCAGCAGCTCCCTCCACTCTGCGACCCATCAATAGTATGCACCACGCCGGTATCCGTCTAGCAACAGGCGCATACGAACCAGCCGAATTGAGTGCCTTCTATCCGAGGCTGGCGAGCCTTCCTTAAAACGAAGGCGGGATATTTTATTAGCATCTTACGGAGCTAAAGTATCAGGACTCCCTAATCATCCTTGCCGCCAAATAATTATCCATCCTGAATATGAAACATCATATATTCTTCGAACATCGCTTCCTCAGCCTCCAGGTATTCGATTGCAAAATCTTCTGCGGGACCTTAATGTTGATCTTCCGACACCCATGAAACCCCCAAGTCACTCCATTCCTCCATGGAAACTCGTCCGTCCGAATATTGATTTCAGACTATCCAACCTGCCTAAACAAACGACTAGTCCTCTTGCTTACCAGAAACATTTTCAGGAAATAAGGGCAGCCTACCCAGATCATGTATTCTTATATACAGACGGCTCATCGTGCAATGATGCGGTGGCTTGTAGTTTTTATTGTATCAGAGTCACAAAATCATATCGGCTAC
The DNA here is from genome assembly GCA_031308135.1 of Acheta domesticus. NCBI lineage: Eukaryota > Metazoa > Arthropoda > Insecta > Orthoptera > Gryllidae > Acheta > Acheta domesticus. The sequence goes on along the minus strand of JAHLJT010003656.1, from coordinate 100,393,031 downwards.
ATTCTCAGTGCAGTACCTTCACTGCTGAAATGTATGCAATTCTTGAAGCCCTAAAATACATCGAGTCAACGACCTTACGCCAAGTAGTTCTTTGTTCCGATTCTTTTAGCTCGTTACAAGCTGTCTCCCGTTCTTCCTCAGACTACCTGACGGAATCTATTCAAAACATCATTCATCACCTTCTGTCTCGCCACTACGATCTAATACTGAGTTGGGTCCCAGGCCATGTGGGAATCATAGGGAACGAGTTGGCTGACCAGGCGGCAAAATCGGCAACGGATAATACTCATGTTGATATTCCTTTCGTACCATCGTCCAACGTTAAAGCTTCTTTAAAACGACTTATCTTTAGAGCGTGGCAAATAGAGTGGCACAATACCACCTTTAAACTAAGCGTAATAAAGGATTCTGTTAGTCCCTGGCGCTCCTCATCCCGACCTTCTAGGCGCGAGGAAGTTATTTTAACTCGTCTGCGTATCGGACACTGTCACTTCTCGCACAGCTTCCTCATTCGAGGAGAATCTCCTCCTACCTGTGACTCGTGCAGGGCGGCTCTCTCTGTGGAACACGTCCTCCTACATTGTTTGAGATTTGATGGCAGCCGACGTGGACATGCTCTGGGCAAATCTCTACGAGAGGTGCTCGGAGATGACGATTCCGCGCTCTCAAACCTTTTTTGTTTTTTGAGAGAATGCGGAATATACAATTTTATATGACATAGGGACATGTTTTACTGGCCCCAAATTCTGTTTTATTCTGTCTGCTTAAATATTTTATGTATAATTTAAGTGTTCTTGTTTAAGGTATACATGCTCTTTTAAATTAGTAGGTAAGTGGACCAATTACACTTTTATTAGAACTTATATTATATATATATATATATATATATATATATATATATATATGTTTTTAGAAAACTTTGACATGGGCGCCAATGACCTTAGCAGTTGAAGCGCCCTTTAAACCTAATCAATCAATCAATCAATCAATCGGAAGTCGGGGTTATCGACTTGCCCCCTGAGATTCGAGTCATGTTTGTATTGCGAATCTGAGCCCAGCGATCACCTTGACCCATCGGTTACCTACGATAATCCGCTTCTTTTCTTTGTGTAATGAATTAAGAGGAAAGCAAGCTCGTGGTATCTAAAGATACAGAATGTCAAATTCAAAAACAAGTGACATCCTCGGTCTAGATCTAGATAAAAAATAGAAGTACGATGCCAAACGGCTGGGGTTAGTGAACGTGGTAATGATTTAAACACATATTTTTAACGAGACTAGAAGAAAATAGAAATACATTTCAAGAAAAAGTTCAATATGCCTTAAAATATATTTACGTGAAAAGGCGAAATAAATATTCGTCATAATTGTTACTTTTATATTATTTTTATTATATACATGTCGAAAGCCGAAGGCTATCTACAAAAATTACAGGTGCCACTAGATTGCTTGTGCATTGGCCAACGTACAAATCTCGCTAACCGCAAAATATTTTACCTTATTCAACAAGACATACCGCCAGAATGCCTCGAGTTTGAGGTATACTAAACGGTGGCAAGAGTTCCGATGACGCCACAATTGATTCGACGCCGTCGGCGCACACCGATAACAGGCTAAGTTTCGGTATCGTTCGTTCTCGATAGTGGTAGTTCCGGAACTGGCATTCTCGGACACAGTAGTATCGGCGCGCCTGGTATCGCCGCCGAGAACGAACGGAACTGGGAGTTTTTGTCTGGCTCTAACTGTAATATAGAGAAGAAACATATTGAATTCTTCTCAGCAACACGACTGGAAGTTTCGGTTTGAAAACCCGGGTTTACTATTTTTTTATTTGTAGCTTCGCACATACACATCAGGATTAAGGTCTGCTAAAGTCGTTTCAAAGTTTAAAATTTTGTATCCCTAAATCAGGAAGTATCAATGGATGGACGGGCGTCTGTGTCATGCACAACTCGGTCAGTTTAGAAGCTTCAGAGCCCAAACTTGATTAACTCGCCAGGAGTAAGGTTAGTTGTGTCGTTCCGGAGATCATTAAAATACTCGTATTACCGTTTTTGTGAGGATATTTCACACGAAGCCCTTGTAACATTTTGGGAAAATCGCTGCAATTTTTTCTTTAAGTTGATTGTTAAATAGAGGAATGTGCGTGTATGAATATGATAAAGTTTCGATATACAATGAAACATGCGAAATTTTGTAACTTGCTGAAGTTCAAATATTTTTCGAATCTGCTGTACACTGCAAATATTAAAGCCAGCGATTTCTTCCTCAATTCAGTGTATACTTTAATTTTATATCTTTAAATTAAGTGATTTACACTTTTTACCAAATGAGTAATTTTTTAGTAATTTTGACGGCAATCGTGACACCTTTTCAAAAATATCTTAAATGTAGTTATCTCGGGATACGTGGAGCCTACCATGATGTTAGTGCTCAGGAAGAAGGAACATGGACCAACCCTATAAAATTCTGATAGGGGAAGAAAAATTTCGGAATGTGGCACATTCCTACTAATTTTGTTTTGGAGGGGTCGGGCGACGGACAATGCTATCAACCACATATTGTAGAAAAAGACGGGCACTGTTTAATACAAATTAAGTTCAAAGAATACATTTTATTCACATTTAACTACGTAGCAATGCCATTAAAAAGTATTAATTGTGTAATATAATTTGTGCAGTTATTGACAACAAACGAGGAAAACATGTTGAATGGAAGTCTGAATACAAGCTACGCATTTTATTTGTGATTATTGTACTTAACCAAACTCCATAGAGCATATCAGTTATAATAAAACATACGCAATGTTTAAGATAAAAGAAATGTATATTTTCAACGGCTTGAAAATCGCAACAGTCACTTACCGGTAGACTGACCATTAAAATAATAAGGTCTCTTGTTGAAAGTTTTTTAATTTTATTCTTGCTCGACATTTCTGCCTTTCAAGGATGTTTATACAAGACATAATAAGCTGAATCATCCTCAGTTCTAAGTGTCCATGTACTTGAAGGGCTGTATGTAACCAGCCGTAACGAGGCATTGCAGACGCTCTGTGGTAGATCCTAATACAAGTCTGTCCTTCCGTCTGTCCATTCGTTCGTTTGTCCGTCCATCTGTCCGTCAGTCTGTCGGTCCGTCTGTCAGTCTGTCCGTCTGGCTGTGCTTAGGTTCATTCGTGCCTGTCCGTCCGTCCCTCGTGTCTGAAGTGTCCGTCCGGGAACAACGCTAACGGTTAAACCGTTCAGCCAATTTTCTCCAAAATTGATATATCCCAATCGATGTGGCTGATGTCGCGCGGCCCCTTGAATTTAAAAGCAATATTTTAATTTTGGGGGTACTTTACGTGAAGCCCCTCGGACATTTTCAAAATTTAAAAAAAACTGGCTCCATCGAATTGGATTAAATTTTATTGTTGGTTAGTGTGAAGGATGTTTAAGAGCCATTCCACGTCAAATCGCACAAAAAAGACCAAAATTTGACCTTCATATTTTTATTTATTTTCTAATTTTTCTATTTGTTATATGGATCAAATAAGTGAACATGTGTATTTTTATTTTTTTCTAACTTTATTATTTTCGAAAATATTGTATAATGAAATTTGCTACAGATGACGCGCATCACTAACTTAAAAATATCATACATTTGAATACACCAATTATAGAAATTCCGTTCAAATTCCATTCGAAACTTAAAAACATGTTTAAGTTTTATGATTTTGCAAAATATTTAATTTTTTGAATTTTCAATTTTTTTTAAAAAACTGAAATTTTGAAAATTGAATATTTTTGTAAACTCGATGAGCTAAACATTTTTAAAAAATATTTATAAACGTACTAGAGTATTGATAATAAGTCCAGAAAAAATCAAAGTGGGATCTCTGTAACTTTAAAAGATATTAATATTTTACGAACCAGTGTGTAATAAATTGCTACAATATACACGTTTTTTGCGTTACTGGTCGTCGGTTTCCTTGGATGAAGCAGTAATTTAACTACTTCTTGAGGTGGTGAACGTTCATGATTGAATTTATAAACAATAATATTTATGTGTATTAATGTACATACAAATAATATTAATATATTTATAAATAATTTATAGATAATTAAATTACGGATTCTTGATTCAGATTTTGACTGACATTTTGAAATTTTCTGGTCCCTCACAACTCACTTTAAATACAAGTACTCGCGTACCATAGAATTCCTGAACTTTCGTCACAATGCAGTTTTAATGCCGTACCGAATTTACTTCAGTTCTGGACAAAATTCCATTTTCTTCAGCCAACGTTTTAGGCACTTTTATCATGCGTTCGGTTGCTGCAAAAAGTCGTTTAATTTTATTGTATGTCCAACTTTCAAAAATTGTCAAAATTTAAATTTTCAACGTCATGTCATTTGTTGAGTGAAAGTAATCGATAAGTTACTAAATAATACCTTTGTCTGATTTTTCGATGGACGTCGAAGGATCTTCAATGTGAAAAAAATTATCTGTGTTGGCACTTTGTGCTTACTAAAATTTCTCATGGGGATGCCATTTTGTTCCAATTTTCTTTTCGTGGCGGGGGTTTCTCCTATTGCAATTAAGCTCATGTTTATCTTCCTTTTATTAATTTCGCAGACACTTGACGAACTATCTGAAGAGCTTAAATTGTCACTTCCTTGATTTCCCCTTTTTTCACTGGACGTTCCGCTAATTTCCTTAATACCACGGGAGCCTCTGATCTCGATGCTATCTTCATTAAGAAAAGGCCGTTTTGGAAGCCGATTGCCTTTCTTCCGAAATGAATCACAAATTCGCCAATCTAATGACTCCTGTAAATTCACCAGCAAATCGTGGTTTACGCGTCTTAGAGATTTTCTTTTTTAAAAATTGTGATCAAAAAGTTTAAATGGATTGAAACATCTCATACGCTGATCGTCACTCATGTTGCAAAGTGTACACACGATTCACAGATAAATACTAGCACTCTTGTCTTCATAAGTATTCGTATTGCGACTAATGTTGAGAAAATTTTACCATGTCCCTTGACAAGTGGTCGATTGTACTTCGCGAGCAAGGTCAGGAGGGCACCCCGCCCCTAGGACGCAAAGGGACTCGTAGTAAAATTGCCCAGTGCCCACTTTTTTCTTGTTATGTTTTGTAGAAAATTGAATAAGAAATATGCCTATTTTTCAAATTTTAATCTGAGAGAGTTCATAAAGAAATTTTCATTTTTTAAAATTAATTACAATTTTTTAATGAAATATTTATTTTTTGAGAAAGTAATTTACATATGAATAAAATACACATATCAAAAAATTAAACGAAACAAACCAGTATTTTTTACGTTAAGTACTTTCAGAGCGTCAATTAATCATATTTTGCAAAGTAGGCGTAAATTTCAAAATTTAATAAAGGCAAAACTACACAAATAAACAATTTTCAGGTAAATAAAGAAACACGTGCCTCCATTTTTGATGTCCTGGATGAATGCCATATATTCGTGTTATTTACTTTTTTTAAATAGTCGTGTCAATTTCAGTGAGATTTGACGTGGAATGGCTCGCATTTCAATTCGTTTCGCTGTCACCCATAAGAACATAGGTGACCCACAAGTCACCCACGATGTTACCCACAAAAATATGTGTGACACAATGTCATACATTCTGGGGGCAGAGTGAACATCTGAAATATTAATAACTCTTTAAACTCTTATCAGGCAGACGGTCATCCTTTTTTTAATTCTTCAGCACTTGCATCAAAGACTGACCGAACACAATTCGTTAGTGCATGGGTAGGCTGAGCGCGCCCTCATACTTACAATTGATTTTTTTAGACTGTATGTGTGGAGTGCCCACTTTTTTTCTTGTTGTATTTTATACAAAATTGAACAAGGAACACGCCTATATTTTTTTCAAATTTTTATCTCATCGAGTTTATATAGAAATTTTCCTTTTTTTGAAAAAATTATTTACAGAGGAATAAAATTCATATTTCAAAGTATTAAATGACACAAACCAGAAATTTTCATATTTAGTACATTCGGAGAGATAATTGATCTTATTTTGTGAAGTACCTGTAAATTCCAAAATTTAATATAGCCATAACTACACAAATAATCAATTTTCAGGCAAATAAAAAAATACGTGTCTCTTTTTTTGATGTCCAGACTTAAGAAAAAAAAATATCGTACATTTTAAAAAATGTCGTGTCAACTCTTGTGCGATTTGACGTGGAATGGCTGTGATGAGAATGGTCCAGGTCTCATGTTCGTTGAAAACTAATTTTTCGAAAATTGCTTAAGTTAAAAAAAAATTCGGAGTCTTCCTACAACTAAAATATTAAAGCTAGAGATTTTCCCTTATTGAAATCTGTTTCTGAAAAATAGATTTTGAAATAAGGTCTTGTACAATTTTTCGGATATTTGAGAATTTTTCGCGTAATTTTGCGTGAAATTACGGGCGAGAAAGTAGGTGCTGTTTTAGCTCCACTAGTTCAATTAGGTAGATTCGAACTGGAACCTTAGCAGACACTTGGCGTGAAATTAGAAATCTCAGATATTGCACCCTCAACTTAATTTCCATACGTCTCCTTAGTTGCAGTTTTTATCCCATGGCCCTAAGCAGTACATTGCTATTCCCTGGGATATCAAACGCCATATCTAATTATAAAATTACAATTCCCTCCCCCACATTATATTGCTTATTATTATTATTATCGGAAAGTGTTCATATTTAGTAATCGATTTTTTTTTTCGTTAACTGGAGTGGAGCAAAACAATTCTCAATCTCAAATACGAAAAATCACTACATGTTTGGGCCCTTAATATGGAAATAACTATTGGACATCAACTTTTGAATTTGGCTGGGCTCATATTTCCATTTTCATGTCTCCGACACCAGATACTTCTGAACCTTTCGCTGTCTGGTGAATTTTTGTGAATTTATTTGAACCACTTTTTACAGTTTTGTAGAACCCGCTTTTGCATTTGAGTTGAATTGAATCTGAACAATATAAGCTGTTTCCTTCGCAATCATCGGCTATATGCTGTATTTTTTTTCTGCTCGTGCCACGCTGCCAGTTAGCTATGTTCTATGGTTGTTGGAATAGATTAAACCAATTCCCGTTCTTTCAAATGGTGCCCGCAAGTCTTGGCCGTCTCCACTACAATCATCACTGTACAGGAACAGGGTATTGTTCCCGTCACCTTAAAGGAAGGACTAAAATTCAACTTACGAAAAATGTTACTGTCGCATTGACATATGTATTGCAAAGCGTCATTGGGTATTTTCATTTCTTTTTGTGTTGGCAATTGTTGCCAACATTACCAGAATTACCCGATATATATCGTAATAATGTTAATAGTGACATGTTTTTGATTTCCGTTTGCAACAAAAAATGACGACTTCCAGAGATTCCGCCCTCCTACTGTTTTAGGAGTAGCTATAGAGGATGAAAATTAATTAATGTAGCTGTGACTTCTGATTTATTTAAATCGTGTTCTAGTGCTGTGTGAATTTGCGATGGATCACTACAAACATGACTTTTTTTTAACAAGAATAGTTTTGTCAGCATTATACCTTTTATCGTCATCCTCTATTAAAGAACAAATCCAGCTTGAACTCCTTTGATGCAGACCATTTGAAAATCAGGTGGTATTCGTTGGCTGATGCGTCGTTGCAGGGGCAACGCAACCCTTTCGGGATAATGCATATTCGTCGTGTGTGTTGCCTATTTAACTGGCGAGACGTCGCATGGCCACTCTGTACACGTAACTCGATAACACCGGGTGTGTTTTTTATCGTTCTTTTTTTAAAATAATTTATTAATCCTTGTTCGGCCTGTTATGCCTTTCAAGGTTTTGAATCATACATACAATTTTTATACAAAGTTAATGACATTCGGCTTATTTTACATATTTTGTAACTTACAATTAAATATTAACTAATTATCGATGAGTGTCCAGGAAGGGTCCTCTAACTACTAGAATTTATTTCTAAGTTGTTTTTAATAACTGTTTTCATTTCTGCTATTTTACGGAGGTCGAAGTAGGTCTTTGGAATGCCGACTTTTGATTCTTGGATATGGTTTTGAAGTTGAGCCTAACTTAAATTTTTGGGTTGCAGGACAGGATGGTAGGTTTGTGTAAAATCGGGTGGAGAGTCTGTCTATCCATTGTTTTATTGGACATATAGCGAGTTCTTTTTGAATTTGCTCGTTGCGGATATACCAAGGTGCATTTGCTGTCCAGCGTAGATACTTATTTTGAATTACTTGCAATTTGTTTAAATTACTATTTGCCGCACCTCCCCAAATTTGACAGGCGTAGGTTAGTGAAGGCCTTATTATATATTTGAAAATGGATATTGACGTGTCGATATTGACGTTTGAGTTTTTATTAATTAGTGGGTACAGTTTTAACATTTTTATGAATGTTTTGTTAGCTGTTATTTTTATGTGATCTTTCCAAGTTAGCCTTTTGTCAATGTGAAGTCCTAAATATTTTACTGAAGTTGTCGGGGAGAGCCATTGAATATATGTGTTATTTAGAATTAATGGATTTATAGTATAGATTTTTTTAATGAGAATATTTTTGCTTTACATTTAGTTGGGTTGATTTTAATTTTCCATTGCTGAAACCATTCTGTAAGTGTGTTTAAATCAGAAAGTGTTTCGGAGGTGCCAAGAATACATTCGTGCCGAAGGACACCACTTTCAGCATCTTCTTTAAGGTACGTTAAGCGGCGCAGTGATAGTTCTCGGATAGTACGGGAGTTGAGTCAGCGGTTTGCCGGGCGAATGAGCCCTCGACTGCCCGGGCGACGCGGCCGGAGTCTTCGGCGAACGATAAAAAAAAACACTGTATAAAGTTAATGTTTACAGAATCCAGATAGAATTTTGATATGTTATCAAAAGCACAAATATAAGTATATTTAATATTGTAAAACACACACACACACACACTTCCTTCTAGCGCTTTAATACTAAAAAAATTCTTCGCATGGCATTTTCCTGAGAAACGCGTTGTTACTTGCAGTTCCGCTTCAACATTTTTAGGACTCCTCGCCAAGGACAGTAGTTTATGAATCCTTAAGCTTACACTATGCGCTAAACTTTTAACGTCTTTAATAGAGACGGCGAATCTACAACAGTGATACGGGGGGCGCGGCCCCGCAATCTACCGCCATGTTCCCAGCTGCTCAGTGTGCTCGCGGTTCGATGCCGTATTGGCCAGAGTGAGTCTGTTTCTCTCGGCCCAAAAGCGCACGACCTCGCCAGTCAGCGTTGGTACATTGTGGTATTGAAGCTTCGACAAAATTCGTCGAAGATCCTGCGAGTTGTCCCTTACGGTAATGCAGTCTTACTGAAATTTACTCCTGTGGTTTTGACCAAAGTATCTACCTTGTCTGAGCCAATTACAGCTGTATTCCTTGAGGGAAATTATCGCTTATGTCTTATCAATGCGTTTATTGGTAAATGCTGACATCGTCTTGTGGATTTACATACGATAAACATCTTGTTTCAACAATTGGGAAGTACGCATTCATGCAACAATTTTACAGAAAGCATCTTATGTTGCTCTTCTTGTTTTGAAGAATTAAAATGTATTCGTGTCAAACATAACCTGTTAATCCCAATTGTTATAGACTGCCAGATACAGTGAGTGACAAAATTTTAAGAACATCTATATTTTAAGAACAACACTTTTCATTGCCGAAGCCCAGTAACTTTGGCGAATTAAAAAAAAATGTAAATCGTATGTTTTTTTTAAAATTACTAACGTGCATTGACATATAAGATAATAAAAGAGAAATGGCGAGAAAATGTATTCATTCTGCTTGTACGGTTATCATTAAAGTGAACATGATGTAACGTACTTCGATTTTAACATTATTGTTTTTATATTATTATTTTCAAATCTTATAAAATTATTTCATCAATATATCAATCAAATTATATCAAAATGTTTGTGAACTTACGATTACTTCTCGGAAGATTTTCTTCTGAAATGGGTTCCGTGTTCGGTCCTGTCTAGTTGATGTCTTCTGTACCTCTATTGTTAATATGTTTTGGGCTTATTGTCCGAATAACCTCCGGAATGTCTCTGATTATTTGATCTTTCAATTATTTTAATGTAATATATCGCGACGCGACTGGCCTTCGCTAGGTTTCGGGTGAAACCTCTATTCGCAACTACAATTTCAATTAACTTATTAATATTTTTCTACCCAGATACGGAGTTATCCTAACATAAAACCTTCGGAAAATACGAAGTCTGTTTAAATTGAATCAACTAAATTTACTCTCATAAGAGAAACACAAGAATCACAATTATAATTTACGATTAATAATGCGTCTGAACTTAAATTCTACACCACCTATAAGAATTAACTATCAACTATTCGCCTCAATATTTTTTTACCAAATAATCCAGATTATAATGAAAACTAACATTGACACCACTCATCATTAGATGTTCACTACTGCTTTCATAAGAGTGAGAATATTTCACTTTTCGCATAACCAAGACTTCCAAAGCGCTAAATGCTTTTATTGCACCTCATGATCACCGGGACGTAACGAAACGTCATATTATCGCGCCTTGACATGAAACATGGAATCTCTATATTTATTGACACTTTGCCTTAACAACGTCTATTCTTTGGCTCTGGAACGTCCCAAATACATATGATCTTCTTGTAAAGGCAGGCTTGATACAATTTTCATGCCTAATACCATGGGATGTTTTGGTATATCACAATGACGGTGATGCAAAACGACATTTCCTAAATTTTCAAGGGTGCCTTTTCATAGCATAGAAAGCTGCATAATTTTATGAACTGTGAAACAAGAAAATCCAGATTTCTAAAATATTTAGCCACAACCAGCTGGCCTGCAAAACCGAAGTCGCCTCAGACCTGATTTACACGCGTTCATTTGAACAACGGTTTCGGAAGTTCAAGCGAACACGCGCAAAAGCACAGCGGCCTCTGACGCGACAGAGCCGCTATGCCCATGCGCACGTTCATTAAAATTTTCGAAATCGTTGTTCAATAGGAAGCGTGTAAATTGGGCTCTTATTTGTATCGGCATGAAGGGTTGTGTGTTCGTTGTTTGCTTATGTTGTGGCAGATTGGGACTCTCCCAACCATCATGAATCGTCTTTCTTTCATTTGAAGCCGCCTGGCTTGGGGCATTTGGGCCCAAGTACGGTTTGCTTGCAGCCTGTGGCCATTTTTTTCTTCAGATCTATCGTTTTTATTTTTTGCTTAGAAATTTATTTTTGAGTCGAATAATGAGTGAATTTAATAGTAAATTGGTTAAATGCTTTTTTCTTTCGTTTTTCCTTTAGGAGTGTCGCATGCCCGTAAAAGTTTTGGTAGTGGCATAACATGAAACTTACTACCAAGTTCCCTACTTTCTTAATACGAAATAAGCGTAGACCGACAATCGTAACAAAAGGATATGTGTCAAAACAAAATTTGCCGAGTTCCTGTAAGAAATACAATGCAGTTGACGCACCGCTTAGGGCTGTTTGGGGAGCCTTGCCCTCCGAGAGCCCAGCAAACGCGCGGTACTTTACGTAAGCGCCTGCGGGGCTCTCACGTCGTCCGTTCCGACAGAAATAGCTCCCGGAGGCAGCCCGCGCCCCCGCGGACACGCGCGCATAACGATATTGTCCCGCACAGTCGCCCCTCCCCATCTCTCCCCTCTCACCCCCACCCTCCTCCTCGCTCCCGACCGGGACTTCCGCTGGGGAGTGCGCCGCCGCCTGCATGGTTTTCCTGTTTTTGGGAGGGGCTAACCGCCCCCCGCCCCACCAGCAGTTGTTTTGCTGGTCTTCACAAGAATTTCCCGTCCAAGGTGAAGTGTCGGGAAAACGTGGAGTAATACTTTTGGTTGGAATGGAGCAATATTTCGGAATTTATAAAAAAAATAATTACTGAAAAGTATTGAAATAGTATAGAAAACAATTCTTCAAATGTTAGAATTGAGCGAATTTATTAGAAAATACGGAAGTTATTAGAAAATAAGTAATAAAATGTAGTTTCGTGCAGTAATTAGATTAGTAATTAATGAAATCATGTCATAACGAAGCATATTGTATCCATAACATTTTTTTTTATTTCCTTTGCTTATTAAATTATATTAATTGCTTTTACGTAATATGGACAACGTAAAGTGTTGAAAAACCTAATTACATTTTTAAACTTTTATCTGCGTTCTTTTGTTTCATTTACTGTCAGCTGCATTTCATTGGTATTTTGTAAAAGTCAATAAAATATAAATAACCAGCGAGAATGTTTTTCCAACATTACATACTTCAGACATACGAGACAAATGTCCGAGCATTTTTGCTTCTCATTGTGTTTGTTAATGAGGGTGATGATAAATAAGCGTTCAAATTTCTTGTATCTCCACGTATCGGAGTTTTTCTAAAACTGTCCCATTTTCCTTGTTTGCATTTCACTTTAACTGAAACCAATAAAATTTATTTACGAAATAAGTGTCAATAGACATCTTATTACAATACGAGATCGGGTAATTATCAAATCAGACCGTTTGGCAGTATTCGATAACTAATCGAGTATTCTTATAACATGTTACGCCGACATTGAATGATACAGTATTAAAGATAGATGTTTTTCCTTAATAAAATCTGCTGTTTAAATATAGATCTTAAAATAAAATCTTGTACATTTTTTAGAAAATGTAAGAAGTTTTCGCGCAATTTTATGTGAATTGTAGGCAATTAAAAGTAATTATTTTCGTAAAAACCTGCTTCAATTATTTCTTTAAATGTTTCCCTCGTGGGTATTAAAAAGGTGTGCTAGTCCCATCTTCGGAGAACTCATCTGTATTTTCAAAAATTGCACAAGTTGAACATCGCAAATGTACAATATTGAAGAAAAATTTTTGTTTTAAATGAAATGTTTTAAAAAATAACATCTTTAAAAAAGTCGTATACATTTTTTGAAAAAAAACGAGAAGTTTTCGCCTAATTTCTGTTTTAAGTATATGCAATTTATAAAAAAAATTCTCAAAAAACACTGCAGTTTTTTTTCTTTACGTGTTTTTTTGCACGGCCAGACCAAAGGACGCTTAAATAATTGTGTATTATCTCATTTTCGTTAAACTCTTCGAATTTTCGACAATTGCTAAAGTTAGAAACAATGTGAGCAAGTATGTGCTGTTGTGCACCACTAGTAATGTCAACAAAATAGTAACCGATATCCCCGCCATTCCCACTACATCCAGCAAAAGGAGAGCTCAACAAAATGTGCGCATAGTGAACCATAATGGGGTCGATGTCACCATTTACTTGTACCGATGACCATCTCAGCATGTCTTTTTTGATATACGGAAGGCATAAAACTCATTCTCCTGAGCAAAAATGCAAAGTTTGGAAGGCATAATGACCATTGCAACGTGTGGTTATATTATCCATAAGACAACAGTAAATAACACTCGCTTGCCATGGACTAAACGTCTCTAGCATAGTATTATTTAAACACGCAGTAATGGTTCTTACTACTGATCTCTGGCTTGTAAAGGTTGAATTTAGATTATAAAATTTCTTACGGATTGTTTAGAATATTAATGTAACGGTGAGTGTGAAGTAACACTATATTCTGTCTATGATATAGACGTGCCACGTTTACTCATCATGACTCTGAATTTAGGTGTAATTATTCCCTGGTAAAATTCTTGAGAGGTTTGACTAATTCATATTACGCTTGAAATGCTATATCGTTTGAAGTTCTTCCTCAAATGTTCATTAGGAGAGGAGAGGGACAACGCGTTGTGTGGAATAGTTGTAGCATTTATTGCATTTCAGTTTCAAAGTTGATGAAAAAAAAAAGTACTTTTCTCTGATAGAACCTTGTTGACCACAAACATCTCAATGAAAATGTTGCTCTCGTGCGGTTCGGGAACCCTGTAGTGAGTGTGGTGTATGATATACAAAAGCCGCGTGCTTCTTCGAAACCTTCATTGTGGCGGGAAGCGATTCGCGGAACGACGAGTCAGCTCTTCCACCGCGCCACCCTTTCCGACCGTCGTCGCACCCCCGCCCCCGCCAGCCGGACGCGTGCTCCGCACGCCCGACGCCGAAGGCCGCGCGTGCAGGCGGCAGCGGGGAGAGCGCTGCGCCCGCCCTCCTCCTCCCCCTCCCCACGGGCGCCGCGCGCGCGCGATTCAATGGCGTGCGGCGTCCATTGATGCCTCCTCATCGCCGTCTGGGGTGCACGCGGCGGGGGCGGGGGCGTGGCCGAGCGGGGGAGTGGGGCGACGACGGTGAGGAGGAGGCGGAAAAGCTGCCGAGCGACTCTGATACCGCGCACTGCGGTCGGTCGGGACGAACGAACCAACCCATCAACCAACCAACCCACCAACCAACGAACGGATGGATGGACGGACGCGCTCCCCCTGCCGCGATTAAAATAGGCGCTTACGTAAAGCGGCGGCTCAGCGGGTGCGCGAGCGGGCGGACGGGCTAGCGAACGAGGGAGTGTGCGCACGCGTCGACGCGCAAATAGAAGGGCCCCTTTGTGTTTTGGCGACCGCCGACCTGTCTTCATCGGAAAGGGATTTATTGTTTCTATTTAGGGCAGTTATTCGGTGGAGGGGAGGCGTGTGTGTATTTTTGCAGCGTTGTGCAATTCTTCCTCCTCGGCGGAATTAATGACGCTGTCTATGTTCATTAGTTGTGTCACTCTCTTCTAGGCGCGCCTTTGTCTTATAGTGGTGGTTGTCTGCGTGATTTGTGTGATGTTTGTGGTATTTGTGAAATTTGACAGAGAAGAGGAGAGTTTTCGACTGTTTCATGTTTTGTCTAAAAATGTTGCGACGTAGTGTGTGGCCCCACGAAAGAGACTATAGTTGCGTAACGACGTTCGATTTTTTTCTCATAATGATCCACACAGGAGTGTATCAGCTGAATAAATTTTTTGTTAATATTAAACGAGGAAGAAGGTGAAGGGATTTTTTTTTTCATGTTTAGCGCGTTAGTGAAGCTATCTTGCCATTTTGTTTGGGAACTTATGTTTAAGCTCACACATTACACATGATTCACCTCATGTCTGAATCTCTTTAATTTGGGGTTGATGTATTGATTATTTTTTTTCTGTCATCTAAAAAGTTAGTGTTTTTGATTTATACCCATGGCTTTATAATGATCAGTAATTAACACATTCTGAAAGATTGAAAATTACCAAAGTGAAATTTTTGTTCATGATCATGTGCGTTAAAATTGAAATAAATCAAACTACAAAAGAATATTAGGTTTCCTATAAATGCTAAGACTCTTCTTACCCAATATTGTTATGATGAAAATGATTGTACAACGGGTGAAAAGATAGAACCTGGAGAAAATATGCAGCAAGATCGCTTTGCTTCCGGTATATTTGTCATGTTATTGGTAATTAAGACTCGAAGATGGTAGTCTTCCAGTGAAACCATCGCGCCATCATCTCCTCCCACTGAAGTCGACGCTTAATTTTAGTAGGGAATGCAAATATTATTCTACTGTTCCACAGTTAGTCTTTTTCCCAACCCCTGATTCTCCAAGGAATGTTCTGTAAATTCCATAGATCTTAACTGTGTAATTAATTAGAAACTTGTTTCGGAAGACCTTCGATTTAGAGTACAAACATTTGAGGTGTTAGATATTGGGAAAGATTCAAATATGGCTAGATACATTAAATGCAATTTGGAAGAGCGTGTTTTGTTGTTGTTTTTTGTAATGAGTAGATATTTGTTATTTTTTAGGTGGTCCCAGAAAAAACCATGTACTATGTGTAGTTGTTTTTTAAGTTTTGTTTGGGGTTCCTGCTGCATAAAATCCAAGAATTTTCTCTTGTAACACGTAATTCTCAGATTGTTTGTAAATGTATTTAAATGGAACACTTTCAAATAAACACAATTAAATTATTTCAGTTCAACCCTCTGATAATGGTAACAAGTGGAAAACAAGTGTTAGACTCAATTTCAAAGCAATGTCCAATTTGTTGTTTCGCAATCTGATGTCGATTTTTGAAGTCCGCCGATGAAACTTTTTATGGCTATGAGAAATTCATCTGACATTTTTGAGGGTTGCTGACCGTTTGCGGTTTGTTTTGGATCTCAGCCTTCACAAGGAAAAATCGTTTGCCAGTGGAAGCCTCCATCTCACGGAATGGGAGAGTTGTCCAAAAGCGTCCGAAAGAGCTCGGGGTGGTGGCGGGAGTGAGGGTCGGAGACGGAGTGCAGGAGCGCCGCCACCACCGCGGACGTCGATCGATAGGTCGCGCTGCGCGATTTCTGCGACGGCGTCGACCAGGGAACCCGGCCCGGAGAACGAGGAGGAGGAAGGGCGGTGGCGTGGCACGGGGAGGCAGAGCGAGGCCTCGCGCCCGCTGCCGTGCCGCCGCTCATTTGCATCCGCGCCCGCCCGCCCGCGTGTTACCGGCCTTCTCGTAACGACGATAAATGAACGTCCGTTTGCTTGTGCGTGGAAGGAACTCTTTTGCTCCTTGCCAAATCTCAAGGTCGACGATGAACAGGAGCCCTTGGCATTCGAAGGAGAATGGCTCATTTTTGAATTACGTATTGTGTTTAGATGTATCCTCAAAAATATCAAAGCTATTAAATTCTTTATTACAGCTTGAGCATTGATGGATATAATATCAAAACGAGTGCATTTAGATCAAACGTTTTGTTAGGATATTTGTTAGGATCTACTAGAACTGCGGATTCTTTGCAGTGGACATTTATTTCTAGTGGTACCAGGTATTCATCTCCGCATCGCATCTCTTTTCATATTTCTATCACAGTTTATTCATGCCCCTCTCCCCGCCCTTTGAGAATGCCCACAATTCGGTTCACCTATGCACTTCGCCTCTCAACTATGTAATAGGCCGATTGGACAATACTTTTTCACGCAAGGCTCCTCAATAGCTTACAAACACATAGATAGGGATATAATGTTTTTCAGGTCACTTTTTCATTAATGTCACGTCCCGATGTTCAGTTACATGCACTGTTATACTTACGGCACACCTCCACGCGTGCTTACTTGTAGTATATACGCATTTGAATTGTTGACATTAACGATCTCCTTCCATTCAAAATATTCGCCTCGTTATACTCCCTCTTCTATGACGCATGCCCCTGTTTCTTATATATATTTCGTGCATTGTTCATTTGTCGTGGGCTGCCTCTACAGCCCGGGGTATCGTCACCGCACCTGATTTTTCGCATCGCACCATCAAATTGGTTTATTTAGTTTTGGCCTATTTTTACTTGTCCTACCTCCCTCTCTCTGTCATTTTCCTGGAGTATTTTCATTTCCACTCCGCTCAGAACTGCTTCGCACCCTGCAGCCCCTCGTCTCGTTTCATTTGCAACCCCCACCACCCCCTCTCGACCCGCCGACCGACGGACCGGCAGAAGCGCGGGCTGTTTGTTTACTTTTCGCCGTCATCGCGTCTTCGTTAGCGAACGCGCTATAATTAGGGCTTATGCCCGCGCCCATTCTGCCGCCCGCGCAGCACCGTGTTTTACGAGGGTCGGTGTGTTTGTCCGCGCTCCATGACGCGGCGGCGGCGGCGGCGGCGGCAGGGATGACGGCGGCGGCGGCGGCGGTGGTGGCGGTGGCGGTGGCGTTGCCGCCGCTGCCGCTGCCGCTGCCGCCGCCACGTGACCTTGGGGCTATTTCCGACCCAGCTCTGCCATTGGACGCGCGCGGGCGGCCGTGGGCGAACGCTCCGCGGGTCTGCCAACCTCTCCTGTCGCCACCGGCTTCGCATGCGACGTCGCTCTCCGCGCTACGCCACTTGCCGCCCTCCGCGTCGCGCCGGCCGCCGTGCGCCGATTCCCTCCGCTGCTCCACTGACTCACTAGGCTCACGCGGCGTGTCCGACGTGGCCTGTTGGACGCCGTGCGTGCCCCCGCGCTACCTCACCCCCACCACCTGTCAACTGCAGCGGGGCGCCTGGAGAGAGCTGTTGTGCGTGCGACTTCTCTGCGCCAAGCGCCGCCCCTTGCAAATGTGTCTTTTAAATGCTCGCGCTCACCGGATCTGTTTTCCTACTTTGCTGCTGTCCGGGATGTTCTTTGAGGAGTTTTGGCGGTGAGAGAACGAGGAGAGGAGACAGGGAGAGACTCTGAGAAAGAGGTGTGCAGAATAGCTGAGAGAGAGAGAGAGCGAGAGCGCGCGAGGGAGATGCGCAGAGAGAGAGAGGCTGCGTGAGAGAGGGATCCGCTGAGAGGCTGAGAGAGAGAGAGGTATCCACAGAGAGGCTGCGAAAGAGAGAAGGATCCGCAGAGAGGCTGCGAGAGAGAGAAGGATCCGCAGAGAGGCTGCGAGAGAGAGACGCGCAGAGAGATATATATTATTTGTGCGCGCGCGTGCAGAGAGGGTGAGCGATAGAGGGGGAGGAGTAGGAATGGAGGAATGTTGGAGTGGGTATCTGGAAGCGGGAAGGAAAGATACTTAGTGGATGTTGAAACAAACGATGAGAGAGGCAGAAAGATGCGCAGACAAACGAGAGAGAGATTCTCTGAGAGAGAAAGAGGAGGAGGAGGAATGTTAGGGAGGGCATCCGGAAGCAGAAGGGAGAGGTATTTATTGGGTGTTCACACAAACGAGGACAACCAGAAAACTGTCTGCTATATCTCTGGCTACAAGTCGCGTCTTCAGTGCGAAGGAGTGCCAGGTAGATAGAACGAGAAGAATGCGACTTGCACCTTCCCGAACAGGTTAGAACAGTTCTATCTTCGAATTGTTAACTCTTTGTAAAGTTTAGTTTATTGAAGATATGTAACTGAACGGAGGATATACTGTGTTACGAACCCTATGCAAAACGTCCACTTTTTCGTATGTAAATAGTTTATTTTTGTGGCCGTGTCTAAATTTTATGGTTTATCTTTTACTTACACAGTTACTTATATTATCTTATATTTTTTGGTCTGTCTTTTACTTACAGACAGTCAAATTCGTAATGTTTTTGTTACATATCATGGCACTTACCTACTTCGTAGAAAGAGAAACTTGTGATCCAACTAGAAAAAATTACTAGGTTTTGCGACAGAAAAACACGTTTTATGAGTTTGGATACCAAAATGTGAAAGAAATGGCCTTTCTAGAGTGAAAAAAAGATCGAAGTAAAATTTGTATTAAAAATTCCTTATTGCTAAAGACACTATTTTAAAAAATTATTTCGAAAATTATATTGTACAAATATTGCTGAGAAATTAATGTTCTAGGAACATTTTTGTTTACATGTATTAAAGTTCAAACTATGCTGATGAATTTGCCCTTTCAACTTACGCAATCATTTCATAATTTGCATCACGTTCTATTTCTCCTCCGTATAGAGACCTGAAGTATTCAGATGTCATATCATGTGTTACTTCTATCAGTTTATTATTACACGTAATAATTGACTTTTTCATAAAAATAACTCATTAATAGCTTTAGGGAATATGACCATGTGTTGTTGCGTATACAAAACCCGCTTCGAACGTAGCGGAAAATGAGATATGGATTCCGGCCTGAATTAAAGCCGAATGAAATGTTTTTTTAGTTTATTAAGGGTTAAAGATCGTTGATTAGCTGTGGCGCCGTTAGTAATTTTAGCCCGAATCATATCCTTCACGAAGCCCTCTATTCAATCAACTCCATATGTGCACTACTCGCTCGCGTATGTTTTCGCTTGGCGCGCAATTGCGCGCGGCGCGTTGAAGCGCGCGTGCGCGTATCGGCGAACAGTCGCGCGCGGGGCTATATTTGGCCGCCACACGCAGATTACGATTATCTGCATGTTTTTTTCTCCGCATATCACGGCGGCGGCGGCGGTGATGGTGGCGGCGGTGGTGCTGGCAGCCGAGGTGGTACTTTTCCCCGCCGACCAGCGATAAGAGGTCCCGCCGTGCCCCCGCCCGTTCGCGCTGCGCCGCCTTCCCAACTGTTCTTTTCCGCCTGTTCGCTCTCCACGTTTCTCTGCCCCTTAAGCTGGGTTCATCGCCCTCCGCCTTTTCTATCCATACCTTCGTATGTCCTTTTCTACTGTATATTTCTGTAATTTTACGCAATGGCAGTTGAAGCAATAATTACGATGCGTAATCCGTAAATCATGATGGATATTGTAGAAATTGCTTTGCGCGTAGAAATCGTTAAGTGCAAAATAGACCAGACTCTATTCTCATAGATCCTTCCCAACCTCGTCTTGTTTTTCACAGAACGGAAGAATACTCAGGCTCTTTATCTTATTTTCATTTGAATCGTATTTTGTTGTGGGTTTTAGTGTGATATTTACGTATCATCCAAAATTGTCTAGGCGTGAAAGTACTAAAATAATATTGAAAGTATTTACAGTATAATTTTCTTTGTTTCGGTAATATGTCAAGTGTTATCGCTTCATGCTAAAAAAAATCATGGTTATTTTGAATTTCCTCTCGGTGACATGGCTTATGAGAAATCGGCGAAGCCTTTTCTAAAGTATCTGATGTAGGACATTCTGCTGCATTTTAATGACAAATATCACATTCAAGTTATGCGCGATACTTTAAGAATATTTTATAGAACCTTTTGTTTTTAATCAATTAGAATCACCATATAAGTAGTTACATGATACCAGAAAAATCAAGCCTGGTCATTTTCCAAAATGCCACATTTAAATACTCTTGCAACATATTTTTCATGTCCTGGAACTTGAAAAGAGTTTTGACTTCAAATGAAGTTTTTCGAATTCACAAAAGATTCCTGTTAAAAAGAGCTGCAATTTTCGCATTTACAACAGCGCTTACACGCCATTTTGTTCAAAACGACTCCAAATTCTTCAAAGAAAATTGCCATTCAGGAGTAGGTTTTACTATTCTTTAATATTCTTAAAATAATATTTTCTTTCTACTATTAGGAAACCGAAAAATTAGGAAAATGTCAAAAAATGTAGTTTGGGCGGCGATAGATGGCAGCTGGCAAGATTATGTGTCAAATCTGAATACGTAGCTGAGACCAAAGGAAATAGAAAACTAATGCGGGAAAGTCTGTGCCATTCTGTAGTACCTCTAGTTCCTGAATTAAATCGGTTTTTTAAAGACATCTTGAAATAAGGTCATGTGCAATTTTTCGAAAATATGAATATTGTTCGCGTAATTTTGAGTGAAATATAGGCAATCTTTCATATTTTTAAACAACTTTTTTTCTCGAAAATGCTTCAATTATATCTCTCAAATTTCATCTTCGTATGTATCAAGGAACGGTAAAAAATGTGGGGCTAGTCTCATTTCCTGCCCACGTGTTTTCCAGACTTGCAAAAAATGAACTTCTCAAATCGACAAAATTAAAACAGAGATTTTTGCCGTCAACGAAATCTGTTCTGAAACATCTACTCTTTAAAAAAGGGCATGTACATTTTAAAAAAATGTTTTTGCATTATTTGTGATTGAAATTAATGCAATTTATAAAAAATCTATTCCTCAAAAACAGCTCCAAATATTTTCTTAATTTTTTTTCCACACATGGAACTACAGATTTAACTGCAAGGAACAAGAAAAAGAGGTCTCATTTTCACTGAACTCTTTGATTTTTCGAACATTAGCAAATTTAGAAATAATGTGAGAAAGTACGTGCTCTTATAATTCCACTAGTTAATGAATTCACGCTTACAGTTTAACACAAGGATGTATTAAGTGAATTTCGCAACAGTTTTGTTTAAAATAAGGCAGAAATATAGATGAAAAGACAATTAATTTTATGACAAAATCCTGAGTTTCCAAACATTTTTACTTTCCCCTAAACATACGTATACACGGAGTGATATACGTAGTATAGGGAAAGTTATGTAATGCTGCGCGAAAAAATGGCCAATTTTCGGCGGAAAAAAAATAATTGCCGGGCCGTGAAAACGAAAAAGTGAATAAAACCAATTGCTAAATTAAGAAAAAAAAAATCCCCTAACACGTGGTGTAGCCAGAAACCCTGTTTTCTAGGTTCTTGATACTGAAAACCCAATTGAAAGGAAAACGTCCGTCTGTCCGTCCGTCTGTGAACACTGCTAGCACCTAAACCATACGTACGATTTCTTCCAAAATGGATATTCCCCGATCGAACTTATTCTAGTCGAAGATTTGAGATTTTCAAACAGATTCTTCAAAATTTGTGGGTAAATGAAGCCCCCCGGGTTTTTTCAAAATTTTCTCAAAAACGGCTCCAATTTTTTTCTTTAAATTTCTTGTATGAATAGAGTAAAATACACTTTTTAACATGGCATAGGTCCGATTTTCACGTATAGCTCTGAATTTTCGAAAACTGTGAAAGTGACTTTTTTTCGGCGTCTTTCTCCAACTACAAAATTGAAGATAAAGATTTTTTCTTAAAATAAAATTTGTTCTGCATATTGAGTTCTTTCATTAAGGTCATGTAAATGTTTTTCAAAATTGTAGTAGTTTTCGTGCAATATGTGCAATTTTAAAAAAATTACAAAAACAAGATTTTCTCAAAAACGGCTCCAAATTTTTTCTTTAAACATTTGGTAGGGATAGTAGTAAATGTACTCTATCAATGACATAAAAGCCATTTTGGTCTATCGGTTGGTTTTTTTTCCAAAATTACAAAAATGTAAATTTTTTTACTTGTCTCTCACGTCGTTAATATTTACATTATCGTCGAGTTTTGCACATTATTATATTTACGAGTATATGTGCTTTAAATAATGTCAAGTAAAGTTTCTCGAAAACACAACCGTTTTCTGTGAAAAGTAGCTCAAATTTCGCATTTTCAGAAATGCTCAAACGCCATTTTCTCGTATATGGCTGCAATTTTTTTCTTGCAACTTTTGTAACGGATAGTGCTAATTACACTCTTTAGTATAGCGTAAAGTTTATTTTGAGTAATTTTTTAGTTTTTTCAAAAATTACATAATTGTAATTTTTTTGAAAGATCTCTGACATCTTTAATATGCACATCACCAGCAATTTGTAAGGATTATTATATTTGTGAGTGTAAGTGCTTCAAATAACTTCAAATAAAGTATTTTGAAAACTCAAACTTTTTCTGTGAAAATGAGCTTAAATTTCGCATTTTTAGTAGCGCTAAAACGCCATTTTCTCACATAATTTTTAAAAGAAAATTTCCATTTATTACTAGGTTTTTGTGTTCTTTAATATTCTAAAATTAATATTTTCGTTCTACCAATAGGAAACCGAAAAATTAAGAAAATGACAAAAAAATGTACTTTTGGCGGTAATAGATCACAGCTGGCAAGAAAGAGTTTATGGCAATTCCGAATAGCTAAGACCCAAGGAAATAGAAAACTAATACGGGAAAGTCTGTGCCATTCTGTAGCACCACTAGTTTCTTGTCTAGTACGGGTATGTGTTGTCTTAGTTTTTCTGTGATTATATTGTACTGTCACACGAAACATGCCTGAATTGAGAAAATGATATCTCAACGTGGACGGAAGTTACTGTAGCAAATCTTAAACAGAATAGGCCAGAGGTATTCATTTCTGCAGTAATGGTTACACTTCGAATTTTTGGAATATCAATTTTTTTGAAGTCAGAATTTTGGGAAAACTATCACTCTTTTCTCCAAGCCGAGAATTGGCACCTAGCAAAAAAATGGCCGTAATAAAATGTATGTATTTTTTTGTACATATAAAGAACCTAAAAGATGCTCTACTCTAGAGATTGTTGACGCCGAGCGTTTTCTTAAAAAATTCTAGGAATCAGCAGCTACTGCAATCCACTAAGGGCAGATTGAGAAGACAAGGGCAGCTTTAAATTCTTGAAGGACGTTAAAAAAAATACTTGAATTCAATTTGTCCACTTCCGGAAGCATAGTCGGGAACAAAACTTGCAATTTTACTGCTCTTTTCAAGTATCCTGCTGATTTTTTTTAAGTGTACATTGTTTTGTTGAATTTCATGGGGTCTCATTAAATACAAGAATATGTGAATAACTGACTAATAGTTGAGCTATTGAATTTTCCTAAACATTCAATTTTAAACGAAAACGACGTAATTGAGTAGTTTTCTAAAGAAGAGCCTATTGGACCAACGATGGAATTCGCCACAAGACAGCTTGTGCCACGCATCAGCTGTCTCGTCAGTACAAATCCAGATCTTTACTTTTAGTTTCTTCTCGAATTTTTCTTATCATTGCATCGTAACTCTGTGGTATCATGCGCACAAAGTCGATTCATATCGTACAAATCGTTTGGAATATTTTTCCAAAAATATGTCTTAATATTGTGTTTTATAATGTTCCTCCACTTTGGTTTTAAAAAGATTTCAGAGAAAGAAAATCGGTAGCTTTTGACAGCGCGCTGAAAAGTAAAACAATTAACCGATGTAGATGATACATAAATATTTTTTCTCACTTTATTTCAATCGCAGTCAGAAAAATATTAGGGCATTTGAATATCGAATGAAGGTATTTTTTACTTAAAGTGTGAGAAAATATTTAATTCTCCACTGTGAATAGACTGTGAATTAGACTGTTAACTTTTAAAATCAACTAATTGTTTTTTGAATGTCCAAGGAATCAAAATATGAATTAGGCAAAAATAAGCGTTTATTTTAAACAGTAGGCAAAAAAGGCAATAAAGAAAATCCCTATTAGAATGACACATGTATTTTGTTGAGATTCGTTTTAAAAATCTAGCTAATTTGTATGATTAAAATTATTGCCTAAGTTCATGTAGGTATGACAAATGACAGTTTCGTGAGCCTCATCTTACCTCTATAGAATTATTTCTGATTATTTAAGTATTCTTTGATATTCGTAATATTAATAATTTCTTTTTGTTTCAGGTGAGTTTTGAAGACACATTTTAGACAATAGTGTTTTTGTCCACATTGAGTGAGTATTACTACTACTTAATAGATGTGTTGAATATCAAAAGGTACAATTCGCACGTGTACGGATCAGCTTCTGTTCAAAGAGAACCTGGACTTTTTCCGAGTCAGGAACAGATAGTGTCGTTTTCATGTTTTGTTTGCCTAAATGCCGGTGAAAAGTGATCGACTAACTTACTCCGCATTTACAAAACAATGTCCTTCTGTAGCGAACGTCAAATGCCGATAAAGTATATTACTTTTGGCAAGTGCTGTAAAATCATGCACTACTTGGACAAAAAAGTGAATTGCCCTCACACGAAGAATGTAAGAGTGATTTATGTAATGCGTATATGCAGTAGGTTATAATAGAAGTAAAAAATTAATTCACGAATTCCTGCCGAATGAACGACACAACTACACTACATATTGATGTTATCCGTTCAACAATTTCATATTGAATGGGAAAACAACGAAATAATTCTGATAATATAACTGATTTACTAACGTAATATTTGTTAACATGATTTTGAACAAGAGTATACACACTATTTTAGAATCCAAACTGGTCAACTAAAATTTGAATGGGCAAAAAATGAATCAAATTTAAAAAATCACAGCTTCATATTTTTTGTTCTAAGTGAATGAATTTGTCGTCCTTGGAATGAAAGTGCCATCTTTTTAACGTTTCATGTAAATCTGGAATTTGCTGTTTCCACAACCCTCTTTGTAAATTAATCTGTTAATTAAATTAATGTGAATGTCAGAGTTCGCGGTGGTGTTTATTTCTCAGAAACTCGGTATATGTGTTAACACACTAAACATATGAACATTTTACCTTCAGAATAAAAAAATCAAAATTGGATAATTCGTTCAAAAGTTGTGTTGCTGTTAAGAAAGTCCATTTTAAACTTATATTACACGTAATTTCCATGCGTGTGAGATTATTTTTCCACTCACTACTGTGTATTATCTTCACTCTTTTGTGACAGCTTGCAGCTGCTAAATTCCTCAGCATATCTGAACGCTGGTTGTATGGTTTTGACTACCCGATGTGACCCTCAGTACCGAGTGGAACAGATTCTGACTTACATTTCATTTGTATGTTTCTGTAGCAGCTTGTACACTAATCTATGCTGTAACTTGATGCGTTCTCTCTCTCTCTCTCTCTCTCTCTCTCTCTCTCTATATATATATATATATATATATATATATATATATATATATATATCGTTTTTTCTAATATTCTCAGAAACATAATACATTGAAAACCACCTTTGTTGAAACATCATCAAATATATCTCCAAAAAGTACTAAAACAATGAAGTAGTTTCGAGTAGCTGCTAATAGTTGTGAGTAGTATGCAAGTAGTTGATTGTGTTATTCCGCTTATTTTCATACGAGTACTGCGCGTTCCGACTGAACTATGACACTCATTGCGCCACTGCTTTACGACACAAACTACATCATGCGAAAGCAAGGCTCCAAGGAAGAGGCCGCTCGCCATTAATTACGTATTTTGTTATTTGCGTGTGTGGCGTTATGGTCAGGGTTGGCACAATTTTCTCCAACCCCAAAAAAACACCCGGTTTTTTAACAAAACACATTTTTAAAACTCACATGAAAAATATGAAATATTTTATAGAAATATTAACATTCTAATCTAACTTCCAAAATATTGTAATGTACATACGAATTTAACATTTTATAACTGTATATGTACATTATTAAACATAATTCGAACACAAATTGTAAGCATTTGTTTGTGATCTACAATGGTCTCTTAATGAACATTATAAACTTAATGTTTTTAATGATAATTACAACTTTATTACTAAGGAACGCAATTTATTGTAATAAAAGCAGCTAAATGTGTACATATATATGTACTACATATTTTTTCAAAATATGTAATAAAAAATAAAAATATGTAAAATGAAATTTTGTTGTAACGTCTAAAATTCCTCTCTACAAGCGTTTCCCGGGAGTATGCTATACTTTCGTAGTAGAAACAACGTTTACGAGGAGCCGGCGCTCAAGTGAATTGTATCGTGTACATAGCCAGAATGGGATCCCGGAGCAGGGGGATTAGACAGTGATCTGAAAAATACTTGTAAGTTTTTGATCGAGTTACCCAGCGGGTCTGTGAAACAAGAGCGTGATTGAAATCATTTCTGCTTCACACATTTGCTCATCATTCCGACGGCTACCACCGCGGTTTCCAAGAAGCAGAGAAGGGGGGTAGGTCTGAGTGTAGCGAAAAGTCGCCATTAATAACTACGCATTGCATGGCTTTCTAGGAAAGATTATTCCAGTAGCATACATTGCGAATTCGTATCTGAAATGTTCTGTTTTGACGTATAAATATATTAAAATGTAACGAAATGTGTAGTAATACGTAAAATATGTAAAAATATGCAATTTTACCTATCTAAAAATATGTAAAATAAAATGGTTCTAATTCATTCAGAATGTGTTGTTAACTGTAAAAAATATTTTTGAATACACGTGTCTTGCCCCTGTAAAAATATGTATTTACATGAAAATCCATTCCCTATTTATTACATATCTGTCAAAATTTTTCATAAGTATTTGAAAATATTTGACCAATTTCTCCGCTTTTTCTTCACCCAAATTGTTCCACAATGTAGACAAACCATAGGTTGAAAACATTCGTTCGATTGTTGCAGAACTTGTTGGGCAATTTGAAATACTTATAAAAAATGAAAAGAAAAAATCCAAAAGCATTGTATTGTTTTGAACATTTTGTTTGCGTTAATAGCCAATATTTCACTGGGGAAAACTGT
The DNA here is from genome assembly GCA_031308135.1 of Acheta domesticus. Classification (NCBI taxonomy): domain Eukaryota; kingdom Metazoa; phylum Arthropoda; class Insecta; order Orthoptera; family Gryllidae; genus Acheta; species Acheta domesticus. Next base: position 100,365,424 of record JAHLJT010003656.1, on the reverse strand, counting down.
TTTAACTGAATCAGAAAACATCGAAGATGGGTAATAATTAGGGATCGGATTTTGATGATCTAAAAATTTCCAAAAATGATCAATAACATGTTCTTAAAATGTTTTAAAAATGCCTAAAAACAAAGAAAAATGACATAAAAAATGTGATCATAACCACTGCAGATGAACAACTTAAGCCGAGACTTCTTCGTTTTGTTGAAGTGAACTCAGCTTGCAAATTTTTGGTTTGGATCCGTGTTCTTTAAAAGAAAATCTCTGCCTTTATCGCGAAATCGGCCGAACTGACAATGGCGCCGATAGGAATCACAGGAACGTTAGATTACATGGTACTCACAACAACTGATATTACAATATGCGTGCGAAGAAATCCAATAGACTACTCGGGAATTGTGTGCTGAACATTTGTGGCATTTCGTAAATGTTGCTTGAAGCTAGTGCCATTAAAATGATATTAAAATGGATGAAACCAGCAAAAAATGCATTAAAAATGTAAAAAGGTAAAAACATGACTGAACAGTCGACATTGACGAAAATGCAAAAAAGAAAAGAGAAAAAAAAGAAAGAAAGAAAGAAAGACTTATAAAATTAGGTCTTTTCCTTTTCTCATAATATAAAACGAATTTCTATACTAAACGGCATTGTTCTAAAGGTAAAAAAATTACATTCCATTAAAATCCGCCCCTAGTAATTATCTTTGTCTTTGACGACGCTCGCGTCATTTTGCTCGGAGCAAAAATAGGGATGTATTACCAACACATTCATTTGCGAAATTCATAAGATTTATTATCTGGATTATATTGATTAGCATTAATTAAATATATGTTATTCAGAAAATTCAATTTTAATCAAAATACTGACTTCTTTTCGTTGTCATTACAAATATATGACATGGAACAGAAAATCATGTTCTAATCGATTTACTTTTGGCACTTGTTTAACCCGCCCAAATGTAAATAATTCTGAATGGACCATAAATATTACCTATCATTTTTCGTTGTCCAGCTTCTACGTTTACTAACGATGAATGTACATTACACTTTTACGTAATTTAAATATTTTAGTAATATAACAATTAAGGAAGATGAGTGTACATTAAACATAAATCTTCTGTTTGTTAGTAATTAATGTAAATATATGTTACAGTTTTGGATCTATATAAATTAATGCAGTTATATTAATATAAATAAAGCTTTAAATCAATAAAAAATAATTTTAAAGCTATTTCAATTAAATCCAATAAAGCCTCAATAAGCCCAGGGTTATTTAAAAAATAAGTTTTTGCAGAAATTGCGCGAAAACTAGTTTTTTTGTTCAAAAAATTGTAGTCTACATGACTTTTTTATGAGCTGAGTTTTTAGAAGATATTCTGTTTAAGACCAAAAAATCTCTGTTTTCAATTTTGTAATTTTGAAGTATTCACTTTTTACTTTTCGCACTTACTCATACTAACGTAAAAAGAGAAAATATTGTAACCGTGCGTCGGAATACGGCGAATTTTCGACACCAAATGTCTTGTTGCCGGGTCCTGGTAACGAAATAGTGGATAAATCCAATTGCTAAATATAGAAAAGAAATTCTTCTAACACGTGATGTAGCCAGAATACATGTTTTGAGCGTCTTTCGTACCGAAAGTCGGTGGACGGAAAAGCGTCTCTGTCTGTCTGGGTGTATGTGAACAACACTAACGTGTAAACTAAGCGTTTTATTGTATATTTTTGTTACAACTATTTTTTGGGAAAATCTGGTTTTAAAATTGCTTTTATTTCACGCAAAATTATGTGAACACTACCCATATAATGCAAACATTTATCTCGTTCATAGATCTCATTTTGAAAAACAAGTGTCTTTTAAAAATGAAATATTTCTTCAATAATAGGAAGTTGTAGGAAGACCCCGAAAAATGTTAAAAGTTTAGAAATTTTCAAAAATCCAGAGAATTTAACGAATATCTGACCTGCCCCAATTTTACTTGCGTACTTTCCTACGTCAGATATAAAAATTAATCCGTTTTTTGAGAAAAATTTGAATACGTTCTTGACGTTTCAAGTACACCCTAAAAAATTAAAACTATCATTTCAAATTCAAAGGGCCGCGACAACAGCCAGATCGATCGGAGAATTGTGTGTTTTACTATAAACCGATTTTTCAGTATGAAGGACCCACAAAACGTGGATTCGGACTTCCCAACATGTTAGAGCAAGTAATATACGACAAATGACAACGAGAATCATACATTCTTTTGCATCAAGGACCTACAAGAAGAATTTTTCTGCCAACTAAACGAAGCTTTTCTCAGTAGCACTTTCTAACACTCTTTACACCACGTGCGCGAAAGTAAATAGTACTTTTTTCTTTCTTTTTTTAAAGGTTGCATCAACATCAAGGTCGTTAGCAACCATTATTGGGTTTAACGTTATGTAACTGAAGATGATATGATATGGTGATGATAGGGGGTGAAAAGACGAACACAAATGCAACCATGCCCGAGGCGGGACTCGAACCCGCGATCCTTGGGTCCGAGATCGCTACGACACTAATGCTTTAGTGATCTCGGCCATCGGGGACCCGAAAGTATACTTTTATTTCGCGCAAAATTGCTTTAAAACAGCTCATAAACAATCGTAGGTAACCTCATGTAGAATTGAAGAATAGATTTCTATAAGAAAAAAGGTCTATCTTTAATATTGTACTTGTAAGAAAATGCCGGTTTTAATTTAAACTTTCACAATCTCCGAAAATTTAGAGACTATCAAAAGTCGGACTTGTACCATTTTTATAATTACTTTGCTCTACCTGAGGAAAATATGTAAAGAAAAAATTTGAGTCAGTTTTTCATAAACTTTTCTGTCGTTGGTCTTGATGTACACAAAACCAATACATCCGTTTCAAATTCAAGGAACTGCGAAATCATCCAAATCGATCTGACAATATAATTTTTTGGCGAAAATTCTGCTGTCAGTTTAGCCGCGAATGTTCTTCGCAAGGGAAGGACTGGCGTTTTTACCGTCAACTGGTTCAGTGTCGAGGACCTACAAAACGTGGATTCTGACATCTGAACATAATGTTAGAAGTAATGTACTACATATATAGGAACAAGAATTATCCACATTATGGTAACAGTGTCCTACAATCCTTTTTATGACAGAAAAGCGCCGTTTTCCCCACAGTATTACACATGTAAGTAGTATGCAAGTAACTAAAAATGGAGGGCCTTAATCGACGAAATAGACACCCCAAGAATGTACCTTGTTTTTCGTCCGTTAACAATGTACGATCATGTTCGCATTAACGCACTGCTTCGTCTTTACGCAAATAGCCTTGACGAACGTCCTGCCACTGATCAAATTTCACAAAAAATTGAAATTTGATCAAAAAAGAGCAAGAGGTATTCCTTCCACAGAGAAGCCAATAGCTCACCTTGCTCTGTACGTCGGAGATTTCCTTCTGCAGGACAGATAGGACAAGGCAGACGGTTGCAGTTGTCAATATACTGCGTAGAAAACTGGGTAGAGTGGAAAGTCTAGTGGCCTGTGTCCTGAAATTTGATGATGTGGGAATGTAAAACGCTATTTGGCGTCTCGACTACTTTTTTTCCACTGTTCTTTATTTAAAAACGTTCAACGTTTTTGCTGTTATCGGTTAAAATATAAAATGTGTGCTAAAGAGGAATTGAAATGAAAACCTTGAGAATGCATAGACGTTTTTTGTTTGGTAAGTAGAAATAAAAGATTTTGTTGTTTCACTATTGATGATCCTGAAATTTGTCGTGCCACTTTTAGTTGCAATCTTTAACCTATTTTACACAAGTTATTTTCTAGTACAAGAGGAATGGATTACTTGTCCAAAGGATTGTTTCTTTCACTATTTTTAGCTGGAATATTCGCAATCGGCAAAATTGTATGAACTCAGCCAGCCAGAAAGGGGATGAGAGGTAGATAGGAAACAATGAAATTTTCCAAGAGCTTGACACTCGTCGCAGTGTTTCAGATGGTTATCAAGAAACGAACTCGAAAGGTGATGTTGTTGACTGAAGGGTACACATCGCAATTTTCGAACAAGGACAATTTTACTGTTTTCACGTAGACACTCGAAATTAATGCTAGGCACTTTTTGTGATTTTAAGATTTACATAAACTACATTTATAGTACCTCTATCTTTTTGAGTAACGGAGCCTAAAATGCTTATTCGTCGTTTAATAATCCTACTTTGGAATTATTGAATTAGCCTGACCAATTCTAGGCTTGTTTTGCAGTCGAATCATCTTAAGCAAAGACAATTTTGTTATTTATGTTTCGGAATATCATTTGCAAGCAGTTTCTATGCGTCTTATCGGTAGCGATTGCTTCAAATTACGATCCATCGAACTCCGTTAGGTTTATTTCGTAGCAATACTCTCCAGTTAGATGTTGATGGAAACCTCAGTTTGTGGTGTCACAAAATTTAATAAACAATTTTACAAGTGTACGTTTTCGTCCTGTCAGAGAGTGAACCGAGCTCTAAGATACCGAAAATTAAAAGCAGTGAAATCGATCGGATCTGAAATTGGATTGCTTTTCAACGCATTGGCAAAATATTTTTATGAACGGTGGAAATGGGTGAACCCGCTTTATTTTCATTGAATTTCAGTAATATACAGGAAATGTCAACACACTGTAAAATGCAGTTCGTACAAAGATTTCTTTTTGCTTCCAGGTTTTGTGTAACCAAATTGGCATTTAAATTCTAGTGCCTGCAAAAAACGGTAATAAAACAACTTGAAATACAATTTGTTCTGAAAGAAATTTCAATGCATTCTTCCTATTTAAGAAATTATAACTAACATTTTCTCCTTTAAAGGCCTAATTTATACGCCCAAATGGAAGGTTTTAGAGCCTGCAAATACAAAATTTAGGGATAAGCAATATTGGCTACTCGAAATCCTTGAGGCGCCTTCTCCGTTTCGCTTCGCTTTCGTAAATAGCTTTGGATGCACTCAGAGAATTCACTGACGTGCGGTAATCTCTTGGCGGATCTTTAAACCGGCTGTGAATACACGTGCCCGGTAAGACAACGATTTCACATTACGATTTTATCAGTTTTAACAGTTATTCAATCTTGCCGAACACGGTGTTATTTCGATCGCGTTAGGGTCATTGCTGATAAGTTTTGGATCTATCATAACGATGTATTTAGTTATTTTTGTTTCGTAGCCATGTATGAGGATTTGCTTTACTGAATGTACAAGGTTATTATCGGATCCTTTATCTTATCTTTTGAAATCAATCTCGCTCTCAAATCATAAAATAGATGTCTAAAGAATGGTCAGTGCTTTGCCGATTTTTAAATATATTTCCCTGTTTTCTTTGGGGAACCACTTATCTTTGTTACTTTTGGTTTACTATGTGGATGAGGTGATTATACAATTCCGATTCTTTGTTTGTTGCTTTGAGAAGTAAGTAGTTTGGAGTACTCTGCTCTCTTTCATTATTAATATTACGAATGATTTATTGGTGTAAGTAGTTCCATTAATGTAATTCCAATTAAAGTAATACCGGTAAATGAATTCGGCTCTACAATTGATATTAAGGTAGCTACGATTTTACGTATTTCACGAGACACTGGAAGACATGTAGAAAAATAAATCTGCAATATTTTGTTTATAATCTTTAACAAAAATCCTATTTGGCAAAAATATTAAAATAATATTGTTGATTACACGAACGATTATTAAAATTATAGGAATGTGTTTTCTTTCTCTTTAGAACTGTATCTAGACGCAGAATTTCAATCTTTAGTTTTCATTGCTGATTGATGTTTCCTGATGTTTGATGATGATCCTGATTGATGTTTGCTGATTGATTGTTTAAATGTATTGAATTGAAGATGTTGCAATATTACATTACTTTATGTGTAATACATAAAGAAACCAAGAGTTTTACTGAATACATGTGTCGGGTAAGACAACGATTTCACATTACAAAAAGTAAATCACATTTATGCGAATGCTTCACGTTGCATGTGAAGTCCAACATCCCCGAGACTATTGCATTTATATTCATTTAACTTGACACGTATTAGATCGATCTCTGTATAAATTATTATTGTGCGTATTTCGCACATTGTATATGTTTCAAGCTTGCTGATAGCAACGTGATAAGTTGTTCCTACATTCTTTATTTTTCACGCTGATTTTTTAATTTTTTTGTTGAAAGCTTAATATAATGAACCCCCATTATAGTGAAAGTACGAGTATTTATAACAGTTCGTGACACTGACGGGGGTGAAGCCGCAACGAAATATTAGTGTATTGTAAAAAGGTAACAAACTTTCTTTTTAAATTTTAAGTGAATATACGTCACTCGACAATAAATGGATTAAAAATAAGTGCGAAAGTGTTCAGCCTATGTGATGAGTTTCCATTTCAATTCGTTAGTGCATGAGAGCGCTGATATTGTGTCCTAGTTAAGGTTGTCTCGAAATTTTGCCAGAAGACGTGTCTCCGAAAAATCACAAAGGACCAAGTGCCACTTTTCATCCGCTTTCATTTCAGTACCCCATACATCCAAACAAACATATCCAACGAGATGTGCCAAATATGTATTCCCTCTGGGAAATATCACTTGAGGCGAACTGTCACCACCCACGATGGAAATAGGTGCTAGTACCCCCGGAAAGTTGCCATCGTAGCTAAGCTGCAATCATTTGTCAACGGGCGACAACTACTGGATTTATATACTAGTTCCGTTTTTTATGATTATTAATGGAGAGTATTACAAACATCTTAAAATGTATATACCATTTTATATGTATGTATGTAAACACTATCATAACACAATCATTGTCAAGATATTGGATGGATGGCATCTGTTTCTTGTACTAATCCTACGTTACGCCTAAGAATTAAAGAAGAAGAAGAAGAAGAATATTCTTAGATTTTCAGTTTCGTTTCCTAGGATGTGCTGCATGTATTACAATCCCCCAAAATTATATTGTAAATAATTAGCAACGATCATCTCTGGAAAGATACAAAAAGGTGCAGAATAAACATCCACATTTATCTACTCCTTGGCCTAACGCCGCGTTCCACGCCGCGGCCACGCGCGACCACTTGCCGCTAGGAGGAAACCTCACGAATAACTCGGGGAGATTTGGGTTCGCGGCGTTGGCACTCCTGGGAGTTCTCGGAAGGCGACGGCGGCGGCGGCGGCGGCGGCGGCGGCGGCAGCAGCGTGCGCTGTGGCGGGGGCGCGCGGCCGGCGGCGGGGGGCGGGGACCGGGGCGGGCGCGGGGAGCGGCGGGCGGCGGGCAGCACGGATGCGGCGGCGGAGGCTATTAAGCAGTGTGTTCGCGGCGACGACGCAAGCGGGTCCGACGCCCGGATCCCGCGGTCACAACTCTGCGCCCGCAAGCGCGTCGGCGTCGCGCCCTCCTCCCACGCCCTGCGCCCTGCGCGCGGCGCCAGTGGACGGCAGCTCGCTTTTGAGGTTGGCGGGGCGTGCGCTCGGCGCCACCGGTTGTTGTCAGTGCGGTGTTGTTTGCAAGACTGTGTTGACATCCCACGCTTGGGCGGCGTCGATGCAGTGAGCGTGGCAGCGTCTCTTTGATCACTCTGTAAGTTTTGTGGAATGATCCTGTATCTAGTATTATTCATGTCGTTAGGCGGTGGAAAAGAGTGCTTGTGGGTTTTTTTGCGTACTTTGTGTGAGCGGATGCGGGCCATACCAGTGTTTTGGTCTGAGGTTGTTGAACGAATCAGCCATACCGATTGGGAGATCGCTGGTTTTTCGATGATAGCTTTATTTTGCATCATATTCGACAACTTTTCCTTTGGTGGACCACGTTATTGCACGCAACGTAGTCACATTTATGCCAATACTGACCTGCCTCTGTGGTTAGTCAATGACTAATGCATTATTCTTGTGTATTGTTATTTTTAAGAAAATTGTAGATGCATTTGTATTCATTATAAGATTAAGTACTATATGTATCTTGTTTTTTAAAATTTATATTATTTATCATTCAAGCTATATTTTCGTTCATGTAATATTTACAATTTTCGAGTCAATCGAAGAAAGGAAAAGTGTTAAATAGAATTCTACTGACTATTCCACTCATTACTTATTAGTTTCAATCCGGCCAATAGCGTTTTATAATAAAATGGTTATATACAAGTCACGGGCGCCTAAAATCGAAAAGTTCACATGTGTACTTTTGCTATCGCCTAACCACAGATGTTCAATTGTTTTGGAAAGTAAATAAATATTCCTTCCAAGAGGAATGCGATAATCAATACAGGGTCTGAAACAACCCACCAAGACATATTTTTCGAGATTTTTATCATTATTTTCATACTGTTTAATCCATCTGTGATTGTTATTCGTGAAATAGTCTAACCGGATACCACTCATGGTTTTAAACTTCTCAAATAAATCCTCTCGTCGCTACGTAACTCACGAATTTATCCATAAAGTTCAAACCACTAGTGAAATTACGCATAAGTTTGTTTCTTTCACGCGCATTTTAAAGAAAAAAAATTTGCGATTTTAATCCAACACACGAAGTAATCGCCAGTTGCTTCACTGAAGGCGTTCGTAAGCGTAATATTTCCGTACGAGAGTAAACTATTCTGATGACAGGAAACGCAGGATATCCAGGAAAGGAACTGCATTTTCATTTGATGTTTGAATACTCGGTCTTTAAGAGCGCATTGTTCGCAAAGCGCGTAATGGGCGTGCATGCGCTCCGCTGAGCTCGCCCGCCGCGAGCTGAGCCGTTCTTCGAAGGCCAGCGTACGTGGAATCGCGGGGGAGTGGCCGCCCGGCCCGAGCACCTCTTGGGGAGCCTCGTACCCTTCTCAGAATTATCGGTATTTCTCAGACAGGTGTTTGTATTGAATCCAATCGGTCGCTTCTTCGAACAATGGAGTGACGTCACCTGTGGCGGACATACCGTGTGATTGGACGGTCCTGGATCTGTCAAATTCAGGCATCGCTGTATGACGTGCGCATTCTATATTGGGGTTAAATAGGGGGTACAACAGGGAGGTGTATAACATTTGATAATTTCTCGACTATATGCTTGTGGCTCAGCAAACAAACATAAAACAAACCCATATTTACTTTGTAATTTAATGTTTTCGTAAATGTGATAAATGAATGTAAAGGGCTCCGAAGGTAGTCACGTTAGTCAACGCGCGTGAATATTTTTATGCTTTGTTTTTTGTTTTTATTATGTGAAGTATTTTGATAGGACCAACCATCGAGATCGAAAATAAAGTTAACCATTTGATCGTTGATTATTTTGCTCAAAAGCCGTACATATTTCTTTAATCATAAAACTATCTTTTAATAGAAGAGTATGCATCAAGAGAGAGAAATGAATTACTTTTCCCAATGCGTAATTGGAGCCCTCGGGTTAGAATTACACCGCGGGAAAAATAATTTTTCCCCTAAGGTGTACGTTCTATTTTTTCCTCGATCGTAGTAGTTTGAGAAAATGTAATTAAAATACTGTATTAAGCTATGGAATTGAAAATTCATGATAAGCGAAATAGTGTTTGTTACCAACGAAACTGTCAGTAAACAACTAAGCGTTGAATGGAGGCCATTGCTGAACCTACGAGTAAAATGCATATCTGATGCTGCTAATGAAGCTATTGGAAATTTAATGCCAAAGAATCTAAGGAAATGTATGATGCAAATTATATCAAATTTAAATATTTCTGTAAAAATTCGTGGAAAAAATGTTTGTCTAAATCGAAAGTCAATTTGCGAGCATTAGTAATCAACGAATAATTTCCGTCCTTTTGTTTACATCACTGATAATATTCTATTTTTATTGTTCAGTGTTATTGTGCTTGAAAATACAACATTTATTTTAAGCTCTTATTTTCACGAATATAATTTGTTTTGAACAGAGAAATGTGTAGTCGAGGCAATCCCTTTGAACCATCTCGTATGAGGCTTTCTGGTGGAGGTGTCCTCAAGGAAAGTGTCAGTAAACAGACCTCCCGTGAGCATAATTGCTTACGTAAAATGTAAATTCGCGTTTAATAGTTTGGTTCATATCATGCCGTTTCTATACTCTTGACACGAGGCAACAAAAAAGCTTTGAGAGGATTCGCGGCGGGCGTGTGCAGGTGCTTGGAGGAGTTGGGTTCTGCGAGAGGGCAGGGGGCGTTGCGCCAGCGCTGGACTGGAAGGCCTGAGCGTCGGAGGAGGAAGCGCCGCGCCACGCCGGGGGGGAGGGGGGAGGGGCGGGGCTGGCTGCGCCGCCTGGTTTGGCCGGTCCGAGCGGCACCGCGAGCGGGGGCGGGGCGCAGCGGGGCGATTATCCCGAGGCCAATTTTCGTGCCGCCGCGGACGCGACCCTCTTTTTTATTTTTTCCGTGCGCGCGCTACTCCGGGAGGTTCGTCGCTGCCCCTACCTGCATTGCGTGGCTCTTGCCGCTCATTCTTAGAGATCCTACGGGATCAAGTGCTGAGGTAGGTCATTCTTGTTTGTTTGATGGCGCAAAAGTTGATTCCTTTCAATATGCCGTCGTCTGTAGAGAATACTTGATGGGACAGACTTTAGATGTCGCGAATCTTGTTTTTATTGATTAATCGTGTAAGCTTATAACGATTGGTTAGGGAATGTAAACTAAAGTCTTGATGCTTTTTTGTTCTACTTTTTCTGTTCTGTAAGTGTATTATTTTGTTGTCAAACACAAATATTCGAATAATAACAAACTGGTCCCGTATAAATGTTTTAATCTGCAGTCATCGGTGGAATTCAAATGTGAATATACACTCGATATTTTAGCTTGGAAGTAACTTTTTTAAATCTTGGCATGTGAAGAACCTTCATACAATAAGTAAAAAATGTAAATATATGATTCTACCCCTCATCGCACATTCGTGATTGAAGAAAGTATCTAGTATTTCGGAGATTTGCACCGTTCGTGTTAGCTGTTTTCCGCTTGCGTCCGTTTTCTAGGAGAAACCCGTCGTAGTTGAGAGCTCTGGAGACTAACCTAACTTCTCTGCGTACTGTATCATGAGGCTGGGGTGTACCCTTTAAGACTGACGTAAATATGACAAGTAACGCTCTGCCACTCAGTATTCGCCAAATGAAAAACGTGCAACGAATCGATTGTGCCAAGACAGCTTATGACAGATGAGGTGCAGGGCGTACCATTATCGCACGACTGTGCGCAAGCGCTTGAGGCCGAATGCACAAATGGCGAGCGTGTTGCATCTTGGAGAGACGCTTTTCACTACGTGCTACGTCTTTTCTTGAGACATGGATTATTATTATTATTATTATTATTATTATTATTATTATTATTATTATTATTATCTCTGTGCTGATGCACAATGATTAAAATATTGTTATTAGACTTTACATAATATGCACATTTACATAGCACATTTCTGAAGAAATCACAATATTTTGTCATATTTTTGACATTTCTTATTTCAAAAACAAAATCATGTAGCGAGTTGTTTATACGAAATATTTTCAAGATTATGAAAACCTTCTCAAGTTCTTCAAACACCCGAAAAAGTACAAAAATACGCAGCAAAATTTGCTAAAAGAGGGCGCCTTAATCTGGATTTATATCCTGAATAACCTGGTGGGAACCTTAGAGTGAACGCAATTATCAAAACTGATACACTTCGCGCGCAAGGGTGGTGGTTCGAAAAATGGGCAAAGAAAGCAGAACAAGTATGTTTATATTCATTTGTAAATAGAATAAAAAATTGGACCCTGTAATGGTGCTGGAGACTTCCCCACAGAATACAAACATTTTAAAAGTTTATTTAATAAGATATAATTGTTTCTGTTCACAATAAACTTATATTAAACTTATTTTATTTTTTACTGATCCGTTATTGCTTTAATTGCGTTCGATACGAAGCTCGATGTACACTGCATAACTTACCTGGATCGCGAGGATCGTGGTTAAGAGAGAAATATGAAAACAGTTGAATACATGTTCTCTTATGAAAGGATTTATGGAAAAGAAATATGAAAAGACAAACCGAATCAAGTTGACATCTAGTTAATTTGTAAATAAGTATCTCTGAATCATTAAAATTAGGTAAAAAATAAAATAGTGTATGAACTTCAGGGTTAACTGTTTCTAATGGTTCGTATAACGTCCTTGGTGCATAAATTACTATCAAATTATTATTTATTATTATATATTAATATGTCACTGTTAGCGGGATAGGGTCCGGGAATTCTGTAAAATTTTATTATAATGTAAGTTTTCATTATAATGTTTTTTCGGTCTTTGTGTAGATTTTAAGTACTTGTTTGGAAAACGCTGCCATCGGAAATATACTACTCTTAAGTAGCAAAATAAGTATTCTATTTTATCATTGTGATCTTCGTTCAATAAAATGAAGGGTTTTTGTTCGATGGCGATTCGAGAGAGCAGTAGTTAAATGGTATGCAACGTTGTGAAACAATGAAATCTCTCAACTTCTAAGATTTGCTGTCAAGTAGAGTCAATTTCATGGATTTTGCCAGTGATAAAATCATATTTAATGTTTCATTTTTATAATCGTTTTTACTAGCAGCAGAAGCAACAATTCCCTACATTCGGAACTGCTCAGGGAAGGCAATAAATCCGGAGGGTTTTATTTCACGTATGATTGTTTGGTTATATTTTCTTAAAAATTTAACAAAATATAACAGTGATATAATTGGTTTTATTTTCAAAAGTTTATTTACCATAAATGGATGCTTCTTTGTAACGTTACAGAACGTCGACCTCGTTTTCTAACAGCGATGCTTCCTAGTCGTAATGAAAAGCTTCTTAGTGATCAAATGAAGTTTTTGACTTAAAAAAAGACGGGAGAGCAACATATTGGGAAACAAATGTGACTCGAGTCAAAGCATAGAGAGCGCACGAGACGCCGGTTTATCTCGTTCGTCTGCGCTGTCGCGAGAGGCGCTTCTGCGATCTTTATCAGTGCCAACTTTCGGCTCCAGATGCGATGTCTTCCCGCTATACGTTGGTATTTCGGCGAGTTGCACCAGTTGCCTATTCTGAACGGATACTATCTGTTTTGCGTTTTCAATTTTGAAAAATTCTTGTCGATACACAGCGAGAGACTTTGACATCTTGCGTGTACAATCCATTCCTTCTGTATAGTTAAGCTACATCATGCTTCAAAATGGGGTTTGTGCAGCCATATAGCTGATGCATAGAATGTGAAGTGAAATTGAAATGATAAAGTGGGGGTTTTGATAGTTACTTTTCGCATTTTAAATTTGGCGTTCGGCCTGCGGTCCTCCGGTTGTGAGATTTCCTTGGGTATAATTAAATGTAATGCATTTTTTAACCGCGTGCCTTCCAAGTAGATTTTAAATCTCCTGTAATCGTTCGGATTAATATTTTAAAAACATTGGACGAACGAAACTAAACGTAAACAAATGCAATATACATGTTTCGTTACTTCGCCGACGGTGACATCCGTCAAATTCAGTGGAATCTCAGGGTAATTCCAGAAATGTATGGCATCTTTCACCGGCGTTGGTGGAAGCTGGCAAGTTTGGAAGAGAACACAAGTTTGGAAGAGAACACAAGTTTGGAAGGCTGTGCAAGAACTGTATTTTTTTCCTGTGAAAAATCCGTTATTCCTGCCAGAGCGTAAACACTCGTGCGAGTTGTTTAACGCCGAAAGTTCCATTTTTTGACAGTGTCGCATTCACCGTGATTTTCCGGATTTTCGCGCGCATCTGCGCACGGGTCGATTCGACCGACTCCGAGTCCCACAAAATTACAAAAATCGAATCGTAAATGAACAAGATGTGAGATCTGAGATTATTCTTAACGTATTCAGTGCTTATGACCAGACCCCGGAACTTCATGCACTAAAAAAGTTAAAAGTACGCATGCACCCATGCTCTTAAAATTGGCAATATTTGCACTTAAAATAGCCAATATAAGCCCTTAAAACTCAGAATATGCTTTAAACAAAAATAAAGTAAGCAACAGATAACATTTATTTATATAAATCTTCATTTTACACTGTAGTACAAAACGCATGTATTAAAAATATTTTTGCAAACATTATAATTAATAAAAAAGATATTAAGCCAGAGAATCAATATCATGAAGATGCCGGAACATTTAGACCAGTTTACTAAGTTCATGCGAAAACTCTCTTATCAGAAGACTATCGAAAATATTATGTTGATGTTGCTTTATACGCATAGCTTAATTCACTTTTCTTTTGAAAGCAAAATACACGAAAATATCTGACTTGGACCCACTTCTACACAAAACCTGAAATGTATCCCCCACTTAAATATGCAGCATAAATAAGAATATGCAGTTCATGAAAAAAAAACTCAGAAATATGCAATTATGCACAATAAAAAACGGGCTACTTTTGTTTTATTTTTGGTGATAGGTAAAGTTATATACATTTCCTTTCAATATGCGCAATCAGTAAAATATGCAATTGCATGAAGTTCCGCGGTCTACTAATGTCATGTGCTAACATTTCTTATTGAATTCCTTTTCTTATTCTTCTCAAAGTTAGTTTTTTTCGAACAATATTTTCTCTTTATCTGTTTGTTGTCCTTCCTCGTCAGCATGTCTTTACATGCTCTCCCAAACCTATGATACTGTTTTCGAAGCCTTAATTATTCCTTTGTTTAATATTGTCGCTTTCGAAACATTTTACGAAAATGTTTTCTCTAATTAAATTTCATTTTTGAAATTCTATGCTCAAGATTCTATCTATACGTCAACTCACTATCCTATTTTCTGGTTCTAGTCCTTCTATTTTGTAGTTTTCTTATTTGAATATTTCAAAAAGCGGAAATCATAAACCAGGCACTTAATAAGGAGACAATGACAATGATAAATTGATAATTTTCCAGCGGGAGGGCGGGATTCAAACTCATCAGAGGCGACAATCCCCGGCATCCTCTCCTTCCGTCAGGTCGCACCCTGGGCCTCCGAGCGTGCGAGGTAAAGGTATTCCGACAGACACATATACTCGTTAGTGGCTTGAGTCCAGGAGGCGCCTTAATACCAAGATGAACAACCTTCTTCCTTGTTGTCATCACTTCCTCCATCTAAGAAAATGATAATGCCTGTAAAGACAGGAAAAGCGCACGGTACAACATGGACTAGAATTTGGAACATAAAGACGTGCAGTACGCAACGAGTTGATCGTCTTCTACCTTTGTCCTGGATGTCTTGTTTTCCTGCCAGGGCCTTGTTTTCGGGCCTCCGCCCCCCTGCGGGCATTGGAACCGCTGCGTTGAGGTCTTCCCGACCGGCCGCCGCCGCCGCCGCCCAGTCCCGTTTGCTCCCGATCCTTCGGTCGCGGCCCCGACCGCGTCGCTCTTCACACTCGTGGGCCGCGCAACGACCCTCCCAGCCGAGCGCAAACCTTTTCATGTTGGCGGGATGTGTACGGTCACGGCACGTGTCGCCCGGCTGTCCACCTTGAGGTAGGTCATGTGAGGAAAAGTAATGATAATGGCCTACCGAGGGAATCATTCGAGTATGTTTTGCTAGTTCTAATACATTTCTACACGCCATGGATATTATTTCATCATAATCCTAAAGTTCATCATGCGTGATATCTCTGGATATGAAACATGTTTACGGATTGTGTATTAAAGTTTTTTTTAATTTTCTACTTTATTTCCGCTGTATTTTTTTTCCTAATCGGGCATCTAACTTTCCTCTTGACTCTTTCATCTATGTTGATCTGTTTTGGTGTGACTAGCCCAGTTCTTATAGAAGCTTCGTAGTACATAAATGAAATCGTTGTAGGAAACACTGAAGTAAAGTATTATTTTAATCAGCATATGTAATTCCTGAAAAAATGCCTGACACTTGTAATCATTTTAGTAAACTTATAATAAAATTGATTGCAAATTCTGAATAATGCAGGTTTCAAAGAGACCGTTTCCGTAACATAAAAATTTCCATTATCAAGGTTGTATACATCAATTTACCGAAACGTTCAGAGTTGAATATGTTTACAGAGAAAGAAACATTTAATTCACTTTTACTATGGATATTGTGCTGAAGTTCAATCGTTCAGGACGACTTTCGACAGTGAAACAAATACTTTGTGGTTGTTAATTATACAATTTATTCACGATTCTTCTATTTCAGGTCAAGACCAGATCTAGGCTGTGAAAATCGTATGGTCGCATGACAAATAAACCCCTTCGACGTAAATGAGGAGTTTCCTTCTCATATAATGCATCTTTGACTCATTGATTTTATCTCCTCTTATCGTAGCTGGAGAGTATAAAAATAACTTTATCACATATCTCGGTTTATCATCCTACCCGTGTAGCAAAATCTCTAGAACTTTCTCCTGTCCTCTTCACTTTTTGTTGTCACATCGTACAAAATGAAATAGTTTCCAGATATGTAAACAAATTAATGCGGCGAAACTTCATTTTGCTTGTTTTAGACTCTTCTGAATAGTCGCTTTTCAATCTAATTTGTTCCTGATATCCGAAAAAATTTTTAGAAGCTACACTTAGTCTATTCCGTATCGAACATTAACACCTACATCAGTCTATTAAATCTGCGTAAAACTTGTTGGAATTGAGTAAGATATGTGTGTAAATCGATATTGTTTTAAGGGATTGTATGATATGCTTGTGTGGAAGATATCATTTCGCATGTCGCAGAGGTAAGAAATAAACATAAAAATTAAATTAAATTTTAACAAATGTGTGCAACATTCTATAAATGTCCAAATATATCTTACCTTCGTGAACTTCTTTAGTGACGATTGGTTCTTATGAAGTAATTGGTTAATAATTTCTTATTATGGTTTCAATGCATAACTTTCTTAAGAACCTTTACCTTGTACTTTCCCCAAGTAATTTTCTCTAATCAGTGAGCAACGTGTCTGCCATTTTCTCCCAATATACTTCCTCTCAAGGGACGATGTTTCATTTTAGGAGAGCGCAGGCGCTGTGCCCTTTGAGGTGTCAGTTTCTGAAAAACCTCTCCGTCTCCATGGCAACGCCGAAGCTCACAGTCCACGAGTTCAAGGGAGAAGTGAAGTTGGCCCCGCCCAATTCTGTCATATCACACGTCTGCTTCTCTTGCTTCATGTCTCCTTTGCTTTTATATCAATTAAATCGTCAATACCTACGTTTTCATACTTCACTGTCCTTCGTCCTTGTAATTCATTGCTGACGTTCTCTTTAAAATTTTTCGTAAACCTAATGTAGAGAAAGTTATGTAATGCGGCAAGAAAGTAAACATTTGTAATTTTCACGAATCCTGAAAGACTGTCTTTAAAATTATATAATTTTTCGTACTTTTCCCATTTCCCATCGTGCTTTTATCTTTTACAATATCCAAGGCAACAGCAGTCATCGACCAGCTTCATATGCGAACGTGTGCGCCCGAACAATTTTATTATTGACCTATTAGCACTTTCCGATTCATTTGGCTACTAGCTTAAAAATTCGTCATTGGGCATTTAATTATTATAATCGTATATTAGCTGGTGTACACGGCGTTGCCCGGCCTTTGCTTAAAGAGGCTTCACGATAACACCAATAACTGCCCTTTTCTCTCGTGATTGTGTGGAAAAAAAACATGAAATATAGGCTGTTGATTTTACAATTTTTATTGAAGATATATTTTAATATGATGGTAACGTCTAACATTTTTCACATCTGTTAGACAGGAATTCTATTTGTTACCACCCTGTTCGCCCAATTCTATTTTAGAGCATGCCCGCCCCCACTCGCTCTTGCCTTGTGTTGACTTGCCCCGCCTTGTCTCAATCATACATTTCCGACGGGAGAATCTCCAACTTAACTGTTACATAAGCGACAGTCATTGATATGATTTTAGGACGTGTGCGTGGGTAATAATCATTCTTTTCTTGCTTCATGAACTACGGAAATTGCATTAATAAATTATTGTACAAATACGAGATTATCATTCTGATATATGAGTGAGGTGAAAAAGATACACATTCGAAAACCTGAACATTAGGAAATTAAAAATAAAACTATTTCCTAACTAAATATTTTACCACAAAATATTATGTTGATGACTTGTACGTGTATCAATAGAATCTGCTCCTAAAACGTATTTTCTATGTATTAGTATAAACTTTGTAAATATGTTTTTAGAATATGCTCTTTTTCCATCGAGATTTTTTCAGGTGTGTTGAAATTAATGGTAGTGTGAATTAAAACAAAAATATTTCATTGGTGATGTTTAGTTATAGTTAGTGAAGTTAATGTTTAGTTGAGCTAGATTACGTATGGTTGCATTGGATAAAGTGAAATTATGAAATTATCGTGGGACGACTTTTAAAATTATCAATAATTTACGTAATTAAAGGCTCTTTTATCAAAATTATAAGAATAAGATGAAAGAGAATGATGCTTCATCATTCTTTCTTTTTAAAACTGCTAGTTGTAATTTTCAAGTCACCATCATTGTTGGTGTTGTTTTCTGTGATTTGGGTTGTCTCGGAAAGTCTTTCCAGCACCGGTACGCTGTCTTTTACTTCTTAAAGGATTATTTTTTTCTTTTTGTGGCTGATGATACAGAAGCCTACATCAGTTTAGTTTGCCATTTTTGTCATATGTACATTTTCCCATTCATTCATTCGTCTGAGGTAGTTCACTTCAGCATGCTATATTTGAATTTATTATTTAGATATGTTATTCTCAACTATTAATGTTCACCAAAAAAGAATGAAATAATAATGCACTTTTGGTTCGTTTTGTTCTATTCATCATCCACTCTGGAAACTACGGAGATCAGAGGGATTTGGACGGCGCGTAGTTGCGTGATAATACAGTTGGTTGTTTCAGAAGGGTAATACTCTTATCTAAGCGTGAGCACTCCGCCATTAAAACGTCAAGCTGCCGCAACGACGACATATGTGAGAACGGCTGGCGCTGGAGGAGGCACCGGGCGCGGGCCGCGACCAGGCCGGGCGTGGCGGGGGCGGGCGTCACGTCCTTTGCTCCCATGAGCCTCCCACCCACGAGTGTTGCACAACGCGTATTTTGGGAACAGCCCCGCTTTCCACCCCCGCCCTCTTCGCGCTTTCGCAACGCCCACCCGCCCAGGCGCTCGATATGCCGTTGTTCATAACGCGATGCGTATCGCCGGGTTTTCCATCGTCCCCGACGAGGGCAATATTTCCAAGATTTGCTGAGAAGACGTCGCGAAATTGTACGTTTCATTTCAATGAGCATCGAAATTCACTTACCATGGAACATGCGAATAAAAGAACGACGCAATAATAACTTTAAATGTCGATTCAGTCCTTTCGCAAACTTTTCTTTCAATGTCAAATGCGTGGATTTACCTCAAGGCTGCATTACACTACATCAAGGTACA
Organism: Acheta domesticus; assembly: GCA_031308135.1. NCBI lineage: Eukaryota > Metazoa > Arthropoda > Insecta > Orthoptera > Gryllidae > Acheta > Acheta domesticus. The sequence goes on along the minus strand of JAHLJT010003656.1, from coordinate 100,346,075 downwards.
AAATATTAGGTAAGGGAGTATAGCTGGGGCAGTGCTCTGATGACATGAATCCTGCTGATTTGGAAGAGATTTAATAATAATGATAATAATAATAATAATAATAATAATAATAAATAAAAATAATAATAAATGTGAGTATGCGTACTACCTTCCATCTAGCTTTCATGTTGGATTAGTTCTGCTTGTTTCTTGAGGTGTTTACTCCTCCACTTACCATTCTAATTATTCGTTAATAGTATTTAATAATAATATGAAATATATATAAATTGTTAATAATAATATTATTATTGAAGAAGATGTTTACTTTGCAGAAAATACAATTTGTGTTGCCATGCGTGGGAGGTTCTGTGGGCAGGTGCCTCGAGGTTGGTGGCCATGAGTCGCGTGGGGCGTAGGGCATCTAGCCCTTCCGCCCTTGTTATTTCGGAGCGCAGGGTGACATTGCGCAACCAAGGTCCATTATAGCCCTGTTTTGTTCCGCGGCGCGAGGTGGAGTGAGGCGGAGCGGGGCGGGGCGGGGCGCGGCGCCCGCCGCAAATAGCGCGCGAGGGCTCGGAATAGCTGCGGCGCGCCGGGAATAGCCGTTTCCCCGCCCGCTCGCGCCGCCCTTCCCCTCCTCGCACATCTCGCCCGCCCTCTGTGTTGTTTCCGTTCCTTCCAGTCTGCCTCGCCTCGCCTCGCTCCTCCCGCCTCGTTCCACCCCCTCGCTCCGCCGCTGCCACACTGTTGCCCTCACTCCCGGAGCAACGCTTCCTCTTCTAAATTCACCTTCACCATCCTATCACGCCCTTGAGCGGAGCAATCACTCTCGGCTCTTCCTGCCTTCTGCTCGCCGTCCACCCCCTCCTGACCACCAGAACGAAACACGTTATGGAGCGACTTATTGTTGACAATGTGCGTCCTAGTTCAGATATTTTTATAATTGATCTGACATGAGTTCACACATTGAGTTCATTGACAAGTTTTGTTAGTGTCACTTTCAGAAACCTGTGAGGTTGAGGAAGCTGGGCCTAAGTGGCCAACATTTGTTCAATCGCAGTTTTCACAAAGAAAATAAATTTAATAATGTAACTGATGTCAATCTTTAGAATGCTTCTTTGTTTGCATTATGTAGTTAACATATCGTCTCTTTTTTAATCAGAGTATAGGGGGAAAAACAGAGATTGGAAATTTGAGAGTTCAAATTTTCTACGGTAAGCCTCGTATTTGAACTGATAGAATACGGGCAAGCCTCGTATTTGAACTGATAGAATTGTGAAATGAAAATTGAATGGGATGATAAATAGTGTGTGTTGTACAAGCAGTTGTTGTAATATTGTATTTAGTAGTTATTTAATTTATTTTGACAGTATTTTCTGCAATCGAATGAAAATGGTAATTTTCCCATTATTTTTGTACTAGTTCTTTTCCTCTAATAGCGTTTTTCTTTCGCCACACTGCTGCGCATTCAGGACAGCTTTCATATTCCATTTGACCGCTAGGGCGCACCAGTGCAAAGAAGCGCATGTTCATGCGCACAATGACACGGAACCAGGGCCGCACTCGGGGCGCCCTAACCTGCAGTGAGGAGCTCGTCAGTGCAACCCATTGCACCGGACCGTTTTGAGGTTAGGTTCTTTCCCGAAACAAGCTTATTATCTTCCATTGTTTATAAAATTGAAAATAGTAACGACAGTAAGTTATGACTTCCATGATTGTGTTAAAAACTCTTCAATGATTATTCTCACTCACCTGCATTTTAATGACAGAAATGTTGAAAATATAAACACTTTCCGACGACGGTTAATGATTAGTTTTCACACCTGCAGAGAAGTTTGCTACTAAAAATATTATAAGTGTTGGGGTAAATGAACTAAATTCCGTTCGTGACGTACTCATCTGATGAGACCTTTACACAATCAATGACAAGCCTACGTGGCACGTATTTATAGAAACATAACTGGTGACCATTTGGCTTTGTCTTCTCTATTGACGGGAACCATGCGTCAGCCATTGTTTAAATACAGATCGTGTGTTTTGGGAATACTGTTGGTACGGTATGAAGGCGAACTGATTATGAGAAGTGGCAACGTTATAGAACCTCCATTATTCGGTGTAATAACAAGGTAAAGAGTTTACGTAAAATTGAAAAACCCACATAATTTTTATTGGTTCAAATGAGCTAATTAAAAGGGAGCCAAAGTTATTTCAGAAAAACAGATTCCGCGGACGGAAATTCTTTCTTTTTTGTTCTTTGTGAAGGGTGCGTGGTAGTAAAACCAATTATCTCCCCTCTTGTCACGACAGTTAGACGATTAAAACTTTAAATCTTAGGTCATGGGTAAATATTTCTCTTAAATCAATACTCTCTCTGCAAGAAATTCTTGGCTTTATCTTAGAATGGGATTCTACTGTATTTTTTTCTGATTTGTATCAATTCCTGTAATTAATTCAAAATTATTTCCGAAATCAATTGATTAAATTGACCGAATATCGATAGTAATAGGAAGACGATCAATGGGTCGTCGATAATTTTCACTTGTTACATAATTGCATCTCGAATTTATTATACCATTCCCACTATCATTCACATTTTATGTTATTCTCTGCTATAACAGCAAGTGCGTACATTAGATTAAGCATTGGAATATGGAAGTGAACAACTTGTGTAAATTCACGTTGGCTAGGCAATTGCATCACTTACTCATACTGTCTATGTAAACCGTTATTTTCTTCGTTTCTATACTGATCCGAACTACATTCTTTTGTGTTAACACATTCTCCTGTTTGCGGGGAAACCGAAAATAGAATTTTCGAGCTTGGTATTTTCCTCTCGACTACTTATCTTAAGGAAGTAAATATATAGTTATCCTCTTGAAAGGAAACAACAGTTATATGTCACAGGAAGGCACTAGACCTATTATTTACATTTTTTTCATTGTGAACATCTATGTATTAAGGGTTTTCATTATGAAAGAAATTTAACTTTCCACTCAACCAAATTTCGTGATTTTTTTTCTTATTCTTTTAAGGAAAGGTAGGGGACCTTAGATGTGTCATCACGTTTATTAACAGATTTTATAGAAAAACATTAAAGTTTAATAAATATTAAAATAAATAGAATGATGATTTTTTCTTCCATCATTATTTCATTAGAGTACAATGTAGGTTGTTGTTTTGTTATGCGAGCCGCAAACGAGTAATCCCAAGCATTTGGAGGTGAGGATGTATTAGGAAAGCGAAGACAGAGACATTTTGAAGTTCTAAGATTGTCTGTTTTTATTAAGCAAAGATAAGTCAGTATACATAAACGCAATGTCCAGCAATCGTCTGCCACTTGTCCCTTTACAAAAGAATTGCATTGATAGTAAGTACTATAAGCGATGCATTACGTTTTTAAGTCATGTTGGACAGAATATTCTACTGTTTACCCTTTGTACATGATGTTGGTAATACAAAACATTTCAATTACATTTTCAGAAAAATGTTTTAAACTGCATTCACTGTGAATAGTTATTATATTGTTCTAGAATTTATAAACCTCTCATTTTACTTATCTTGGAGAATAGGTATTGAAAGACTCGAAATCTTTTTAAGGTGTTGGATTTTCAATTTAGTGCATATAGTACTTTCCTTTTCTAAAGGTCTTCCTTTTTCGAGATGTAACCGCTCAGGTTCAGCTAATTATAACTGGACTTCCTGAAACTATGTAAATAGGAAGGGCAAAAATACGGTAATACCTCGTAAATTTTGTGGCTGAATTGAAGTGTTTAATCTAGCGAATCTCGTAAATGATCCAGTTGTATTTGTGATCTACTGCAACCAGTATATCCTTTGCATTACTTCGAAAGCTTCAACCGTTTCCAAGAAGGTGTGCAACTGTGAGTCCAATATGTCGGATTTCACAAACTTCGAATGTGTGATGCTTCCATATCCAGATAGTCAAAATCGGAGGTACTAAGCAATACTATTAAGATTATTGCCGAGATATATACGGTGGTCGGGAAATCCGTATTTGTTAATGTGTACCACGTATACTTACATAGATGTAGGTGCCGACAGAGAAGTGTGCCAAGTGATCTAGGCAGATGAACATTAAATCGTGATAAAAAATAAGACCACAGCTGCAAAAGTTACTGCTGAACTGAATGTCTCGCTCATAAATCTGGTCAAAAGCAACACAGTATGAAAGGAAACTGGATTAGCAGTGTATTTCTAGGCGAAGTACAATTCCTAAACCTCTCATCACAGTTCAAGGTGCCTCTAAAAGGAAACGGTGGCACCAAACTCAATCCGAACTGTTGAGCAATGCAAGACGGTCATTTGTTGGGACGAGTCTTGCTTCACTGTTCGGGACGATTTTACTTCTGGAGAACGCTACCCTAAGATTATGATAGAAACTATTTGCCGCCAGGAAGGTCATGGCGGGGAGTTGTTGAAGTATACGGACACTTAGGGCAGCTCCTCGTAATATTTTTAAGCATTTGTGATCAGTTTCAGAGAAAATGTCTCTGTTTGTTATCGTTAATGAAACGTTTGGAAGGAAGAAAGGTACAAGATTTCGTTGCAGAACTATCTATTCCTTCCGGAATGCAGAAAGAAATTTTGCAAGGCACTGATTTTCCCATGTCAGTGTTAGTCACGGTAGTGAATGTCTGTGTGTGAATGTGTTTATGTTTTTGCCCACCTGTTGAATCTACAATTTCTGTGAATGGAAATGATGTAGAAATAGAAAATGTAAAGCATTAACTCTCAGAGACAAAGCAGCAAATAAACCCGATACGACACGTAATCGGTTGTTGAATTCAGCTTATAGTTTCAATCCATTGGTCTTGAAAGTCGACCACGTTAAATGCAAAAGAATGTTCTAACGGATTTGTATGTTCTAAGGGATTTGGGAGCGCAACTACAGGTTAATAGTAGGCAAATAAAGTCACGTTAACCCATTGTTTTGAATGTTTGTCAGTAGTTTAATATTTCCTCAGAAATATGGCGAAAGAGAACAGTCTATATTAACATAGAATGGAAAGAGTTGTTTCATCATCTGAGGTTCATTATTCACTTATTAAATTGGCTTACAACGATGATGATGGAAATCAGGTCAGGGAAATGTGGTTTCGAGGAATGAAATATACGTGGCAGAAGAAATACTTCAACCAAATTGAACACTCATTTTTGCTGGTTCAATTTGTTTTATAATATTTCGTAACATTAAGAATAATGCAAGAAAGAACGTGCTGTTGAAGCGTCATTCGTTTTAACTAGTTCTGCTACAACGCCACATGCTTCCTCATAACGTTTCTAACTTCCACAGTTTTTAAGAATTCAGATAGAACAATGAAAATGAAAACCGCACCAGTTTAATAAGCGTACTTTGCTCATTTTGAGACAAAAATAAAGGAAACTTTGGAGCTGAAAAATAAAGGAAACTTTATGTAAAATTAAAATATCAGTTTCGTAGGCTTTCGAGTTCGGCCCGATTGATCGGGAAATATGAATTTTGGAGAAAATCTGTGTAAGCGGTAGTGTTGACCACAGATGGACCTACAGAGGTAAACCAATTTCTCGGTTTCAAGGACTCCCAAAACTTGGATTCTGACCACACAACATATTAAGGGAAATTATTTTCTACTATTAGGAACAAGAATTTCCTCGTTTACATTATAAGGAACCCTTAAAGTGAGTTTTCTTTCGCAAAATCGCCATATTTGCTGTAGCTTTACAATACTTTATACTGCGTAAATAATATGCGAAAAAATAAAAATGCTTCAATATTTGTTCATACTCACAATTTTTGGAAAAACAAAACTCTTTATTCTTAACTTTGACTAACACTGTGAGACCTGAAGTTGGTGTCTGAATTACGGTCTTCCGCAGTACATTTAGGGACTGCGATTCAGTGATCCGAACAGTGGAGTGATATTGGAGGGAACGAAGACAGAGGGGAGGTGAAGGAGGACATGGCGGAGTTTGGAGTGGAGAGCGGGATGGTAGCGGAGCAGACGAGGTGTGGCGGAGATGTACGTAACATTATGTTCATTTTACACTAAAAGATCTAATAGATATTATCTATAAGATACAATTCTTTCATTTTTCTATCGAATAGATTGTGATAAATGACAGCTCCGGATTACTTCAGGAAGTAGGTATGTAAATATATGTGTGAATGTGATGTATGTTTCACGAAATCATTTGAGATAATGTGAACTATTGCTCCCAAATTTTGCACGGATGCTAGGCGGCCGAAAAGAAACCATACGGGGAGCATGATTCACAATGATGCCCCGAAGTATTTTGTTTGATGCCATCCGCAACGCATTTGGGCATTTCGGGTTGCGAACAGGGCTGCGGGCGAAGCATGGGTCACGCGAGACAATGAGGGGGGGGACTAATAGAGCGAGTGGGGAGGTGTGGAATGTGGCGGAAATTGTGGGGATGTTAACTACTTTCATGTTATACATGTTACTTTAGCTAATACATGACTTTTTAAGTAAAGATCGCAATATTTTATCATTCAAATATAAAAATATCTTAATAATGTACAAAATGTATTGTGTGTTGATCCTGTTTACTTTCTTCACTCCTGAAAATGTACAAAAACGTTTCACGAGACTTTGGGTAACATATTTGATATGAGTCATAAGATAACAGTGAGATCCTGTTATGCATTCCATAAATAGCTATATGACTAATAGAAGTTGTTTGAAAAGTATAATATAAATGTCGTCCTATAGCACAATTTTAAATAGATTCATTGGTCTATTTGAAGTAATATTTGTCCGTGTGTCCCACTTGAAAGTGCAAGTGGTGTTACTCTACCTTTTTTTTACAAATACATATCAGCCTAATATTGTGTAAATGTAGATATTAAATTAATTCTATATAGGACATAAGCATTTTATTATTTAGAACATAAGTAATCTGTGATCCCCAATTGAATGTAGTTTATTAATTTTATTGATTACGTAAAACGTTTACGAAACACTTAAAATGTTGATCGTAAGAACTTAATTGTTGGTGCAACATTGTACCTCACCTGCTGTCATAGGTTTATAAACGGCCCCTTTACTTGTATCCTAACATGCCGATTTCGGTAGGCAGAAAAAGCAACGCCAATTTTAAAGAGTTCTATTTCGTTTAGTCTTACATTTTATCTTTCTCCTGTTGATGTGAGACTTCTAAGAAAATGGAAAGAAATGCTGCAAACTTTAGACCTGACCAAGCATAAAGAGAAGAGACTGCGCAATTTCCTTAGTAGAGTTTCATGAAGAGAAGTAATACTATTTAGTAAACAGACGTATATGTGCAAAAAGAAATCATGGTCTGAGAATTCGACCTGAAGGGGCATATTTCTTCATCTTGAGAAATTTTTCTGTTTTATCGAGAGATGGACGAACTGTAAAATGCATTCACAAGTAAAATAGTTAACTTTTTTCTACATAGTTTTAAATTGTGGATGGAATGTTTCAATAATGGTGTACACTGTCGTGAGAAATTGTTTTCTTAAATATTTGTGTTATATAATTTTTCACTTCCAAAATGAACGTGGCAAGTATCTTAAAACTACTAGTGGCGATTAACTTGAAAATATTATAATTAATTTTAGTTAAATTATGTTGTGGAATATGAATTTAACAAATAAACTTACTCGGGATTAAATAGTATTTTGAAAATTCGTAACATTGATATTTTTTAGGTACTGTTGAGCGAAGACCGAATTTTTATACTATTTCTCAAATACACATACCATGTGAAGGGGGAAGTGAAGCGAATGTTTGGAATTCAGACTTGGGAACAGCGTTCGAGTCGTACGTATAACACCTGTGTTTTGATGAGTGTTTGGTCTCAAGGGCTGCGAGGGGGTGCCTCCGTGGTCGCGGGTGAGCGCGTGCGCGGTGTGAGTGGCTCGCGGGAGGAGTGGGAGGGGCACGGTGGCGGGCCGTCACGTGTCGCCGCGCGGCCTTGACGCGACCGGCAGATAAGCCTCTCTATTTCTGTCTCCCTCCTCCATCTCCACCGGGTCCTACCTTCCCGTCCGCCGCCCCGCCCCTTCCCGCTGCGACCGCCTCGCACACCCTCCTCTCCCCTCCACCTCCCGTCCCTCTCTACCGTGCCAGCCGCTCATTGCCTGCGTAGACATGGACCCGCTGCACGCGAGCGTGACTCGGGATTGTGAAGTGTAAACTTGCGAACATTCATTTAATTATAACTTAAATTAATTTCTTTTCAGTATATAATTTTAACGATTGTAAATGGCAGATATATTGCCCCTGAAAAAAGGAAATATTATCTTGTATTATTTTGCATGGTATTACATTTATTTCGCTTACGTCAACCTTGACATTCACATTGATTTGTATATCCTTCAAGACTTAATGAGCATAATTCTTTGCTGATGTCTTTCCATAATGTCTGCACACTCCGATTCGCAGCAAAATTATTCGAAAACATGCGTAACGACCACAACCACTTTGATCTCTGCACCCTTAACTAAGATCTCACTGTCAGTTTCTCATGTAATAATTTTCGTTCATCAGACGTATCAGGCTCTTTCATTCTTGTCTATAACGTTGGAGAACTGGATATGACCTAAACGTGTTTGCATTGCACTCTAGCCGTGCTTCCTTTCTAGAGCAGTGGCACGTTTTTGGCGGAAGGTTACGAAGACAAGAATGCGGGTGACACCAGTGTTTGTAATCTACGGGTATCTCGCAGAAGTATTTCATAGTGACCGAGGACCCCCTACTCAGAGCGGCAGCGGAGATGACTGCGACTTTACCGCATTGACGGTATCGCTATCTCACGCGAAGAAAGGCATTCGCCGACTTCGTCACTCGCCTTATAAATACGCGGTGCTGTCACATCCGCGCGCTGTCCTTCGCACCGCACCGCCGCGCCGCGCTGTCGCCGTCCCCGCCGCGGTGCGCCTCCGCCGCGCCGCGCCGCGCCGCGCCGTTCCGTTCCGGGCCCGCCATCGCGCCGCCGCTGCCGGACGCTCGGTTCGGCTCGGCGTTCCCCAGGCCGATAGCGCACTCACTTGGGCGCGAGCGAGCGCCTCTTGGAAGCCGGCGCAAGCCCCCCCGATAAGCCCTGGCCCGCAGCTGGCCGCGCCGCTCAGAGCCCGCTCGCGGCCCGCGACCGGTTCCGCCCCCTCCGCAGGCCTCTGCTTCCCGTGCGGCCGCGCCGCGAAGGCTCTAGTGCCGAAGTCTACTGCGCGGCCGGTGGCGCAAGGGACACGCTCTGGGGGCGTTTTTGCTCTGCCAGCTTTCGCAAAACAAACACGTGTATTGAAAGAAAAAAGACAGAAACGTCATATTAATAGGTCGGGCTCTTAACTTCGTAAATATAAGGTTTATATATATAATTTATATTTTGTTGTGATACATGATTTATATGTCGTAAGATTTTTCTCGTGACCGTCTGTCTAAATTGAATGGTTTGTATTATCTTTTAATTATAGACAGTCAAAACCAGTATTGATATGTTTATTACATTCTGCAATTACATTTATAATAAATGTTATAAACATTATATTTATTATACTTATTATAAATACAAGTGCATCATGTAATAAACATATTATGTCCTTTTTTAACTATACATAATTAATGGATAGTATGACACATTATACTTATGTGTAATTGTACTTATTAATTAATAAATTATAATAATACATTTTATTATTAGTAATAACTAGATGTGGTGGGGTTGAGTTGTGCATGTATATGTTAAGGAACGCCAATGTAGCTTTGTAAATCTACAATCTAACTTTTGAATAAGCTCCTCAAAATCACATTCGGCTTCTATCTCTTATATAAATTAATTCCTCTCCTCTTGGCTTCGACACATAGGTGTACATCATATGTATTTTTGGTACAGGATCAAACTAATTCATTTTAGTGTAGTTTTTGCAAAATTACTATCAGCAGGATCTGCTTTTCAGATTGTAAATATAGTAAATCCGTGTACTTGTAAAATAATCTACGTACTTGTTATAAAAATTCGTATTATCCCATTTTTATATGTATCCTCTTTACAACGTTTCTTTGGCGGGCTCACATTTTGTTCGTTTGACGACTAAATACGTGTCAAGCGAGTTCGTGCTAAAGAGGATTTGCTGTATAAAGCTGTTAAATTATTCTAACTTATTTGTCTTTGTTTCTGCTGCAGTTATTCGTAATGACTAGTAACTAAAATTTTACATTCATTTTGTGTGCTCAAGATTTCTCTCCGCCCCCCCCTTTTCCTCGTAGTTTCGTGATTTTATGGATGATGTTATTTTAGAGTAATTATGCTTGGCGAGATTTGAATGTTGGGTGAAGAAGAAACTGTGAAAAATATTTATTCGCTGTATTTGTGTAGCTAAAGTAGCGTGCGAAACTGGTTTTATTAATTAAATCATTATTTTTAATTAATCATTAATTATTAATATTATTATTAACATTATTATTAATTTATCATAATTTTTCGAAATTTTTGAAGAAAAAAAAGAATCGAGAAAAATGAACATTTCAGAAGAAATAATCTTTGCCGAATATGTACGAACGTTGAGCTATTAAAGACTGTTAATAACGACATGTTCAAGGAGAACGTTAATGCAGAATATTTAAAAATTCCAACGTAGTGTAGCAAATTTACATTCTCATTACATTGTCATTAATCTTCTGTCTTTATGTTCTTACATTTTATGTCTTTCAAACTCTTTTTGCCTATACCGTACTATTGTACTGACGTTAAAACTAAACAGAGGAACAAGAAACCACTCAGCATTGGGAGTCAATAAAGGATTTTAACTGAAGACATAATATTTAACTAACTGATAAGAACCATAGAAACAAATAAGTTGTAGTTGAAGATTGCGTGTGTATACTCCCATACAAAGAAATACAGTGGTCTGCCATATATTTATACTCACTAAGAAAAAATATCACATTTTTCATTTCTTTGCAAAAGAAAAATATTTTGATGAATGTTTTCAATTTTTCTTTATTAGGCAAGTATTATACGTACTTGCGTAATATAGAAAAATTGAAAACATTTATCAAAAATATTTTTCTTTTACAAATAAATGAAAAGGTAATATTTTCTTAGTGAGTATAATTATATGGCAGACCACTGTAATATTTCTTATATATTTGCATTTTTGTTCTAAGAAGATGGTATTACGAATAGAATTGAATGGCACTTGCCCATTACCGCAAATAATGGACGGTTATAATCCACGGTTATTGCCTGGGTTTGCAAATTTCAAACGCTGTGTTATTTTCTCTGTAAATGGGCGCAATGACATTAATAACTATTGAAATAAAGTGATAATTTGATTTAAAAACACAGAGGTTCATTTTAATTGAGTTATTCAAATGAATTGAATTGTTTTGTATGTCTTACGTATGCGAGATCAGATTTTATCAAGCCGCCCCATTAAAGTCACATCTCTTATCAACATAAATTATGATTGAATAATCTCATGTTTGTTGTTTTTCTTATTTTAATTTTTCTTTGAATGATATTTGGATATCGGCTGTTTCCGTCTGAGGCATATCAGTAACTCGTATTTACATCCAGCTTAGCTCTACATGTAAACTTTGTCGTTGAATGAATTGTTTACAAGGACATTAAAAATTCGTGGTGGATTGCTTTATTGAAGAGGTACGATGTTTGTTTTACTGGATATTACTGAAATAAAAAAAGCGTACGCTTGATTTGCGTTAGTTGTATCTCTGATTCTGAAATATTTAATTATTAAAATGCACTATTAATAGAACCTTTCGTGTAATAAAAATAAATATAATAACATCGACAATGCATATCAAAATATGCATGTTTTACGTTACAGTGTCCATTTTGGAGTATATTTTGTACTTGCCACTAACAAGAACCAGTTGACTGTGGGAACTGACTGAAAGATACAAGGTGGCCAGCCACATGTTAACACTGCAAATACTGAAAGAAAAAAGTTAAAGTCGATCATTTGATGTTTGTTGCTTAAAATTTCTACAACCTCGAAAAATAATAATACTAAAACATTTACCCTAAGTCTTTACACTCTACTCTGGTAGGTAATTAGTACACCGAAAGCATGTCACAGAGATCTTCAAAAAGAGAGAAAATCTAAATAACAAGTTAAGAAGTGACATCAGACTGAAATTACTCATATTTCCTTTTATCTGAGTGTTTGATAAACAAGTTCGCGGCAAGAAATGAGCACAAGCTTATGCCTAGAGTTTTGCGTTCCCCCATTTATCGAAAAATATTGAACTATGAGCAAATAGCACCGGAAAATTTAAAGAGAAGTCGGATTATTGTGAAACTAGAACAGATTCAAACTGCTTAATCATGGAATGAGCGTGATAATGTGGTCGATGATGAAATGTAGACCTTGTAGTGCTCGTCGGACATTAACTGCTGAATAATAGGGGACAGGAGAAAGAAGTAAATGAAACATGGCGGCAAGTTCAGGGGCAATCGATCAATTGAGAATTTACATTTCCATTATGAATTTATTCGGGGGTTGGGGCAGAAGTCATAGCAGCTATTTTTTTGTAAAAAAAATGTTATCGGGTCGCAAAATTTCATTTATATCTTGAAAGAAATGCTGCAGTAGGGTGTGTTTACATCAACAGATAGCTCTGCAAGTGTGTCTATAAGCACAGAGAGCAACTTGAAAGCAGTTGTCCGACTACCGCCTTGCGAGGTGAATGTAACATGTTTCCAAGAGAGCCGTTCACCATAAAAGGAATGTCCGAGAATGTCACAGGGAATTGGTGGAAGCTCATGGAATAATGCCCTTCCGTACCGGACAGCCGCGAGACGCGCAGGAGAGTTTCTGCAAAGATGCGCAGCAACCAGTCATCAGCAATGGACGTGACGACCTATGAGTGTACGAATCGATCTGATGTGCGGTAATCGAGCATCTACCTAATCAGACCTTAGAACGGATACGTAATGCTTTTCGAATTTGTGCAGTCATATTCTCTAAAATGCCTTACAACATGTAACGAGTACGGTCATTTCAAACACCTTAATAAATATGATAAATTCAATTTGTATATTGATAAATGTCCAAGCACTTATTTTATACCTTGTCCTTTCATGTGTATATTTGAAATTTTCCATTCCTACTCATATTCTCACAAAAAATTTCTGCCCCAACCTTCGTATTCTCGTGTGCAGATTAACATATCCATTATCGTATCAGTAATTGTACAATTTACACCTCAAATTACTTCTGAATGAGTACTTTGGTTTTAGTGTTGGCCCGGATGCGATAGATACGTATCTGGCTTTAGAGCACTGATCTTTGAAAATTTTCGCATCCCTGAGTTGTTAAAAATAAATTGCCGACTCGTATAACTAGACACGAGAACGCGTCTGTCCGACCGGAGAACAACAGCGTGGGGAAGGGCGCGCTGTGCGGCGCCGACTTTCGCACACGCACGCACGCACGCACGCGTGCGTGTTCTGCGCTCTGCGGTGGACTCGGCCCGCGTGGCGGCGCGGGCGGGGCGGGGAGGGGCGCCTATATTTAGCGGCTTGTTTTGTAGGACGCGCCGCTGCGGCCGCCGTTTAGATAACACGTCAGCGGCGGTGGCGGGGAGGCGCGGCGCGGGGCGGGCGGGCGCCGTCGCTGAGCCGATGTCTTTTTGTGTGATGCGCGCCGCAGTGTAGCGTACGCAGGCGGCGAGTGCGGAGCTTAGCGAGTGCGCGAGACACTTGAAGCCACTGCGTGACATGGACGCGGGCGCGCGATGGCAGTGCGAGTGCGTCGATGAGTGACAGTGACAGTGACGGTGACGGTGTGTTGGTGAATGAGGAAGTGGTGAGGCGGGTTACGTTGAGTCGTGTGAGAGTTTCGTCGCGGGCGGTCACCGGGTCCGCCTCCGCTAGCAGCAGTGAGAGTCTCAGTGCGGGCGGGCGGGCGGCGCGAACGTCCTCATGGCCCTTGACTTGGCCTGTGGCCCGCGCTCCAGGATGCACCACCACCATCCCCTAGGTAAGGTGTTCGTCTATCAGTGGTCGCTACCCAGACATTCCTCTTCGGATAAAATTGCGGACGTGGAATTGTGTTGGAACTTCCATGACTATTTGATTGTAGCCTTCGTTGACAGGACTCCGGAGTTTGGATTGAATAGATTCACTATTTCGTAATAATATTGTATATGCTCCGTTGCTCGATTCTTCATCAGGAATCAAATAACACTCTCAGGAGCCCAGTAGTCATTCAGAGGCCACACATGAAAATCTTATCGCGCGGGAAAGGCACAACGAAAGCCACAGAGCAAACGTACAATTGTAAGCAACCTGTGGAATAATGTGTACTATTTTCCTACTCTACAATTGTTTCATAAGCGACATTATAGGAAGGACACATTAGGCTCCCTCATTACCTGCGATAAAAGCTGGTGGCATTTTTCAGAGATCAGTACTTTTTGCAACTAAAATTAATGGTAAACGAAACTGTCATTTACAGTAAATTTTAAGGCTCAATTATAATAAAAAAACAGTAAGTTCATTATCATTAAAGTGCCCCTAAAACAATATATCGTTTAAATTAAGTAAATTATTTAGGGTAGTCATTTTAATCGGTATAACTTTCATATTTGATTTTTCGCATCTCCCTAATTCACTTAGTAAAAAGCGCATCGTTTTTCTACTTTCACAACCTCGGTGTTTTATTAGTTGGCAAACGCTATTATCGGCTTCCTAGCAAAGCAGAAAAGTCGGGTGTGACGCTTGATCGTAAACACGCCAAACCAATGGCATTTATTGCAGTGCAGTTGACAGTATACTTATTTGGTAGTTTGTGTACAAAATATAAAAAATAATAAAACTAGTTCAAGTCAATAAATTTGAAGCTGTGTTCCTATCAGTTAATGGAGGGGCCACCGGTGGGTGCCCACCGTTGAGTTTGGCGGTTCGGAACGGTTGATATTGCAGTGTGATGAATTCCTGAATTCAAGACTTTCGTAACCCGCATTTGGCTTTGTCACTTCTTCGAAATGAGCTAATGCAAAATGACACGTTTGTTTTAAACCATATTGTGGCCCTTGTTTTCTTGTTGTGGGATGTAAACATTATCGGAAAAATTTCCCCAGATACTCGGTCAGAGTTCATTTCGTCAGTCTTTCCTTTCTCATATCAATGTTTGTCACTGTGGAATACAGTGGCTAAACCCCTGTTATTTGAATGGAGAAACTTCACAACTTTCTGTGTCAAGTAAAAGTTGAGGGGGGTTATTAACTACCTGTTTTCGACAAGTATATTTTGAAACACGTGTTTTTTCTATTCCATTATAAAATGATTAAGTTAACGATCATTATAGTAGATGGTTTACAGGCATTGAATAATATTTATGATACAGATGTTACAAATTACAATATTTCCACGATGTGAAACGTTGCATTTGAGGACGAGTAGCGAATTCGTACGTTCTAAATAATTTAATTCGTATTTTTTTCTTAATGTTTAAAGGTTATTTCTTTCGAAGATTTAACAAGGTATATATTGACGTAGATCTTGTAGTCTCCAAAAGACGCAAAAGTGTGTTATATGCTCGAAAAATATGTGGTGTTGCCTCTTTATATTAATAGATAATTCAGTTTGTACATTTATTCCTGGTAGTAGACCGTATAATATACATTTGCTTCATAAATAAATCACAATTGTTGAATAATTAGGGTCAAAAATACTGTTCCACAGGAGTTGTCACTCGCGAATTTTCTCGTATAAGAGCAAGACTCAAAACGTATCGCTGAAATTATTTGTTGCGAAATGAAATTGAAAATTTGTTAATTGTGATTTTTTAACTGTAGAGAGAGGTGATCAAAGAATCGGTTAAAAATAGTTTGTGTATGTTTTAAATGTTTTAGTATTAGCGTTCCACTCTCGTCATTTCATCATCACGAAGTATTTTTTCCATCCAGCAACACATTAGGGGTCTCGAAAACAAGCGGAGAACTGCACTGACCACTGTCATGGAAATCCCCAAACACACTTCCCTGCCGTGAGGCGGTCGCCTCGTTAGGACGGTCCATGCAGTTAACGGTGCGGTCGTGATAGGCCGCAATCCAAACCACCCTCTTTTTTTGTTTGTCGGCGCCACCTGACGTCAAAAGCGCGGATCTTTCTTTGTCCTGGTCGAGATAGATTGTTGACCGGCCTCCAAGGCGGTCGCAGGAAGGGGAATACGCACCGCATGTCTTCTTGCCACTTGCTGTGACGCCATCGTCTGAAGGAACAGCTGGTCGCTGCTGGATATAGATGGACCTCTGTTGTGCTCGCCTCCATTCCTCGGAGTGACGTTGGGATTTCATTATAACTAGCGCGCAGAGATTTTTTTGAAGTTCATTTCTGCGTCGCGTAGACACGTACTCTTGCGAAGGAATAGACCGCGACGACGAAGAGCTATTAATATTGCCATCTCTGTTATCTGACTCCGGATGCTGGTTGTGTGGCGATGTTGCAATCTGCTGATCATGTGATGTTGTTCGTTCTCTTTGTTAAGACCTAGATCCATTTATGTTAATAAGCTGTGGATATGTCAATTTGAAAATATGACTAACAGTGGGACGAATTGCATATACACTTTTCATCTTAGTGTGTGCATGTATTCCAAAGTATGTAAAGAATAATGATTTTTGTTTGCTTGTACTTCCAATTCAAATACCAAGTCAGGTGTGTGTGTGTGTGTGTGTGTGTGTGTATGTGTGTGTGTGTGTGTGTGTGTGTGTGTGTGTGTGTAATTCTGCAGTTAAAAGAGTGTGATTTTTCCTGAGGACGTTTTTGTAAGTATTTTTGTTTTAATTGAATTGAAGTTGATATTTGTAACGTCCAGAGCCTGCCTAGTGGGTTGTCGCAGATCACTGTTACTGCTGAAGCTACATTGAAGTTACTCATTCTCCACTCTGTTTACTGAGGAAAAATTTGTGTCAAAGGCGGTTCACTTTCCCGTAAACAACTCTTGGGAAAAACTTCTTTACGCCATTGTGTTTCCTTAACATAAATCAACTGCAAATTACAGTATTGCTTTTTTATTTATTAATTTTTTGCACTGTATACCAATTATTCATATTCTGTCCATTCGTTTTGAGAATGGTTAGCCCCGAAAACGGGTACCTACTGTAACTGCTCTATAACATTTTGCCATCCTTCAGTTTCACCGACGCGGTTTTCCTCGTCGGTATTTCTGGGGCCAGAAGATTTCTGGGAAGAAGAGTAGCTCTGAGCACGCGTCTGATGACTATCCCCTTTTCTGCCGGCATTAACATTAGCAAGGCGTCGTCGGCGCGGCGTTTGCAGGCTGTGCGGCTCGGACGCCCGTCCGTCACCGTCATTCGTCCGCCCACTTGCCCGCGCCACCGCTCCGCCGTCTTCCTCGTGCGCTCGGCCCGTCTACCAGCCCTGCCTGCCCCTCCCCGCCCCCGTGCCGCCACCCACGGGCGTGCTAGTAAGCACGCGAGGCGCCGGGGCGGGCGGGCGGACGCTCGCGGGAGGCGCGACGCGGCGAAGCGGTGCGGGACCAGTCGGTGCCGCGTCGATGGGCCGGCCGGCGACGGGCGCGTATAAATAGCGTGTGCTGAATTCCTGCGGGCGGCTGCGGCGGCCCCGCGGCGCGTGCGGCGCCCTGCGACGCCCTGCGACGCTGCTGCTGCTTCGCGAGGCGCCGGCGCCGCGGAGCCGCGTCGCGCGTTCCGCGTGGCCCGCGCGCCGCTCGCGCCTTCGAGCCGACCGGCGCGGCCCGCGTCCGCCTCCGCCCCCCTCCACACCTACTCCTCGTACGACCGGCGCGGTTGCCGGCGACCGCCTTCCATCGCGGCCCCGCGCCCCGGCGGGGCCGCGCCGCCGGGCCGGGAGCGGCAACGCCGCGCGTGTTTTCATGCCACCACCGTGACAGTGCGTCTTTCGCGCGATTGGCCAACGCGTGGGCTTTGGCGGCGTGGCTTTCGCTGCGCGGGTTTCATTTGTTTTGCGAGCTGTCAAGTTCACGGTTGCGACGCGTCGGGAGCGAGTGAGTTGCGAAGCAAGCAGTTCGCGCAATGCGCCTTTTAATCGAACATGTTATTTTCGGGCGTGTCTCATTCTTCTCAGATTAACTATAATGTGGGATGTTCTCGTGAACACTTGGTTCTGGATTTCCGATTGCTATTTCATATATCTCGAGTTTCCTCGTCTGAAAAGTAATTCGTTCTAAAATTAACTCATATTTATATTAATATTAAATGAAATAGTAATTTGTCTTTGCAATTTTTTTTACTTGAGAGTTCCTCTGTCGTCTCATGTTAAATGCGTAGTTCATATTGCTCAGTACTAAATTTATATTGAATGTAGTATTGGCGGCACCCATTTAAACATTGATTCTAAACGTGTCAATTCTTAAAATTACACTTTTTCCAACTTGTTTCTATGCTGAAAGAATTCTGAATGCACATTATATCTTTTTATCTTTTTGGTTAGAAGGACTAAATGTCATGGCAATCATCCTCTATCAAACATCTTTGAGAGAATACCTAGTAGGGTGTGCTTTTGGGCCATGTTTTCGGATGGGCGCTGAGCTGCACTGAAGTATATCTTGGTTAGTGCTTTATACCAGTGACTCTCAACGTTTGTCTCTCCAAAGATGCTTTTCAGAAGTCTAGTCACTACTAAATTACTGCTTCATTTGTTCAGACTACTGTAATTAGAACTTTCTTTATAACAATTTGGATCAAATCCACTATTTTGAATATATAACTAGTGTTTAATGTAAATAAAGTGACAAATAGGTACTGAAAAATTGTGAAGTGTAACTTATTCTTATTGGGTAAAGTTTTCAGCCTCGAATGAGTTTTTAAAAAAGCAATTTTCAGCCTGCAAATCATACGCTGCGAATCGCTAGTCACGTTGACACGAACTTCTAAGGACCGATGCGTGTGACCATGACCCAAGTTTCAGCACGTATGTCAGTGGAGTTTCAGGGCGTTTAAATAGAGACTGTTTCATAGAGATATATTGGTATAAGTTGATATTTTCGTAGAAAGAACGCAGTGTTATCGTATCACACTTTGGTTCTTGTGTAATGTCCTTTCCTCTTAGCCCACATAAATATTGACTTGAAATGTTCCGGCGAATAGAATGTACTTGTGTTGAGGAAAGTGATGTAAGTTAATAAGCGGGATCATTGTTGCTGCTGCACATTGTCTTTTTTCCTCCCCACAAGAGATTGGATGAGCTTATTTCCACCATTATGTAATGATTGAATGAGAATGAACATCAAAAATATTCATGATTTTCATTATTCGTAAACATCCTGACAAGCAGGTTTGCGGAATAAAAGAAACAGGATAAACAAACAGAGGCTATTTAAAGACACAATAAAAACTCATTTATTCTAAGAATATGATTTTGTAAAAAGGTTTCTGTATGAAATTTCATGTGTTAAGAAAATAAAAGAATACCGTGTTCGTGATTCACAAGAAGGTTAACTAGTTTTGCGTAACAAGTATGGGTAGATCAGAATTACAAAATAGATATAGGAAGAAATTCTTAAAGCACATTACGGTTATGTTGAGTGTTTCTAATAATGTAAAGGAGTAACAATAACAGTTCCTTTGCATCCCTTTTTGTACGAGAAGCAAAATGAAAATAAACTGGTTTCAGAAAACTGAGATGAAGTAGAAATACGTTGCGTCCATTCCCGTCGTGAGTGTGAAGAAGTAAAATACGAACAGACAGTTTTTTCACATAATGAGCTGAGAGACAAAGCAGGAAAAGAGGCATGCCTAAAGCCGACACGTTCCACGTTTTTTCTGTAAGCGAGAGTAACGGCAGAAATGATATTTTTGCGAAATTCATCAGGAATGCTTGCTTATATAAACATAATGAAATTTCAAAATTAGAAATAAACTAAAAAAGAAGGAATTGTATGAAAACATTCTCTAAAATTAAACAAAAAAGTAATCAGGAAGTAAGAATGCCATTGAACCTACTTCCATTCATGACTACAAGCTAAAGAACAGAAGGAAATAACATTAGGAGACGAAAAACGAGTAGTTGAGAGCACATCACGAGATAAATACCGTAATTGAAATACGAAGAATATGGTGAAGCTTTAAGAATAAGATAAAAATTAATAAGAATATGATGAAACTGAAGAATACGATAAAGATGAAGAAAATGAAGCTGAAAAAGAAGGGAAGAATACAATAAAGATGATTATGATGATGAAGAAGAAGGAGAGGAATGTGAAGAGGGTGAAGTTGTTAAAACCCCGCATGCTGCTCTGCGGGCCTCGTGAACGGACGGACGGGCGCGCGCACTGCACCGCACGCGGCCCAAGCAGCGCGGGCCGGTCGTTGCCCCTGCGCCCGGGGCGGCCTGCAGACAGCCTGCCTGCCTGCCTGGCCAGAACTTGGACCGGACTGGACCGGGTCGGCGCCGGTGCCCTTCCCCTCTCTGCCCCCCCCCTTCTTTTTTATCACGCAACTATCTGTGAGCGATGTGGTATGTTGCGGTGGGATGCGTACGCACCGGACTGTGCTTACCTAGTCTCGTTTCTATCGTTATAATTTGTTCTGTGTCAAGGTGGGGCATTGGGAACTACCCTGTTTTGTGGTATATATATATATATGTATATATATATATATATATATATATATATATATATTTATATATATTCCATTCATGACAATAAGCTAAAGAACAGAAGGAAATAACATTAGGAGACAGACGGAAAACGAGTAGTTTAGAGCACATCTCGAGATAAATACCGTAAATACGAAGAATATGATGAAACTGAAGAATACGATAAAGATGAAGAAAATGAAGCTGAAAAAGAATACAAGAATACAAAAAGAAGAGAATACAATTTTATATATATATATATATATATATATATATATATATATATATGACAAATGATTTAATAGGAAAACAATTCTACTTTGCCAGGTTTTAGCTCATCTGGTAAGTTCTTATTTCTGAGCTACCCCACCAGAGAGTGGGAGGCTTTTGCCCTGGATAGGGATGTTATAGCTTAAATAATAATAATAATAATAATAATAATATATGGAGTATTACGGGGGGGGTTCTTTATCGTTATACCCTTTTCAAAGTGATATTTAGTTCATGGGAGAGTTACGTGTAGTTTCTGTGACACAACAACTTTATTATTAGGTACGATGAGGTAATGTTGAATGCGAAACGTGATTCAGCGTAGTGCCATGTTTCCCGGTTCGCAGTTGTGCTGTTTGCTTTCGAGGGGATTGCTTCAGGCTACTTTTGTTTTGTAACTCACCTATTTGTTTGAAGTAATTTGATGTATTTTAAAACATTCCATTTTCTTTGGATGGCTTCTGTTTATTATAAATAATTCACTTAGTGATAAGTTTTATTGGGTGATAAGATGCAAATGATCGTGTCTCTTTCACGCAGATTTTTTGTGGTGGTAGAAAGTGCACCTGCGTTCAGCATTCACCACTGCGAATCTGTTTAATCAGTACGTGATGCTATCAAAGCTCGTCCCTACGCCCATCTCTACAAAGATCATGATGTCACGAACATCTATACACAAAAGTATGAGTTCCACTGAAAAAATAGGTTCATAAAAATGTGCTTCTTCAACACCTTTGCGCGACATGAACATAACTTTTCGACCCCCTCTACACCCTGAATTAAATACAACTATAGCTAAATTTTTTCTAGTATGCATTTTAATTCATTAAAATAAATTAAACACGACGTACACCATTGAACATTGAATGTTGAAGTTAGAAATATAATTATTATAAAATGTGAAAACTTTTGTTTTCCCTAATCTTCCTGCTCTCGTTCCCTTTTGGGGAAACTCGCTCCCCTAAAAGCGAACGTACCATAGAGATTCATGGAATGGTAGAGTGTAGTTCAAATTTGAAATGTTCAAAATTTCATGAAAGTTTTAAAGAAAAAATTGCAGGCATTTTTCAGTTTTTTTTGAAAATGTTACAGTGGCTGTATGTAAAGTATCCCCCCTAAATTAAACATGTTAATGATACCCGGTACGGCATAACTAGATCTTACTCCTGCGGTATTGTACTAAGCTTCAGCTCAAAAGATTATAATCTGACAGAGTAATGCGTGACACATTCTTGCATTCGTCCTTCATTAATTCTTTAACCATCCATCCGTACATACATCCCGATTTTCCGGTACTAAATTGCGTACTCCTCACCGTCTCCACCATCTTTGGAACAGAATTACTTCATATTAATACTGACATGTGTACAAAATTACAGTTGTAAAGATCCTTAAATACGGATTTAACGACCGATAATTTGATATCGTATTGTTCAGATGATACTCCTTATACCATAGTGTAAGAATAAAAGTGGAGGTTGATGAAGTATTTTGGAGGAATGGATACTTTTATTTGAAACAAAAGTGTAGTGTTGAACTAAAATGAGGGACTACGTTTCCCCTGAAGGGTGCACTACTCTCTACCCGGAAGTACAATGTTACAGACGAGGAAAGAAATATAATTACTTACTTTTCAGCAATAATTAGTTTTGCAGGATGTTGTCCAAATGCGAATGACTAGAAAATTCAATTTTCTAAAGCTTTCTTAATCATGGAGTCAATCATCTTTATCATGGCAAGATCTCTGTGGCTGCCACCACAGAATTTATTCAATCTGGTGTTTATATCAAAAAATTCTCAAGTTGTCGGGTTCAAAGGGACTATCTTTATTCTTCAGGAGCAATTTTATTGGTGTTCCATTTAACAGTTCTTTTATGCGTATTGCTGAAGAAGACCCAAACGAAAATGAAAAGTCTTCGCATCTGTTTAGGACCGTCCTCTATCTCTCAAAATGTAAGAAATAGTGAAGTTTTCTCTCAGTGCTTCATGTTCTGTTAAGGAATTGTGCATCTTCGATATTTTGAATATAATTCGAACAAGATTGCAGGCCAAGAAGCCATTCAGGGGAACGCGCAGACGGCCCTCAACGATTGGTATAAAACTGGCCTAGAGGACGTGCAAGTGTTATATGGCGTTCCACCGGAAGCATTCTCTGAAGCCAGAGCGACGCTCCTCATCCGTCGGCAGATGTGCGGTAGTCGTAGTGCTGTGCAGTGCAGTGCAGGGCCGCCCGGCGGAGCTGGCCAGGCCGAGGCTGGGTGGCAAGCAACGAGGGGGTCGCCGCCTCTGCAGCCAAGGAGCGAGCCACGCGCCGTGACGCACGCCTCCGCGTCTCTTGACGTCAGCGTTCAGGTGCCGTCCCGGCGTCACAGCCTATAATTGTCCCCGCCATTCACAGGGACGCCCGCCGCCGCCGCCGCCGCCGCCGCCGTGGTCGTCGTCGTAACACCGCGAAGTCATGCTTTGCGGAAGGCTATTCCAGCATCGTCTCTCCCGGCGCGGCGACACAACACTGAGGATGAGGCGCTCCTCGAATTAACCGGGCTCATGAGCATTTTGATGAGGGTCTAGGAAGTACCGAACTGAAAGTCTAGAAGCCAGCTAGGAACAACGTAGCGCAGAGAAAAGTAGAGTTTGGCCGGCATTGGGTTAGTAAGATGAAGGTACGAGCAAAAAGTAGTTGCGGAAAAACGTGGAAACGAACCAAGCGAACAGAAAGGTGATTCGAGTTGACAAGAATGATGTCCAGAGGAGTTATTAAGTTTTTTGTCCGCCGTAAAAACAACTACACAAGTTGAAATTCGTGACGTAGATTTCATGTATTTACAGAAAGTAGTGACCTGAGTGAAATATAGAATCGTATCCTCAAGGTCGTCCCGTCCTCCATTTTTACATCTCAAATTTATATTGTGCGTTTGGAAAAGTTTGCAAACGTTTCATGGTTACATTAACAGATACCTCGTTTGTTGTGTAAGTATTAAACTAGTGGTGCTACAGAATGACACAGACTTTCCCGTATTAGTTTTCTATTTCCGTGGGTTTTCGCTAGCTAAATTGAATTGCCACATACTCTTTCTTGCCAGCTACCGTCTATCACCGCCAAAAGTACATTTTTTTTTGTCATTTTGTTAATTTTTCGGTTTCCTATTGGTACAACGAAAATATTAATTTTAGAATATTAAAGAACACAAAAACCTAACTGAAAATGGCAATTTTCTTTTAAAAATTATGTGCCGTTTAAGAGAAAATGGCGTTTTAGCACTACTAAAAATGCGAAATTTGAAGCTCATTTTCACAGAAAATGTTGGAGTTTTCAAAATACTTTATTTGAAGTTATTTCAAGCACGTACACTCACAAAAATTACAAATTGCATCCTATATTAATCCTTACAAATTGCTGGTAATGTGCGTATTAAAGATGTGAGAGATCTTTCAAAAAATTTACATTTATATAATTTTTGAAAAAACAAAAAAAAATCAAAATAAACTTTACGTCATTTTAAATAGTGTAATTAGTACTATCTGTTACAAACGTTTCAAGAAAAAATTTGCAGCCATATATGAGAAAATGGCATTTGAGCATTTCTGAAAATGAAATTTGAGCTACTTTTCACAGAAAACGGTAGTGTTTTCGAGAAACTTTACTTGACATTATTTAAAGCATATATGCTCGTAAATACAATAATGTGAAAAAATCGCCGATAATGTAAATATTAACGACGTGAGACACGAGTAAAAACATTTACATTTTTGTAAATTTTGAAAAAAAACAACCGATAGACCATTATGGCTTTTGTCATCTGATAGAGTAAATTTACCACTATCCCTACCAAATGTTTAAAGAAAAAATTTGGAGCCGTTTTTGAGAAAATTTTGTTTTTGTAATTTTTTAATGTTGCACATATTGCACGCAATATTGCACAAAAACTACTAAAATTTTGAAAAACATTTACATGACCTTAATGAAAGAACTCAATATGCAGAACAAATTTTATTTGAAGAAAAAATCTCTATCTTCAATTTTGTAGTTTGAGAAAGACGCCGGAAAAAATTTAAATTTTCACAATTTTCGAAAATTTAGAGTTATCCGTGAAAATGGGACCTATGCCATGTTAATAAGTGTATTTTACTCTATTCACACAAGAAATTTAAAGAAAAAATTGGGGCCGTTTTTGAGAAAATTTTGAAAATCCCCGGGGGGCTTCATATAAAGTACCGCCAAATTTTGAAGAATCTTTTTTAAAATCTCAAAGCTTCGACTAGAATCAGATCGACCGAGGAATATCCATTTTGGAAGAAATCGTACGTATGGTTTAGGCGCTAGCAGTGTTCACAGACGGACAGACGGACGTTTTCCTTTCAATTGGGTTTTCGGTATCAAGGACCTAGAAAACAGGGTTTCTGGCTACACCACGTGTTAGGGGATTTTTTTCTTAATTTAGCAACAGGTTTTATCCCCCTTTTCGTTTTCACGGCCCGGCAATGAATTTTTTTCCGCCGAAAATTGGCCATTTTTTCGCGCAGCATTACATAACTTTCCCTATACTACGTATATCACTCCGTGTATACGTACGTATACGGGAAAGTAAAAAGTAACTAGTAAAAAAAAATATATAAATCGTGTACTTCTTTCTAAGGGCGTGGAAAAAAATTCAACCCTTGAGCTTCTTAAAAATGCTGCGGCAGCGGCCGTGGCGGTTGCGTGTCTCTGACCTCTCCCTCCCTCCCCCGTTTAGCACCTCGCGTTTATAGTTGATGTGATTCTATTGGCTTGGAGATTATAGCATCCTTACAGGAAACTTACGAAGAAATGGTGTTTCACTAGTTATACATGGTCGCGTGAAATTGTTTCCGTTTGTTAAGAATGTGTGTGGAGTCTTCGTCGAAGTAAATTTCAACCTTACGTTAGAAGGAAAGTAAAAGGATTGCGAATGCTTTTCTGGTTTCCTTCCATAAATCCTAAACTCGCAAACTAGAGATGATATAGAAAATGAAATTTATTTTTCCTTTTTTTATAAATATTATTTAGTTAATTGTTTTTTAATATTCTAAGCCATGGATTTTGAAACTGTGTGTCGCGCCTCCCAGGGGCGTCACGGTTATTCATTAAAAATGAAATTTGGATTTGTTTTACTCTTACTATTTGATTAAAATTATCTAGGTTAATCCTTGTGTCATTTAGGTATGAAACTGTCGTACTACATGATATTTGTAATGATTAATGAATGTGATTTATTTTGCTAATTAATTGAACCTGGCAAGCCCATTACTCATTTGTGTTGAATATTTATTAGGCCTGTACCCTTATATTTGAACCTTGTTGTTACCAGGGGAGCCGGGGGAAGTTCCGTTTAGGTCGTGTGAGCCGTTAACGAAAAAAGTTTGAAAACACCTGTTCTAAGCCATTAACTGAATTTATGATAATATGGATAATGGTAGGCGACGCCGTTATGAGTATTTTTTATTATATAATATCAAATTAAATAGCAGTAGGCATTGTCTTTTCGTTACCCGAAAGACATTCTTTTAAATCAGAAAAATCTAATTATTTGGAACACCCAGGTTTCCTCAAGGGAGCGCGATTTGCATCGAGAGACAACTAATTCTTAAACACACATGATCAAGACGCGTTGATAATCACGTGTATTAGAGACTTTTTGTCGCGAGAACCTGTCCTAAAAAGAGTATGCAGTAAATTAGGGGGGAAGCGTCACCCCTCTTTGAATGTCGTTTTCGGGGGGGGGCGAAGCGCAGGATGTGGGTGGCTGCGGCGGCGGAGGCACGTGAATGAATCGGCAGCGCGCGGCGCGGCGTGGCGCGGCGCAGCTAGGAAAGCGTGGGCGTGAGGGCGCCGCGGCGCGTATTTATACTCGCGCTGCAATCCTACGCGCCCGCCCATCCCCTCTCTTCATCTAACGGTGCCCGCCCGCCCCGAGGTCGTCCCGGCGGCGGCGGCGGCAGGTGACAGATGTTGGCGTTGGTCGCCGCCACCAGCGGCCCATTTTCTCATTCCTTTCTTTTCTCGTGTAAACCATTGATGTGTCGTCTGACGCATATGTTAGACAGTATGGAAACTGATAACGGGTTTTTGTATGTGTACCCAAAGGAATTCTGTCGGACGCGCTGCAGTGGAATGCAGAGAGAAACATAGTGACCAATTGTGCTTCTTTTGTATTGAACAGTGTGAGGTAGTGAAAATACTTATCAGAGTTGAAACATGTTTTCCAATAGAAGAGAAAGGTGTGAAATTCGGCATATCAAATTTTTGTGATGCCGTTTAAAGGTATTAATGGGGGTGATTCATATTTTATTGCCATTTTGTTTGTAATTTGCTGCCACAAAATTGATGCTACGAATTTAACTTCGGAAATGTTATTTTTGGAGGCATTCTTTGTCCCGGATTTTCGTATCATACGAAAATTGTATCTTCTCTTCATTATATTCCGTAAAAAGAGCTAATTTCTATGCATTATAAAATGCAAAATTATTCTGTGAATTCGCCGTACTTTTATTACCAACCATTGATCATAAGTAGGTTTCTAAATATTCATATCTGATTTTTTATCAGCTTTATATCCACTCAATTACGAAACGAATATTTTGGAATAAAGTTATTTTCTCGTCTCCCCTGAAATAAACATGCACGTTTGCCTGGATCTTGAAATCCAGTTTTGAGAATGTCCTCAGAAAATATTGAGTGATATTACACAACTCTTGGTACACAAATCTTGGAAAGCAATATTGAAAATTCATTTTTATTGAAAATTTGTTGAACAATGCGCTACAGCACAGAACGAAGCAATTTATTTGGACATAAATATAAAATAAATGTGTTGCTGCTCCTTCAATATCCTACTTATAAAGCTTGTCAAACAAAATCCAGATAAGATTATTGTGGTATCGCATTTCGTAACTTGTCTCCTCTATTATATTTGGAATGTGCGTCAATAACCTGAGCTATATATGCGCGGCGTTCCCTTTTATCTGTATCTTATTTTGTTCGTATGTTGAGCAACATCTTAACGAGGACAAGTATACATTCTGATTGATACTTGCCGCTATAGAAAATTGACAAAGGGATTTCCGTGTTTCATTCCATAGTTATTTTCTTTCTATAGAAATTCCGATTAATTTTTGAACTTACGCCAGTCAGCTGTTCCTTATAATGACAGATGCGCTCTTATTTAATAGTTTTTAGGTGTAGGTTTAGTATTATGGAGTCTGGTAGTAAAGGAATGTCTGTTTACGTTCGTTCGGAGTATTAATTCAGGAAAATAAGCGCCGATATGCTTGCTCCAGAATCATTCCTTTAGTACGTGTATTTTACTTGATAGTCTGCCGAAGACTTCGAGTAAGTTATCCAGTCTTAAAATATTTTTAATGTTGTTGCATTTTTGTATTTTATCGAGACAATATTCTAAATAAATATTATTTAATTCAAATTATTTTGCATTTATTTCAGTTGGAAAATAGAGACACAACTGAAATTTTAACTACTATTTTAACTAGTCTTCGTTGTCTTTCTCCAAGTAAAACGATTCACAACTCGTATCTCTTTGCACTTAACTATAGACGAGTGTTAGTGTAGAACTGTCTATTCCAGAATTGAACGAGAGTATTATGCATCATCATCATAATGTATTATAGAAAGTATGAATGGAAAAGAGCCCTATCAAGACATTACCGATAATCATTTATTTTATCATCTCAGATGATCAAACAGGAACTATTTTTGAATGGTCCACCATACCAAATCAGTCTCTATCGTAATTGCTATATTATTTTTCCATCGTGGCATCATAAAACACTTGCTCTTCCGCAGCCTGCATTGGAAGACTAACTGTTCGAGGCAATCTTAATGCCTTGGCGTTTCCTCCCGGCGGGTGATGCCGTTGCGCAGCCTGATAAAGTCCTATTTCGGTCAACGCATTGTCGACAGCAAAGTCTATATCTTATCTGAGAAAAGGCAGCTCCGACTGTGAAGAAGCATCTTACATGGTTAATCTTAGTTAGTCATCCTACAGAGGCAATTACGATTGCTGAAGAGTGCTTTTGATTGTTTTGACGGAAATCTTAAAGTGTTTAATGTGGAAGCAACTCCTTTCTTAACGTATTACCCTCTTAGTGCTTTCTCTTATCACATTTCTTCGCACAAAAGTCTTAAGCCAGGGCTATATATTTTCGATAATTTCTTAGTAAAGTTTTTTCTCATTAAAGTTCTATCATGTATGTGTGCGTGATGAATAATAAGTGTGCTATTTTACAAGCGTCGGCTTCCTCTGCCACGCCTTGATTTTTAGTGAGCAGGCACTTAATGCTTGTTTCCAAATCTTTAGGACAACCCTTGCTGTTTCTCACCCCCATCTTATCTATTGAGAGTTCAAATATCGACTTTTTCCCACTCCATGGATTCATGTGCTCTCTGAATCATCTCCTGTTTTATCACACTCCTTTCTCTCATTTTGGCAATCCCAAATTCCCATTAAGTGTAATGTAACAGGTGCTGCGTTCTTCCATCATACAAGTGTTTCGGTACGCTTCAGATCAAACCTGATGAAGAAAGTTGGTTACCTGATGCAGTATTTGTAAACGATGCCGTCGCCTCGCGTGTTTTTAAACAGCCACCGGTTGCGCAGCTCTTCACATGAATGAAAGAATCTCTTTTGGATAACGCTCATTCCTTGCATTTTTTCTCTCACCATGTGGAATCATCTCATAAGCGTCTATTTAATTTGATCACCTACCGAATCTCTCGTCTCGTGTAAGAGCTCGCAAACTTCTGCCATGAGTCGTTCATGTTCCGTCGCCCGCGGTGCGAGCGGCAACCTCAACGCGGTGCTGGGAGCCGACCACCGGTCGCCAATGCGTTCGCGGGCCGCCTGTAGTGCGGCCGTTCGCCGAATCGCGCGAGAGTGCGCTTTTGGCAGCGCGAAAATAGCTGCCGCCGCCGCCGCTGCCGCCGCCGCCGCCTCGAGAGCTGTCAGGGCGCGTGCCAGCGCGAGCCGGATCTTGTGGCGGCGGTGGCGTCCGCCACTCCCGCCGCCCACCCGCGGCCCCCACGGACACGGCGGACTGACGCAGTCGCCGCCGCCGCCGCCGCCGCAGCGCACGCTGCCGCCGCATGCGCTTTGGATCGATGGTTCAGCTCGCCCCCCTGCGACGGCGGCAGCGGCGCCTCTGTTGTTGTTCGCTTCACTCTTGGTTTTCTTACTTCCTCTCCGTCTGTTTGCCTCCTGTCCTTTGATTCCTCTCTCGTGTTATCGCGACTGCTGACGCCATTTAGTGCTCTCTTTTCTGCCTGTGCGTCATTCTGTTTCTCAAGTTTTCCAACGCTTTGCTTTTGACGATCA
The DNA here is from genome assembly GCA_031308135.1 of Acheta domesticus. NCBI lineage: Eukaryota > Metazoa > Arthropoda > Insecta > Orthoptera > Gryllidae > Acheta > Acheta domesticus. Next base: position 100,315,878 of record JAHLJT010003656.1, on the reverse strand, counting down.
TCGACGTTCCGCGTGCCGCATCCATTAATGCATTTGCTTGCTGTTTTCGAAACCGTAACCATTGGTTGATTATATTTTCCGTATTGCTTGTAAGAAAAAATGTCAGCCACTTGGTCTGTTTTCCTTAGCTCTATGATTCATTTTCTCGGACCACGAGATGAGAACTACTACGTATGTTATTACTCATTTGTGCATTTGTTACGTTTTTTATTTACGCTAAATTGTTTATTGAGCCTGCAAAATCCCTTTAAGGGCAAAGGCCTCCTGCTTCAGCAGGGTGAAAAGTTGGCCTTCTTGTTTATATCATATGAAATTGCTTTTACACAAAGTTACTTGATTCTAACTTGAAATATTTGGTTACGCTAAATACTGTTTGTTTATGTTATAGCTACGAGGGTCACTATTTAAGTTTTGAGAATAGTATGTTTAAAATCGAGTTAAGTTCTTACCTTCACATCTTCTCGAAGTCCTCTCCGTCACACTCTATACAACGTTTCATCCGATTATACCACTTTTCAAATGACAATCGATACACTTCTTTACAGATAGTGCGCATCTTCTTTTGCAGTCACTGCAGCTTGAGCTGATTTCCAATGATGACATCGATTTTTTTTCTTTCACATAAGGCAAAGGAAGTGTCACACGCGGCCAGTTCTGGACTATAGGGTGGATGAGACAGTGTTTTAACCCTTGATTCTGTCAAAATTCAGTTGTTGCTGTGGCTGTGTGAGATGAAGCGTCATGTGGAGAAGGATTCCACGCAAGCCTGATTTTGGATGGTTCTTTCTCAGCTCTTCAAGCAATCTGGGCGAGCAAATTGTGGGGTACCATCTTGCAGTGACTGTCTTTTGTTTCTCGAAGGGCAGTGTCACAATATGGGCACTGGCAGAGAAAGAACAAATTATCTTGCCAAAACTCCTATATATTTTCTCACTTTCGTTGGGAGATTCTCATCTGGAAAGACCCCCACTGATGACTGCCATTTAATTTCCGAATAAAATTGATAAACCAATGTTTCATGGCAGGCACGATGTTAAAAATGTTTTTTGATCTTCCTTCATTGGACTTTTCCAAGGTCTCTCGGCATCAACCCACTCGGGCCCTTTTTGTTGTGCAGATTGTGGAACATTGGAAATAGTCTCATTGTTGCAGAGCTAATCATTGTTGCTCAGTCTAAAAACTTTTGACTTGATCTTCGTATCAAACATTAGTGAGGCAGATAAATGCTGAGAGATGTACTGTCATCAATGAAGTTCACAAATGAAGAAATGGGTTTGTGCTTCTTGTCTTACTAGGTATTCACGACATTCGCTCCAGAAATAGGTAAAGCACTTCTTCACCATCCTGATTCGGACTTTGCCACCCTGTTATTGGAGACCGGTATGTGAGTACGATGCAGAGACAGACTCAAACCCTTGTGGAAATTACATGACAAGTTCATTCGGAGATTGGTTCCTATTTTTCCAACTGCAAAGTGCAATACTTTCCGGTCGTTCAAAATATGTAATTCATTTACCATCAGTATGGTACCGTGGCGTTCTAAAGGTTATGACATTTCCTCAGAATTCCATGCAAGTCGCTTTTACTGCTAGTAAAAGTGAAAGGTGGTTTGGTATTCGTTTGATTCCATATTCCGAAAACTACCTGCTCTCTAACAGTTCGATTCGCATGTACGTTCTCCTGCGTTGATTAATTGATTTTGATATAGCATGTATTTCTGCCACTTATCACGAGCATTTCTGGCCACACGCCTGCACTATGGTATGTGATTGTAAGACCTATAGTCGGCTACTTCTGTGTATCCATGAAGCTAATTTTCGTGATACATCGCTTCGTACATAAACATAATATCGAGGAAAAAAAAAAGTTGAAACACCATAGCTGAAATGTAATGTCGACCATATCTTATCATCCTCCATTCGACCTCCAGTATTTTTCGAAGCTTCCCCATTCGAAGTATTGACGGAATTAAAATTTATAATGCGATTAATTTCTCAACCGATGCAGGAGTTCAACAGTTTTCAGTGTTATGTTTCGGTACTAATCTTCCTTGCGCATTAATTCAGATGCCACAAGTCAGTTGCAATTGCACTTCTGTGATGCGAGTGTAAATGTCGGTTATGTTAAAGATTCTGTTAATTGCACAATGTAATTACTCGTGGCATTTTCTGAAACTGCTGGCTATAGAGTAGTTGTAGAGAACATTAACGTCTTTGGCGTGTTTCTGTACCTTGATATTAAAATAACGTCATTGGCAACAAGATCTCTTGGACAATGTGCTTACAACATGCAATGCGCTCATTACACAAAAATGACTAATGAGAAGCCACGAGCTCAGATTTTTTGCTTGATTGTAGCAATAGCTTACGTACTGCAACCAGTACAAGTGCCAAGATGTTTGAAGAAAAAACGTTTTCTTGAAGGTTTAATTATGATAGGAAATCATTTACAGAGCTAGTAGTCTTGGAGTATGGACAAAATTCTTTGCTCTTCAGTTTTGTATCTCGTCCAAATTTACAAACCAATGTGACTGGAGTGGTGATGAATCAAGATATACATGCACCCTCGTGCGATTTCGAGAAGTTAATATAATAATACACCTTAACACCCTTTCATTTATCCCATTTTTTCCTCCTTCCGGGTCTGAGGTGACGGGTCTGAAGTTCCAACTGTAATTCTGTCCGTAATGGGTCTGTGATCTTCGGTGTTCACTTGACCAACTTCGAAAGTAACTTGCATTCAACCTAGACGTATGTATCATGTTACAATATCAGGCAATAACGTAATACTAGCTGACTGTTTATTGTCTGTCGCGTATTCAAGGTGCAATGATTGATTCTGAAGTCCCGTTTTGGGGTAATACAAATCCTTGTGACATGTCGCATATAAAGGGTGGCTGCAGAAATCCAACGGGTGTAGTCCGATGTCCCAAGGCTCCCGTGTTATCGCCAATGGTAGAGTTCAGTTCCCGTGGGGCATGCTCAACTTAAGCTCCGATGGTTTGTTTACCTTGCAGCAAAGTTAATGGGGCGGCGCCGGGGCGATGCGGGGTGGAAACGTTACGCATCCGGCGAATAGTGGGCTCCTTCCCCCTCCTCTCCCCATCCCCTCGCTCACACACCCTGCCGACAACCTTGGATGTGGATTGTTGGCAGCGCTATCGCCTCTTTGTTCGCGGCGTAATGGCGATAATGTTATCCTCTTTAGATTCTCCTGTTACGTGCGTTCATGCGCTTTGCGGCATGTAGAATAGAATAAATGAAATGGAGATTAAGAGATAGACAGGCAAGCACGTGCACATCATAAAATGTTTGCCGTAATTCTACACTGTTACATTTTTCACGTTACACATTGCAATTTATTTTCAAGAAAATGTTCAACGGATGCATGGTCTTCTTGGACATAATGCATTAATGCGTTGTAATATATGTCGCTCGAAATGCAAAAACGCATAATTGCTGTGATGCCGTTTTTAAATTTCTGAGCTTTTCTCCGTTGTCTCATTTTGTCTCATGATTCTCAATCATGTAAATTTAACAGATTTGTATGCATTGCGTTGTGGGGTTATTTCTACTGAGACTGTAAAATGCCGCAAACCTTTATTAACTTATGTAACTTTTCAGTTTATAGAGGATAGTTTCCTACATTTGTTTCGTATTGATATCCGTATTCTTATATCTCCAGTGACTCACACTTAGTAATGGAAAGTTATTCATTCTCCAAGTTATCCAAGCGGGAGCTTTGTTATGAATTAACTTTTGGGTTTTGGTGCTCCTGTTTGGATAACAAGAATCCCCCCCCCTCTTCCTCCAGCTCGTGACCTTGAAGTGCCACTCTATTTGAATCGAAATTAACGGATCTTACTTAAAACGCTGAAAATAAGATATATCAACAGTAGAACTTCATTTGAGTTATTCGAAAAAAGCTAACATAACCTTAAAAAGTTGTCCTGTCATACTCAAGTAATTTACGCTATTAAACTCTGTTTATTAGGCTGTTAGTGCCTCTTTGTTCGTTACGATTTGAAAGCAAATTTCTTTCAGGCTATTCTGGTGCATCTTCTTCCTACCGTGGCGTCACGTGTGATGTGTCACCGCTGAAGCACGCCGTTCCCGCGATTCCCTGGCGCGAAATCGGAAATTAAGTTGTAGTAGGACGGGCGTGTTCGGGCGCGGGGCGGGGTGGGGTGGGGCGGAGGGCGTCGGAGACGGCTAGCAGGTGCCAGGGCACGCTCTCTCGGCCAAGGATTCCTTCTGTCGCGATACACAACCGCGCCAGAGGCCGCGGCGCGACGTGGGCGCGAGGAAAGCAGGAGGGCCACGATGAGGCTTCTGTGTGAGGTCGGAGGATTTCTTTTGAGAATGGATGAACTCGTGGTATATTTGAAAGAAAGTTTTTTACGAAAGTATGTGCTTGAGAAGCAAACCGCACGCAAACCCAAAGTGATGTCTATTGAAGTAGTGGCACGTACATGTTGCAGTTCACACTACCAAACCATACAAATATCGCTTTCCATATGCATTGTTTTTCTCCATTTCAGTGTTACATTGTTGCGTACTGTGAGTTTTGCGACAGTTTTATAAATGATATTTCTTACTGAAAATATGTGTCTACACTGTTTCGAATTGCGGAAGGAAGTTACATTTTTAATTGCCATCAAATATGAATTTCTTCTCATGAATACACTGCCTGTTCTCGTACAAGATATTGTGTAGTCATATTGAAAACATAAATAGTAAAGGAAATTTCTACAAAAATGCTTTCTATATTATTGCTTTATTTAACATTTTCGGTTATGAGTAATCAATAAAATACTGTTTCCCCGTCCTTGTGATTTGGGTAACGATACTGAAAAGATCCTATTTGACGGCGTGTAGACTACGTTCAGTGATGTGAAACAAAAACGACACTAACTTACTCTTTCAGCGATAAACGTGGTCAAATAGTCATGGATGTTTCCGGAGAGGAAAGTTTTAGTACTCGCCCACTTCTGTCTTCTCGCGCTCCCAGTGCGATTGTAGACCATTCTGACAGAGCTGCAGATCGCGGAATTAACTGTCGCGCTAAGACGTTGCGTATTGATCATCGTACGTATTATATGATAATCGTGTGATAATCCACACAACAAAATTTCCAAAATTTTATTTATATGAAGGTAGTGACCTCCAGATATGCCTTCTGTTCTTCGTAACCCGTTTTGTTGAATAAACATTAGATAATTTATGTATATAAAACAGGATGTTGGTATGTATATAAGAGCAAACCTCCGACACCGGTGGACCGATCTCAATGAAAGTTGGCACTTATACGTGTGTTTTCACCGAGGTTTATGTGTTGTTAATTCTGTTGTAACTTCACCACATGGCGCTACATATTCACGTCAAATGCAACCTGCAACACACTCGACAGCATTTTGAATCTATATCGTTAAATAACTCCTAAACAAGGCGTTTAAAAATTAAAATATTGAGGCCAAAGGCCTCAAATAAACGTTTCTCACACCGTAATCTACAGAATGAACTCTTCCTGAACATTCTATTACATTTTTGCTGGTACGGCGCTTCCCAATATTACCTCACCTGCTCAGAGACAGACAGTGCAGAATCTGCAAGTAAATGTGAATAAGAGGGACAGAGAGAGGCAGAGACAGACACAAAGAGACAGACCGAGACAGGGTGAGGGAGGGAGGGAGAGAGAGTGAGAAACAGAGATGGGAGGGGAAAGAGGGCGATGAAGGGCAGAACAAAGTCTGCTGGGTTTTCCTAGTATCTTAATAAAACGAACAGTTATCTGCTTAATTTGTTCATTACTGCTTCGTTTTGTTATTCAAGTTGCAGTCGATCTAACGAAAGTGTTTGTCATTTCGCCGTTATGACATGAGCAAGCGTGTGAATGTGAGGTATTTGGTTAGCGAAGCGAAGAGAGCGAATTTTTTAAAGTATGTAGCGTGCTTTTAGGAGCGAAGATCAGCGAGTGTATATAAAGCGTCAACATTTGACGGGTATCCATTGGAGGAGGTTAAAGGCTCCAGTTTTGTCATGTGTGAAGACCGCAACCGTCGAAGGGAAGTGTGCGGGGGTGCGCGGTCTCTCGTGTTGATGCGTGCAGCCGCGAGAGCGCCCGCTGCGTGTGAGAGGTGTGAGCGGTGCGGCTGCATTCCGCGGATCAGGAAACCGGCTCCGGCGCGCAGAGAAGGCGGAGGCGATGACGCACCCGCGCCGTGCGAGGCCGAGGGCAGCGCCACCGGCCGCAGCGGCGCGCGCTTTGTGCGCCATGCCTCGGAACGAGGAAGCCGCACGCTGAGGCAACCTGCAGCCCCGCCGATGACGACGGGCGGCGAAAGGTGATCACATGCAGCATAAACGGTGTTGCGGTTTCTGGATGCTCGATAACTCTTTTTCTCCCTCTCTCTCCCTCTCTCTCTCTGTCTCTCTCTCTCTCTCTCTCTCTCTCTCTCTCCCTCCTTCCCCCATCTCTCCCTTCGCCACTTCCTCTCCTTCTTCCTTCATATTTTCCCTCGCCACCTCCTTCCCTTCTCTACCACCTCCTCTCCCTCTTCCTTCACCCCTCCCTTCTCCATCTCTTTCCCTTCTCTATTTCCTCTTCCATCTTATCTTAGTCCTCATCTCCCTCCACGTCGTTCATCTTTCGATATCATGGCAGATGTACTGATTAGAGATGGGGTATCAGCTCATAGCCCCGCTCTAAGGAAAGGAGAGGAACTGAAAGCGGAAGGGAGAATCGTACACAATCCGTATTTTTTTTAGGAAATGGCATTTTTTTAGAAAATGGATCCGATATTCGGTGTATATTGTGCAGAATGCATTCACGGTAATCCGGTAGAAACGGAAGGTGCCAGATTAAAGAAGAATTCGACATTAGTCGGTTTAAAAAGAGCCAGAACGTAAAGAAAGAGAATTTGCGAATCCAGCCAATATTCTCTGACATGGTCGGAATGTACAATAAATTTATGGCATGACTCGGCAAATAAACATGTTGAGTTATACAGCATAAATCTGAATTGTTTTTGATAATTGTTTAGTGCATTATTTCATTTACCACTTCTACGTCGAGATATTCGTATATTTAGTATGGCTTCTGTTTTAGCAGCTGTCATCCGAACTGTATTGTGTTGTTGCCATCAGAATGTTTGTTACTCCGGGGAAGCCCCTAGCACCGAAGTAAATAGTGCCAACTAGTGACATAATTGCCCGTGTAGTATTTTTCCCGTGATCCGCGACCTCACAATGCCGTGGCCGTTGGCCACTACCGAACCACTTGCGTTCAGCCCTCGGCGCGGGTGGGTTCGCAGGTGAGTTACAGAGCAATTCGAGTACCGGTGACCCCAAGTCGCCTCCCCCGGACCTTCGTACGCAGTTGGAAGAAACCCCACGCTGGCTCGCGAGAATAACTCGGGCTGCGGCGGGGGCAGTGACAGTTCGCAGAAGCACGCGCGTGCCCAATGGCGCGGAGCACCTGTCATCGCGGAGATGGGTCGGCCACGTCCCCACGCCCTGTTAACGACACGAATAGAGTTACTGGATGACTCATTCTGGCAAGTGGATAATATTGGTTCTGCAGTTCTGCTGGATGAAATACTGCCAGGCATTTTTACACGTTAGAATTTTCACGAAAATTTTGGTTGTTTGTTTCGTGTGACTTTTGCACACGAAAATGGATAGACGACGTAATTCCCCTACATTTTTCAAATAATATATTGTCTACGAACTGATCGACATTAAATAAGGGTATGCTTGTAGAATTGTTTTTCAATGTAGTATATCTTCTTCTTCTTTCTTTACTGAATTTTGGGAATGCTGATGTTGACATTAAGTGATGAAATAATTGTTGACAAAGATGACCTCAGTTATTTTATCCTATTTTGAATGAGACTTTGTTCATGCACAGACTTCGGTAGTCAGTGCGAAGTGTCGCGGATTCGAGTTACGTCGTGGGTGTGGATATTTGCCCATTGCCTTTCATGTGCGATGCCAATGCGGTAGGGAAAATCTTGCGGATCCCTGAGTCAAAGAGCCCACAAGTAGGGGGTCAAAATTGAACGTTCTGAGAAACGCCCCCTAAGTGAATGTATTGTCCTTACGGGGATGGTCAGTGGTATGGTGGTGATGCCAGCAGATCAATCCATGTTGCTGTTTTGTGATTAGTATAGTTTGAAAGGCGATGCTCTTGTAGGCTTATGAGAGTCACACTTCTATAGTAATTGATGCCTTTATAAAATCTTGAACAACAAATTCCATATTTCAAATTCAATTTTCAGAATTCATTAGGGGGGGGGGTGACGTAGAAATAACTTTGTCCAGCGTTGGTCATTTCGTTTTTGTCTTTTCGGTACATTGTCTTGCTATAATTTCTCATTGCAGGGCAATACTGTATTGAAATGATAAAGTAGTTCTTGTTTGAATAGAAATGTAGTTGCAGGTGGCGTTGCAGAGGGCGTTGATTGATCATTGTTATTTTTGTTCTCGAATGATGTATCCGAATTTACAATAAATGTTATGATATGACTAGTATTCCATTACTACGAATGGTATCTCGCATATCTATGTAATTGAACTAAGGGGAACTTTTCGGCCTCCCCCACTCTCGTGAGGAATGATAAATATTCGCTTCGAGACTAATTTATAACTTTTCTTTACGTCTGTTTCTAATAAATTGCCATCCACGCTGTTCGTGAAGTACAATAAAACAATTTGATAATGTGGCGCCCAAATGTTTAGTTGCAAGTTGCCCATAGAACACGAATAACCTTGTTGGAATACCGTAGCGAGCAGGGGAAAGGCACGCGGCGCTCTTGACTACGCGGAGGGCGAAGAGGGGGGACACGTGGATAAAAAAAGATTCGTTAACTCCGATGTCACGGCGCAGAACAAACGACGAAAATTTCCCAGACGATCATTGCGGGATTTGGCATGTGCGCTTGGCAACTTGTGACTTCGTTTATTCCCAGTTGTCCAGCGATCAGGTCTGGATTTGTATTTGGTGTTCTGGTGTGGGAATGAGTGTATGATCTGATCTTCCCAAATTTATATACTTTATTATTGTATTCCATTGTGGTGTATCTTTGTGCACATACACAAACACACGTCAGTTCACTTCTTTTGAGCGTGGTTCATGTTCACAAAGGATAACAAACGAGGGTTTGCCAAAGTGTGTGTGTGTGTGTGTGTGTGTGTGTGTGTGTGTGTGTGTGTGTGTGTGTGTGTGTGTACATGAATGCTAGTATAGTCCTTAACGTCTTGTTGTATGAATAAGAAAATCTAACTTTCATAATAACGGGGGTAGTTTTTCAGTTACATTCTGCCTATATTAATCGGATAACCTACGTGGTACGTTCGTCCTTCACTCACCATTTGCTTCAATCGATGTGCCATTTGACGCGTCTCGGGCTGCTGGTGGGGAATTGGTAAGTTCTCGTATCCTTACAATTTAATAAAAAATCGAATAATTAAGTATGAAAATACTTAAAACCGTTGAATGCGTCGGAGATGCCACAGTAAGCTTCGTATTCGATATCGTTGATTGTTCAGTTCGGCAAGCCACGCGCCCATTCCCTATACGAACTTCCGCTCTCTGCGCCGCTCGGCCTATAGGCCAGAGGGGCCGCCGCCTGTTGACGCGCAGTTCCAAACGGAACGGAAGTGGCGGAAGCGCTCAGCAGGAAGTGGGAGCAGGCGGCGGCGGCGGCGAGGATATTGACCACCCGGGCGCGTTTCTTGGAAGAGGACCGGCGGCGGCGGCGCTGGCGGCGGCAGCGCGGGGCGAAGCGCGGGTTCGCAACGCGCCAGCGAATGGACCGCGGGCTGATTCACGCCCGAACCTCTGCGTTGTCTTCGCGGTGTGCTCGATTGGAAATCTGGGGCAATACTGTTCTTTGATGTCGTGACGCGCTTTTTTTTTATCATTCTTCTTGTTTTTTGATTAACGTTCGATGTTTTAAATCAGGGTTGAGATCACTGGGGAAGCCGGCTGGATGTTCAAATATTGTTTTTGTGCGCGAAGTGAAGGTTTCCACAGTTGAATTATAACTATCATTCGGGCAAAATCAAAATAAAGTGTTGGCATTTGAAAATGTGGTTAATTTCTTGACCAAAAACAAGGACAAATGTGTTGATCAATAAAATTGAAAAATTGTAATCGCTTATCGTCAAATTAGTACAATATTTTTAATACACGTGTAATTAGCTTTTTGATTTATTGTATTTTGATTATTCGAATCAAATTTCTCTTATTTAATTTTAAAATTATTTTGAACATTTCATTACTTAAATAAATACAACGAATACGAAGTCCTAAAACCAGAATAAATAGCCCGTTAAATGTAGAAATGCCTAAACTCGCTCGTTCCCGTCCATTCCACAGAGCAGAGCTGCGCAATCTCCGTTCTCGGCGCGTTCGATTCGTCTTCAGTCAGGGCAATTCACCGCAGTCTGATTGCTTCTAAAATTCTCGACATATTGAAGTTCGCGACAAGATCACAAATGGGCATTAGGAGGAGATGTAATCTGGGCAGACATGAGAAGAAATGCAAATAGCATGTCACTTCTTGTAGTTCAGTTTCGTCGCTTTTTGCGGATGTAAGTGTGTTTACAGTTTGCATGTTTTTTGATATTTAGTATAGAATTGCGGAAGCACATTGTTCACAATACACGCACACTAGAACAAATTATTACTGCTCAGCAGTGCGTGGAAGTATTATAGTCCAATAAAATGTTGTTGTCTTCTTATTGGAATGCAGCAAGAATGATTTCTTCGGAATGCAAATGCAATAAAAACAAGGTCCGCTGCGCGTGCGAGATCGCTTGGCCTTTCTCCCGCTCGCGCGTCGCCCTTCGCCCACCTGCTCCGCTGCCCCACCGCCGCCCGCTGGCGCACGCCCAACGCCGCCTCCTCGCCCCCCTCCCACCCACCCCGTCGCACCTGTCCGTCGCGCCGCGCTTTCTGGGAATCGCGTCCGCGAGCTCATTAGAGCGCCCGCTCATGTGTCGCGCCTTTTGATCTGTTACTTCGCAGCGCCCGGGAGGGGGTAGGGCAATGATGGGTGGGGCGGCAGGGGGCGGCGCGGGTCCACGCGGAGCGAGGTGCGGTAGGACGGCACGCGTACTGGCCCACGCACCTGGCCGGCGGCTGCGTCCCGTGACGGGCGCCTGTGCAACTTCTGGGAAGAGCTCTCCGGGGAAAGATATTTGCTCTGCCCTAGGCACCAATAACGACCTTGGTATCAGCAACTAAATGTCCTTTACCATCATCCGTTCTTTCTATTGTTTCTGTAGTTCTTTCTACAGTTTCTTAATATGATAGCTGTTTATGAAATAAATAAATAAATAAATAATATAAAGTGGTAAAGACAATGCCATTTATTTAAAACTGAAATGCCTTCAACGCCTCACCAATAAACCAATGTTTAGCACGAACAACAATACGTATAACAATGGAACTTCGGTATATGTATTGTAAAGGGGGGAAGCAAACAACGTGTGTGTTAAGGTGAATGTTCGAGATAATAAGGAATTTCTATTACGGCCTTTCTAATTCGGCCTTTACTGTTCGTAAAGGTTCGGTGTGAACTGCAATGTTGCACATATAAAGCTGCAGAAACTCCTAATTCAAATGCTTGACGTGTTTTAGGTCTTTATTTTCTTTGTATATCAGCCTTTAGCAACCCCGATTCTAACGGATGTTGCCTTGGTTTCGAGGAAGGAAGTGCGCTTGAAAGGCTTTGTAGCTCTTTTTTTCGATCGATAACTCGGTAAATGGACCTACAGTATCATGACGCTCCCGCCCCTCTTATTATGCGAATCGCATGTCCTGCAGAAATCTGTCAAGCACGTGAAATTAATAGTTTGCTTTTGCGCAGTTAGTTCTGTATGGCACGATGTACTCCATATACCAGGTTTCTGTTTCTGCGTGAAAAAATGAATGAAATAATATTTTAGGGATTTAGTGGGTGGTTTTAATCCTCCCCGAGTTGCAGCCCAAGTAACTGAATATATTCTCTACCAGAATCGTTTAGATGATTTTAATTTCTGTCATATTCCATGTGTTTATTTGATTTGAATCTTTCGCCCAGTACAAATGAAGTGCATTTGAGTTAACGATTAAAACTTACACTGTATCATCAAAACTGTTACAATATATGATTTTCGTTCGTAAAGAAGTACGCGTTGTTTTAAGTTTAAGTTTTGTGAAAGTTGTCGAACATCTCAAAGTGTTATCATGATTTTGAGTGGAATGTTTTCCTCCATCATAACCGTTCTCGGCTTCATGGTAAAGCTCTCCGGACACAGTCGTGTGGTGCCGAGTTAACAGCCCGTGCATTCTTGGAAGCCGTGAATGTACAGAATCCGAGTGGTATGACCTTCAGAGTTTGCCAGCTGGTTTATAACGTACCTAAGGAGGCGGAATATTGGGGATTAGGAGAAGAGCTTCACAGTAAGGCTGGAGGTTTTCCAGGGCTTTAAAAGTTTTCAACGATACAACTAATGAAAATATGTTGATATTTGTTACAATTAACATTCGATGTAGAATGTCGACTTTTCCAGTGAAATCCCATTCCTTTCATTGAGATTAAACACAAATTCCTGTCACTTTCTCAATATTATCTACAGGAAAGTCGCTGACAAGTCTTTAGGCACTATTAAAAGTTGTTAGAACGCATCGAGAAAGTCAGATGTCTAAGATAATCATGTTCCTAGGAGGTAAGTCTACGAAGAGGTAACGGTGTACCCCTGAGACCTCAAAGTGCTGTATTCGAGTCCTTATTTCCGTCTTGCGCCCCGCCCCTGCGACGCCACGTGTTCGGCGTCGGGTAATCATGCGGTTTGCATGTTACGTTGCCTCGGGGTTCATGGAGACAGCCAATCTGTGTGAACGATCTCATCAGTTGAGTGGAGCGGGCCGACCCGTGATGTAGTGGTCAGGCCGCTCACCTTCCTGTTCTGGGCTCCGTGGCTGCAATCTCGGTCGATTCATGTGGAATTTGTAAATGGCAAAGCTGGTTTGCGGCAGCTTTGCTCGGGGTCCTCCCGTTTTCTCTATATCTCATGCCACCATCATCCTTCACTCATCCATCAAGCCATTCATCTCAAGTGTGCCCGAAAAGACTTGGAAACTGGGAATGATTATAAAAGTGGAGCTCTGCTGTGATTCATTACCGGAAGTACAGGCGATTAGACTTTGACGTTTCTTCCGTTTTTTGCATTGTGTAAAGTTCTTCTAACTCCTCTTTCTTTATTTCTTTTCGTTCTCGGCTGCGTTGTAACCATCCAAAGGTTGTAACATCCGCGACCACATCCTATCGTCTGCCTACTCGCAATACTGTCGTAGCCTTCGGATCGGAAGACATGGAGATCATCGCTTGGTCTGGCAGTAAGGATGGAATGGTGAATGAGAAAAGGTAGGATCGCGCGCGTTCCGTGGCCCGTTGTTTCAGGTGTGCCTCGACATTCTCCTTGAATGAATGGAAGGAACAAATCAGAACGGGCCTGACTGCTACTCATCCGCCGTCAAAAATCGGCCTCCGCCAGGGCTCGAGCGGAGGACCTCTAATTCTATGAAACTTCATGTGTAGCCTCGCAATTGCATACTCAGTCACACGCGGTGTTAACTCTCCGAGTTAAAATACTTAAATCAGGGATGTTTTAGGGGGCAGCGCACAAGTTGTGCCTTGATCTGCGGTTCACAGGTGTGGCCCGCTGCTGTGGAGTCAACCCAACGGCTGAGGGGATGCGCTCGGACGCGATCAGCCCTAGTCTGGTGAAAGACGAGTGACACACGTAGGCCACCGCGAGAAACCGGGCTCCATTTCTAGCATTAGTGCTACCTTGGCATAGACGACCGCCGCGTGTAGTTCCGGTGTTTATCGCAGCGCCGCGTTAGTTTCAAGCACAGATCGCCTGGCGCCGCCTTCGCTCGCCCGATGAATCCTCCAGCCGCAACGGCGTTTTCTGAATGGCTGAGTCAGCGGCGGGCACCGGAGGCCTCCCTCGCCCCGGACCTCTTGGCCGCGTGGTCCCGGCGGGAGGCGACGCGCAATTCAACAGGGCGCTCGGTGCCAAGCGCCCCGCCCACCCGCGCACCGCCCTCCCGGGGATTCCCTGATTTGTCCGTGACTCAGTCGCCCTGCCTCGGTGCGCTTCCCCGCGCCAGGACCATGCGGTGCCATGCGTTTTTTGCCTCCGGAATGGGATTCTTCGGGTAACGAAAAGTTTAGTACATTTTTGAATCAGGTTTTTACCTGATCGATGCCCAGAACTCTCAAATAATCGTTCATTCAGTGACAAGATTTTATTTAGAAAATACTTTAAAGTAATGCCATGTGTTTAAACTGGGCCTAAGTTACCGGAAATTCGCATTTAACCCATCTCTAAAAGCGATTTCATTACCCTGGAATTAAGTATTGATTCTATACGGTATAAAAGAATGGTTCGTCATTGCTTAGAGTAATTTTCCTTGTTTGTGCATACTTCCTGTGTTAATTTTTTCCTGGTTCTCAGGGGGTGTTCTTGAACAATTTTAGCTCTTATGACGAAACATTAGGTATGATGAACATGTTTGTATGTATCTACAGTGCTATTTGTGGAATTCTCAGGGCAGTCTCAAAATAGATTGACCCCTATGTTATTGTAAAGTTGTTTGGGGACGTAACTTCGGCGATTAAGTGTGCAGTGAAAAACGGCAAGAATGCTCGCGCGATGAAAATAGCTTTGAATAAAAGTAAGGCCCTCGTCGTAAAACGGCCGAGCCCATTTTTTTGCAGGGGGCGAGCGCCCGCGCCCACCGCCTCGGCGCGCCGGCGGAAGGCCAAAGGTGGCTGAGGCAACGGCGGTGATTTCGGTGGCACATAACATTGGTTCGCCTTCTATAAATTTCTGTGGACTATAAAAAAATCTGGGTCCTCAATGTTGCGCTGCACATTGCTTGGAAGCCACGAAGTAAAACGGTTCGAGGTGGACAGCGGGGAGAAAACAAGTAGTCGGAGAGAAGAATGCGGCGACCTCCAACCAAAACCTCATCTCCCGTGCGGAAGAGACGATGATATTTCGCTGCCAACTTAGGTTCTTCTAAAAAAGAAAGAAAAAACTTATAAGCGAAAACATGCCTGTGTGGAGGAAATAGTTCACAAAAGACAGTGAAAATCATTATCCAATATTCTTTCTTGCGGTTAGATCCTTTTTTATAGAACCCTTGTGATTAAAAATACACTTCCAGTTATTTAAGTTTTACGTATGGCATGTACAGCATTGTTGTATATGGTTTAAAACTGTTACATTTAAATGTGTCCGTGCATGGGCGAATATCTTTTATCTAAATCCACCAATGCAAGAAGTGTGGCATCGGGGATTTCCGCACAGGCAAAAATAAATATTGCAAGGTACAGAGAAAAGTAAATGTTTACTTTTCATTGACCTTGGTTCGCTGACGGCCCTTGACAAGTGCCTTGGAGCGGCCGGCGTGGCATGGCCGGCCGCTGCACCTGCGGTGCTCTCTCCCGCTATTACGCAACCCAGCGGCGGCGAAGCGAGGTCACGGTACCCGATGACCTTGTGGCGACTCTGGTTGGTCCGCCCCCGCCCCCGTCCCCTCCCGGTTCCACGTGCTGCGGCAGGGGGTGGGGGCAGCATGCGCGCGCAGGGCTCTGGGCGCCGGGTTTCGGCCAGTCCTCTGACTCACCCGGCCCGATAGCGTGCTCCCCGCCGCCGCTCCCGTCCCCCTCTCTCTTCTACTTCCACCACCTTACCCCTGGTGCCGCCGAGTTTGAGATTGCCCGGGCGCGGAAGTGGTGGTGGCCTTGCGGAGCGGGCGGGGCGAATGAGTCACGCCCTCCAGAGAAGGGCAAAAGAACACTTGAAGGGCACCGCCAAACAATCGCATTGCCCGTTTGCAATGACTTCGCCACTACTGCATTGGTCGTTATCAAATAATGATAGCATCAGACGTTATCATTACTGCGATGATTATTGTTATTATTAATAATTACCCCTTCATTGACGACTGATTATGTTAGGTATTGAATTGAATTGAATTGAATTGAATTGCCTTATTTTACGTGGCGAGACTCAGGCCATGAGGCCTGCTCTTCCGTCTGACCACGCAAATTTCGCTACGCTCCTTTCACCTAGCGGAGAAAGAAGGTATTATCTCGGGCGACGAAACAGGCGGTTTGAATTTAGCTCAGAGGCGTCATTTAGGCTTGAGGATCTTTTACATGCAAGTAAATCTACTAACATGGGCCAGCCGGCTTTACTTCCCCTCCGCGGAAGGCGTACGAAGGATTTTTTCGCCCTTAAAAATCCACGACTTCGATCGGGTTTGAACCCGCGAACTTGGGTATGACAGTCCGGCACGCTAACCGTCACACCATCGAATCCGCGAATTGGTTTTATATAAAATATATTGGTTATATATAAAATTTACTCTCGGTTACCACCAGACCTCCTACAATATTTTGTGCAAAATTGGACTGTTCCCACAAACACGATGTCTTGCACTTAGCAGTCTGTTGAATGATTGAGAGTTTGAAGAAGTTCTTATTGCGGAACGAAACGCAGGTCTCCGATACCCATCTGTTCGACCTGGGTTTTTATCCTCCACAACCTGCTGATCTGTTTCTAAACTCTTGTATTTAAGACGTTTCTCTGCCTCCTTGGTTACGACGTTATCTAATCGTTTGGTACATCATCGAACCTGTGGACATGAATTGTTCCTCAAATTCCGAATAACAATATTCGGTTTGTATCCTGTTCTCACCAGGTTCCTAAGCCTTGTAACATCTATTAGCTGACACCGGGTTATACCCAATTGCAGTTTAAATAAATATATCTATTAATTTGTTGGTTACACAATATTTTGCACAATTCAACAGAAGTTCGAGGTTATGTTGAGTGTTCTTGACACTTGTAGAATGTGTTTGAAAATTCAAGAGCGTTACAGATCTGCTAGTAAAGGTAGCCTTTTCACATACTCTAACTTTTGTATGCTAATTTTTCTATGGGAAGTGTTAATGGAATATTCCGGGAAAACTCTTTCAAGCATCAAATAGCATTTCTAATTATCTTCCGTTACTAGTATCATTGACCCTCATCATTGCTTCATTTAGAAGGATTTGAAAATCACACGTCTTCAAGCACGCATAGAAAATTAATCGCTCACAATGATCTTCGCGTATTTAAATGATTCAGTACAGAATTATCGTCGAAGTGATATACATCACGCGTGCGTTATTGTCTCGTAAAAGTATACATTAGGTGCCCCACTCCGTTGTGTAGTTCTGCTGAATTCTTTACCGTGCAGGCTGTTTATTTACATTTTTTCGACCCTGTCGAATACTGCTAGCTTCCCAAGTAGTTGCTCAAGGACACGACGTGTCAGTGGCTGCGCCGAAGGTCACGCGGTCGCTGTGATTCCGATATTGCAGCCGCGGTAGCCAACGAAGATGGAGTAGGTGGTGCTGAGGAATTTTGAGGGCTTAAACTAGAATTGAAGTGAATTGTGGAAGTCACGATTTGCTATGAATTTTGTCATTTATTTTGTGTAATGTAATAAGTAAAAAAGTTCTTTGTTGCAATTGGCAATGAGACTTAAAAAATCAATAAAATATTTTAAAAACATTTCATTTTAAGTGCGGGGGGAATTATAAATCGTCATGTTTACCACTACGTCTTGCAAATTGATTTGTTATTTTTTGTCAAGTTAATTTCTGGAGGATGAAATACAAATAAATTAGAAGTGTTTTTAAGAAAGGTTATCAATCCTTTATTGTATCATTGACTTATTCAAGGACGGAGTTGTGCTGCATGTTAATGGTCGTATGATACTTCGCCAATGCGCGGTATGGAGAATGCCTATTTACTTGTGAAAATCAATTCGCTGGTACAATATGTGAAATAATTCGTGTTGTAAATCGATTGGATGTAGCTGGCTTTTCAGCTCAGCGTGTACGAACAAGTTTACAGGTTGGTTGTAAAGTATAACAATTGCTGTAAGTCTGTGGTGGAATAATTATAATCCGTGTTGGGGCATCTCGCTTGTTTGAAAGCTCCTCACCTGATGACGCTGTTGTACCGAGGTGCGACGCTGAACTTGGCCGTGGAGGTTTCTCTTCGCAATCCCGCCCTCGCGGCGTCCCGTCGCTCCGTGCGCCCCCCGGCGCGGCAGCGTGGCCGCGTCCATGCGGTGGCGCCTCTCGTGCCGCATGCGCTTCCCGCGCTGCGAGCCCTCCACCCCGCCTACCACCGCGCCACGTGTCGACCCGCCTCTCCGCGCCCCGCCCCCTCCGACCCTGCGCTGCTCTCCGAGATTGGGGGGAGCGCAGGTCGCGGGTGGCGGCGGGAACGGGAGCTCCCAAGGTCGCGGCCGTGATGGATGGGCGGGTGGCGTGCGCGGTCAAGGGCGCATCGACTGCGCAGGCGCGAGCCGCCCCCGCGAGTCGCTCTCCCTGCCCGCCGCCGCCGCCGCCATCCCGCTCCCGCCTGCCGTGTTAATCTCCGCAGCATCGGAGGGGGAGGCGATGGCTGTGGTCGGAGGCAGGGCCCGCCAGGCTGGGGCCCGACGTGGCCCCCATAGACCGAGCTCAATTACAAAGCATTATTCTGTCTTGTAACTCATGATGTGTACTTACGGCTTTATCTCTGGAACTAGATACGAGGTCGGGGCTACCAGTAATAATCTATATTAATGAAAAAACTATTTAAATAATTTATTCAACGTGAATACAATATTGGTTTTACTGTGGGCAAGGCTGAAGTCAGTCCCTTGTGCGTTTATTTTTATTTCAAAATTTGTTAGAAAAAACGTCAAATCTTTTCGGGCTTATTAAGTGAAATAATGGCTCAAATAAAGATAAAATCTCATTGAAAAAGTATAATTTTCTTGTAATAATTTTATGGTAAAATAAAATATGTCAAGCTACGGGTCCCCTTGATTAGCCTCTGGGCAAGGAAGGCAACAGCATGTATGGTAGCGTGACTGTACTATGAGTTGGAATGGAGTGGGACATGCGTCATGACGCTGGACGCTGGCCTGTGTCCCTATCTGCGTGGAGTGAAGATACTTGTTTCAAAAGGGCATTTTTTTCATGCTTCGTCTTTTTTTTAACCATAGATGACTTGGTATTACAGAATAATTACTGTGATCAAAAACTATTTCAAGAGGATGTATTAGAGAATAAACTGAATTCGCCAATCCAGGCCGTCGTCTTCCAAGACGTAGAACTGATAGAGCGACACGAGACTGCCCTTTTTTGTTTAATGAGGTTTAAAAATTAAATGACTGCCAAAGTCAATACAATACAATACAATTTCAGTACAATAGAACCTTCAATTGCGAGCATAATCTATTCTAGAAACGTGCTTGTAATACAGAACACTCGTATATCGAAGTGAATTTTCCCGTAAGAAATAATTGAAATGCATATAATTCGTTCAAAATATAAAACTGTTTATTCATATAGAATGATTGGATGAAAATACCGTAGGCTTACTGGTATATTTTCGTGTCACTTTAACAGAAATCCTATCCAACCGTTGCTTTTGCCTCCTTTTCAAGATTGCATGAGTGAGGATTAATCGGAGCCACGTCAACTAAAAGTTAGAGACTAAAACAGAGAAAATTGCTGTACGCACAATGCCGCTGTGAAGGAGGAGAGAGTGGAAAACTGGCGCAATTGTGAATAAGTAACACTCGACCGTACTCGCATTACAAAGCATCGTTCGTTTATCAAGAGAAAATTCCTTCACAGTTTTTGCTCGTCTTGTAAAACAATAGCTTCAACACTCCAAACAAACGAATAATAAAAATATATTACATTTCCACTCGCCAATTTATACACTGTGAACTTATTCTTGTCAAGTTAGGTAATTTCTATAGTGACGTTTCTCGGAGTTCTGTACTTAAATATTTGTAAAGGTAAGATATACTACTCCCTGGAATATTTTTACTGGAATATATTATACTGGAATATTTTTTCCAGTCGTGTTTGGGAGATGCAGCTGCAACCCGCAATGCAGTAATGTATTGCATTCTCATCCTTGCACGTCATTGATGTAAAATATATCAATACCATATTATCAGGTTATTTTTAAAAAAATACTACGATCATAATCACAACTGTGGTTGAACATGGAATTCAAGCTTTAGGCTTTTCTTTTTCTTTGGAAAGAAAATAGAGAAATCCAAATAACTTTTCATATTGTACTTCCTGATATTCCTTTTTAGACGTGAGTTATCTTTGACGCACTGTTTTTCTGTTCCAGAAGACGTGGGGGGCTATCGCGCCCTGGAGATTACTTCAGCCTTTTCCCACCTGCCGCAGAAAGGTAAGTAATCCTACATTTATTCAGCGCTGACGAAATAGTAATAACGAAAATACACTTTGAACCATAGCAATATTAGATCCACTTTACTTTATCTCGATAGCTTTTAACTTCCGATTCATTATTAATCAGATTACAATTTTCAGATAAATGATATGGTTAAATTTTAGAAATATTTATTTTATCCAAGCCTTACTATTTTGTCCACTTTCGTTCAATTTTTCTTTGTATCGGTTCTAGCAGTGTCAAATTTGACGGGGCTTTTATTACATGAAGCATTTATATTTTTGTCCTGAAAATAACAGGCTGTTATTTGTAGTACTGAAAGTGGTGGTTTGTTGGAATCGTCAATATTTTAATGTGACATTCGTCTTCCGCCCATAAGAACGCTTGTAGGCTATGATATCATTAAACCTAAATTGCTTCCCAGTGCCCGTATCGCGTTTTTCATATATTGCTTTTCTTTAAAATAAAATGAAATTAAATAAATTAGTAGTAATTTATTTCGTGTAAGCGATTTCACAGTATTGTATACATGTCTCCAAACCTTCATTGCATTTGTTTTACTTTTGGTTCTAATACTTCGACATTATAATAATATTTTGTACCATATCTCCTTTGAAATGCTGCTCGAAATGAAATGCTGCTTTTCGAGTAATGCTGCTCATTACTCGAAAAGGTTATCATTATTTGACTTCTTGAGCACTGTAGATTAACCGGTTCTAAATGGCTGGACGAATCTTTTCTCGTATTAAGTTCTGTATTACTAAATAAATCTCTCTCATCCTCTTCTTTTTTGTCTCGTCTCTATCCGTGTGTCATTATTTATTTTGCTGTGATAGTGATTAATTCTCCATTTGTTACGAAAGTCTTGATTATTAAAAATATCTTGTTGATCTCCGTTGCATATTCGTAATGTTAATGTCTTGTTGTCAATACACGATTAGATAACTGCGTAGATTTTTGTATGTTAAAACTTTAATAGAGATTTCCCTTGTATTATAACACAGCCTACCTTCATCCTCGGGAAATTGGTGACCTGAAATAGTGCCGCGTAGCCTGCTGCGAGTGTAACACAGCTGCCACGGCAATCGCCAATGCTCGTTGCAGACATGGCACGCGAGTCTCCGGCCGACAGCCCGGTGCTGACGCGGCGCGGCGGCAGCGACATCAACCACCTGAACAACCACCACCATCACCACCACCACCACCCGGCGGGGGCGCTCCAGCTGGACCCCGCGCGCCACGAGGCCTTCCAGCAGCAGATCCTGCAGGTGGGCGCCCGGCGCAGCGCCGCCCCGCGCGCGCGGCCGCCGCCATCGGCGCCGCCGCCGCCAGCGCCGCCTCGCGAGCGCGAAGGCCCGATCTTTGCCCAGCCTAAGAATGATCTTGAGGTAAACGAAGCAACCGAGGGCCGGTTTCACTAAACGCGTTCACACTTTTGGCTAATCGTATTTAAATGATCGCGATTAACATTGAACTCGCTGTATAATCCCGGTTACCCATGTCTGTTTCACCACGGATTGTGTGAAATCGATTAACTTGACAAACTTTGCCAAAACTGAGAGTTTTCGGTGTGCATTGCCGGACGCTAACTTTCCATTGTACATTCTTAATAAATGCAGAACTGCACATAATCCTTTGCGAGAATGTTAGAGACGATAGACGAGATTTGGATCCTACCTGCTATTGATTTCCTGAAGCATAATACCGTAATGTAGTCGTGTAAATATGATTTTAAACTTCTGCAATACAAAAATTATGGAAAACTTAGCGTTTGCAAGGATATAAAAATTATATAAATATTTTATTTTTAGTATTTAAAAGAAAGTAATCCTGACATGTTTTAATTTTGGTCAAGTGAAATAGTAAACATATTCATAGGAAATATGCTGTTAAGTGCACTGTTATTTAAGATGTCATTCTAAAATTATATTAGTTCGAAGAAAAAATTGCAATTGAAGCTTCACTTCGTCATCTTCCAAAACACTGTAGTTTAGATAACCTCAAATACTGTCGTCATATTCTTTAAAATAATCAGTGCTAAAAAGAATTCTTTCATTTTCATCCCAAATCAGATTTTGCTCGAAGATCGTTGTCGCCCAACGTAATATAATTGAGGGTCTGTGATCATTGTTACGCGATAAAATAAGACCACAAATGTCAAAACGAGAAGAGGAAGCAGATAACTGCGATTATATATTTTTAAACGGCCCTTCTCGAGCGTTAACTACGCGAAAGTTTAATATCCAATGATCGCGTTTTGAGGAATTTGGTGAAACTCGCGAGCAATCTAAACTCGATTCATTCGAAGATAAACGACGTTTAAACACATAATCTCAGATGGTGAAACCGGCCCCTGAGTGTCCCTCCGCGGCACGCGCACGGTCAATGCGCCAAACGGCCGATTGTTTCGGACTCCGTCGAAAGCGCACTCTGCGATAAGAACACCCATCCGATTTTCGGTTGCGGCACACGCATCCGGCTTTACAGTCTCAACTCTTTCTGCATTGCTAGTTCATTTGGGAGCGTTTCAACACTAAAATAATTTTCGCAGGGATTCTCACACGGCTCGCAGTGCCCTAAGAGTGGAAAGAAAGCTTTATTTGAAGTTTTGTCAAGCACCGGATGACCAGTAAAAATTTCTTTGGCGCTGTTACTCGACGCCTTCACCTGGCACCCGTAGGGCGCCAGTAACACACACAGTGGTCGTATTCAGAGCTCACAATAACGTGTTCGGGATTTTACATTTTATCGTTTCTCCTTATTGAATTTTCGAACTTTCTTCCGAACAAGCATAATTCATTATTTTAACAAGAATTTTCAGTTGCGACACGTACGCACACACCAGTAAAACTGATCAACCAATGAGAGGGTATCTTGAACACGTGCATTTGTTTGCATCAGGATCATTCTTAGGATGGACAGACTCTAGTCAAGGAGTGTGGGGATGGGCAAAGAGAGGGAACATTGTGGAAGGATGATTCTCAAGCAATTTAATCTTCATGATAGAAGGAAATTACAATATTTTTGCCCTTTTGAAGTCCTAAAATGTTAAAGATCTTATTAAGGAACATGATTTTAAGCCTTTACTATCTACTAGCAGAGAGTCATATTATGAGTCTTTAACAGCGAGTACTCCTCGTAACTGGGAACTGCCCAAAGAATACGCGGAATCATCTGATACGCTCGTATGCGTTGCAGCGTTTAAAATAGTCATTTTAATGAACCATGATTCGGCTACAAGAACGCCACACTTTGCTTCCAACGAGGGTGACAAAATCCCTTGTGATGTTCTGCCCCTAGCATTGATGCAATCGACGTGAGGTGAATGTATGAGACGGTTTCTGTAAGACCAACAGAGAGATGTAAATTTTATATTAATCGTAAGTAAATTTCCTAAAAAGAAATCGCAATTTCGTCATTCAGAGAATTAGGATGTAACAGAGTACTGATTTATGTTGTACCAAATTTGTCCCCATTCCCTACCCTCAATGTGGAAAGTCCCTGCCCACCGAGTTAAATCTGTTTTACGTTCTTAATGCCAGTTGCGGATCCAGGGAGAACATGGGGGCCAAGCCCCCCCCCCAGGCCTAGAGTTTTCTTTTGTCACCTTCCTTTGTTTGGCGAAATTGATTTCAATGTATATTTATATTAGAATTACGTAATTATTTAAACAATATTGTATTCTACCATATTTGCGCTACAAAAAATATACAATATAATCGCAAATATGTGTATTATTTAACAAAAATCTTTGATGACCCCCCCCTCCATGATCAGATGGATCCGCACCTGCTGAATATCCTGGTCGGTCCACCAACAGACAACTAGTGGTGCTACAGAATGACACAGACTTTCCCGTATTAGTTTTCTATTTTCCTGAGTCTTCGCTAGCTATTTGGAATTGCCACATACTCTTTCTTGCCAGCTACCATCTATCATCGCCAAAAGTACATTTTTTTTGTCATTTTCTTAATTTTTCGGTTTCCTATTGGTAGAACAGAAACATTAATTTTAGAATATTAAAGAACACAAAAACCTAGCCGTAAATGGCAATTTTCTTTTAAAAATTATGTGCCGTTTAAGAGAAAATGGCGTTTTAGCACTACTAAAAATGCGAAATTTGAAGCTCATTTTCACAGAAAATTTTTGAGTTTTCAAAATACTTTATTTGAAGTTCTTTGAAGCACTTACACTCACAAATATAATAATCTTTACAAATTGCGGATAATGTGCATATTAAAGATGTGAGAGATCTTTCAAAAAATTTACATTTATATAATTTTTGAAAAAAAAACAAAAAAAACTCAAAATAAACTTCACGCTATACTAATGAGTGTAATTAGCACTATCCGTTACAAAAGTTTCAAGAAAAAAATTGCAGCCATATACGAGAAAATGACGTTTGAGCATTTCTGAAAATGCCGAAATTTGAGCTACTTTTCACAGAAAACGGTAGTGTTTTCGAGAAACTTTACTTGACTTTATTTAAAGCATATATACTCGTAAATATAATAATGTAAAAAAATCGCCGATAATGTAAATATTAACGACGTGAGAGACAAGTAAAAAAATTTACATTTTTATAATTTTTGAAAAAACCAACCGATAGACCAATATGGCTTTTATGTCATTGATAGAGTACATTTACCACTATCCCTACCAAAAGTTTAAAGAAAAAAATTGGAGCCGTTTTTGAGAAAATTTTGTTTTTGTAATTTTTTAAAATTGCACATATTGCACGCAATATTGCACGAAAACTACCAAAATTGTGAAAAACATTTACATGACCTTTATTAAAGAACTCAATATGCAGAACAAATTTTATTTGAAGAAAAAATCTCTATCTTCAATTTTGTAGTTGGAGAAAGACGCCGAAAAAAATTCAAACTTTCACAATTTTCGAAAATTCAGAGCTGTACGTGAAAATCGGACCTATGCCATGTTAAAAAGTGTATTTTCCTCTATTCATACAAGAAATTTAAAGAAAAAATTTGGAACCGTTTTTGAGAAAATGTTGAAAATCCCCGGGGGGCTTCGTATAAAGTACCCCCAAATTTTAAAGAATCTTTTTCAAAATCACAAAGCTTCGACTAGAATCAGATCGACTGGGGAATATCAATTTTGAAGAAAATCGACCGAACGGTTTAGGCGCTAGCGTTGACCACAGACGGACAGACGGATGGAATGCCGTCAATCGATTTTTAAGTATAAAGAAGCAAC
This sequence comes from Acheta domesticus, assembly GCA_031308135.1. Taxonomy (NCBI): domain Eukaryota; kingdom Metazoa; phylum Arthropoda; class Insecta; order Orthoptera; family Gryllidae; genus Acheta; species Acheta domesticus. The sequence continues at coordinate 100,290,322 of JAHLJT010003656.1, read as the reverse complement.
AAATCATGGATTTTGACCACACCACGAGATAGAGGATTTTTTTTCTTAATTTAGCAACTGGTTTTATCCACTTATTCGTTTTCACGGCCCGGCAATTAATTTTTTTCCGCCGAAAATTGGCCATTTTTTCGCGCAGCATTACATAACTTTCCCTATACTACGTATATCACTCCGTGTATACGTACGTATACGGGAAAGTAAAAACGAATCCAAACTAGTGGTGCTACAGAATGGCACAGACTTTCCCGTATTAGTTTTCTATTTCCTTGGGTCTTCGCTAGCTATTCGGAATTGCCACAAACTCATTTTTGCCAGTTGTCATCTATCACCGCCAAAAGTACATTATTTTGGTCATTTTCTTAATTTTTCGGTTTCCTATTGGTAGAACGGAAACATTAATTTTAGAATATTAAAGAACACAAAAACCTAGCCGTAAATGGCAATTTTCTTTTAAAAATTATGTGCCGTTTAAGAGAAAATGGCGTTTTAGCACTACTAAAAATGCGAAATTTGAAGCTCATTTTCACAGAAAATTTTTGAGTTTTCAAAATACTTTATTTGAAGTTATTTGAAGCACTTACACTCACAAATATAATAATCTTTACAAATTGCGGATAATGTGCATATTAAAAATGTGAGAGATCTTTCAAAAAAATTACAATTATGTAATTTTTGAAAAAACAAAAAAATAACTCAAAATAAACTTTACGCTATACTAATGAGTGTAATTAGCACTATCCGTTACAAAAGTTTCAAGAAAAAATTTGCAGCCATATACGAGAAAATGGCGTTTGAGCATTTCTGAAAATGCCAAAATTTGAGCTACTTTTCACAGAAAACGGTAGTGTTTTCGAGAAAATTTACTTGACATTATTTAAAGCATATATACTCGTAAATATAATAATGAGAAAAAATCGCCGATAATGTAAATATTAACGACATGAGAGACAAGTAAAAAAAATTACATTTTTGTAATTTTTGAAAAAACCAACCGATAGACCAAAATGGCTTTTATGTCATTGATAGAGTACATTTACCACTATCCCTACCAAAAGTTTAAAGAAAAAATTTGGAGCCGTTTTTGAGAAAATCTTGTTTTTGTAATTTTTTAATGTTGCACATATTGCACGAAATATTGCACGAAAATTGCCAAAATTTTGAAAAACATTTACATGACCTTTATTAAAGAACTCAATATGCAAAACAAATTTTATTTGAAGAAAAAATCTCTATCTTCAATTTTGTAGTTGGAGAAAGACGCCGAAAAAAATTCAAACTTTCACAATTTTCGAAAATTCAGAGCTGTAAGTGAAAATCGGACTTATGCCATGTTAAAAAGTGTATTTTCCTCTATTCATACAAGAAATTTAAAGAAAAAATTTGGAGCCGTTTTTGAGAAAATTTTCAAAATCCCCGGGGGGCTTCATATAAAGTACCCCGAAATTTTGAAGAATCTTTTTCAAAATCTCAAAGCTTCGACTAGAATCAGATCGACCGAGGAATATCCATTTTGGAAGAAATCGTACGTATGGTTTAGGCGCTAACAGTGTTCACAGACGGACAGACGGACGTTTTCCTTTCAATTGGGTTTTCGGTATCAAGGACCTAGAAAAAAGGGTTTCTGGCTACACCACGTGTTAGGGGATTTTTTTTTCTTAATTTAGCAAGTGGTTTTATCCACTTATTCGTTTTCATGGCCCGGCAATGAATTTTTTTCCGCCGAAAATTTGCCATTTTTTCGCGCAGCATTACATAACTTTCCCTATACTACGTATATCGCTCCGTGTATACGTACGTATACGGGAAAGTAAAAAGTAACTAGTAAAAAAAAATATATAAATCGTGTACTTCTTTCTAAGGGCGTGGAAAAAAATTCAACCCTTGAGCTTCTTAAAAATGCTGCGGCAGCGGCCGTGGCGGTTGCGTGTCTCTGACCTCTCCCTCCCTCCCCCGTTTAGCACCACGCGCGCCACCTCTGACCTTCAGTAGTGTTGCGGGTGGCCGACCCGTGACCTATGAGTGTTAGGGGCGGCTGCGGCGTTCGTCGATGCAGAGGGAGGGCTGCTCGACCCGCGCGCCCGGGAGAACGAAGGCACAATGTGAAAGAGGCTGACGCGGAAAAACGCCCCGTTCTCCGGCCGCTTGCCGGCCCTTCGCGCCCCGCACTTGACCGCCAACCCCACCACCAGAACGGCGCGCCAGGATGGGGGGGGACTTCATTCCAAAGGGCACGCTAAACATTTGTCTGTCTTTCTGGTGAACTGTCCCTAACGAAGTCTGGCGGTAGTGTCTCCGCCTTATCTCTCAATTACCCTATTTAAATTTGGTCTTCCTTACAAAATCTCTTCCCTTGATTTCCAGCGCATTCCAACAGAGAATACATCAATGTTGAAACACACCATTACTCCACGGGGAGGATAAACAGCCCTAAAAAATACACCAAGAAAAACAACAACAAAGTATCCCTTTGCCCCTACAGCGTCAAGCCACCCTTTTGAATAAGGTACATTACTCGTGCACAGTGTGTCGACTTGAAGTAGAGAATGTTTGGGGTTTTGAGTGTACCATTCTTTAGCGGTGTACGAAAAGAATTTCCATTTGAAGATAATGCAAATCAGGTTAAAGCTCAAGCTTAAGAAATGCCATTTAGACTGATTTTCAACTCGCCCAGAGATGAGTAGACAAAGAAGAGTATTAGCCGTCAAAAACTGCTTTCTCGATTATTTGCTAGGATAAATTGTGGAGGAAAAACAATTTGATGTTATCTTTTTCGTAACAAAAAACCATCTTTCAGCAATAACGTTTAACACTTTTCTTGCAGACGATTTGTGAGGAAGAAAATACAGTATATTATTATTAAAAATTGTTTCAAATGTTTAATTGTAAGTTTCAGTTGTAACGCTTTACGATTCGACTACGTGCACGTTATGTAATAAAGAATAATTAATAGAAATTAAAGACACAGTTACGTGGTAAAGTCAGTCTTTTATTGTTCCAAATCCCAGCAGTTGTCTCAGCACCAACATGTTTTCGTGGAATATTAATTTGCTTTCTGTAATTCTTGAACTGCACTGGTATGTTTTCTTCTTTTGATCGTACTATGTCATCTTTCCATCTAATTCGGTAACTTTTTTAACGATGTTAAGTACTAAATATGTTACTATTAGCAGTTATTGGCAGTTCGACCTATTTATATTTACTCTCCGTGATCCCGAAGAGACGCAAAGAATTTCTAAGCTACCGAGTCAGAAGAGCAAATCTAAAATTTAACAAAAATATTCGATCCTGTGTTAGGTCTAGCGGAAAACTTGAATAATTATAATTCCTCCGCGTACTATTTGGTAATTGAGATGTTTCCCTGCAATTGCCTGCGCACTAGCTCTCTAATGTCGTTTTTGACGCATGTCTCGTTGGGAAGGGGAATGGTGTAAAGGCGTCCATACACGCTCGGGACAAGTGATGTTGCGCATCCCGAGTTTAACCGTCTCCCAAAAGCTCCCAGAAGCTCTCAGTTTAACCCGCCCGAGTTAGCGCACCCCCTGCTCTCCTGCTTCTCACCCTCTCTCAAGGACCAATATCGCTAGTTATTTTTCCTCCCTATATTGTAGTATAGTTAGTATCTTGACTTGTCACATAACTTGTGCTGTATCTACGGATCAAATATTATTATTATTCGCGTATCGTCCATCCCTGACCACGCTACACGATTAACGTGTGTATTTTTTTGGATCAATTTTTAAGCTATATCCCTCACTACGACAAGGTTGTTACGACAGTCTTGCTGCCATGTTCAACTATTGTAGATTGTTTTGCAAAGTTATTGGGATGACACAACTGGTTGTGGCCACAATGATGGATATAATTTATTATTATTATTATTATTATTATTATTATTATTATTATTGTTGTTGTTGTTGTTGTAGGGAGGGAAAGTATTGGAATCACCTCAACAATAAGATCTCGAATATTCGGCCCTAAAATCCTTGTTTAAGATCCTTTAAGCTGTAACTCACGTCAGGAATAAGGTCTATTTTTGCTATTCCAAAGATTGTTAAGATTGGTGCCATTGGCGAGAAAATTCAGGCAATTTTATACCTGAAAATTGGGGTGTCTGTGTGGATGGAAGACTGTGTCTCGCCTAACCCTGTCAAATTGGAAGCTCCAAAGCAAGATTAAGATCAAGCTGTTCCGTACCAGGGTTCATGTTTTAATTTTTGAAGTTTAATATCTGGTGTGTTCGTTGTTCTTTTAGCTCGCTGCATCATCCGCTTATATAGTCTTGGGTTTCTCGATTGGGATTGGGGCAAGTCGTCTTCGTTGCACCAATTAATACTTGCGCTTTCGCACACGTCTCAATTCTAAAATCACAAAAATGCGCAATCCAGTTTACGTTACTCGGTTTCTATTACAGTAAGACGTTTGGGTATTTAACTGATCAACTCATTTGACATTGAATAAATATCAGGTCAAAGAAATAGGGCGATTGGAGAGAAAAAAAGGTGCTGTTAATAGTGTTTCTACTCTGGCGAATATTGTGCATAAGTCCACCAAATGTCAATTGGTTCATTTTATGCCCAAGTAAAATGGGCATAAAACGAACCCAAACTTCGCGATCCGCGAAGTTTTGAAATGCTACCAGCTTGGTGATGAAATTGAAAGGAAGATTTATAGAATTTTGTATTATACCAGAATCATAGCAATACCACACTTTTCATTAACTGAAAATGAATTGATTCCATGTATCCATCCATGTATTGTACAAGAGTGAATGCAATAAAAATTTAAACTGTCTGCAGCTGAAGAAACAACAGCAGCTACAGCAGCAAATACTCCTTCAGCACTTCCAGCAACAGCAAGCACAACTGGCTGAGCAACATGAACAGCAGTTACGACATCACTTAAAGGTAAGTGTTGTGCATTTGGAATAAATCAGACTTTTCTTGGTTAAGCATCAGTGAACCATTTAGCTTTTTTAGGCTGTAAGATAGTCCAGAAAAAATGTATCATTTGGGTATCATTGGTATTAAAATATTATTTTGGGGAAATATTTTTATGTGTCCAACTGCGAATTTAGATCCTATGCGGTTCATCAATTTTACTCTAAAACTTTGTCCCACTTTCTCCTCTTTTACACTCTCACTCTTAGAAAATAAATGGTATCTCCTAATGTACATAATGCTTGTACCGACTGAACATTTTTTCGAAAATGGCTGAGATTTGCTTCCTTAACTTTTTGGTTCTGGCAGACATAATTTCCTGTAATAATGTTAAAGTACAATCTAAAGGGGGTCATGATGAAAATGGGAAGAGCGCACTCCCTGAAGTTTTCAAGTTTTGATTATAGTCATGGAGATCTTAAAAAAAAATGATTCTAGCCAATTTTCAACACCAGTTAGTCTCCGTCACCTTATCTTTATTATGGGGATAAAAGTAATTCATCTTTTATTGATATTCAGGTATTCTTTACCTATTACTCAACAATTTAATGATTTTTCACTTTTAAAATATAATTATAGAAGTTGGCCAAGCCATATAAATATGGTTTTGGATTTTAATTAATTCAGTTTAATGTTTGAAAAGCTTAAAAGGCATCAAACCCATTGATTTTGCAGCAGGCAGATTTATTATTTATCAACTTTTATGTTCTTGTAGAATTGGGCTATAAGTCTAATAATAAAATAATTGAGTTTAATTAACAGAAAATGTAAATATTTAGATTCACTGTTGAGTTGTATTTTCTGTTTAAGCTTGGTTTAAGCTTCCACATTTATTAGTTTATATTTATTTTCTACCATCATCAGTGATTTCCGTATGTTATGGATTGAACTGTGTGCTTCACTCTTTGACCAAATTTTCAACATTGGCAGAAAAATGATCTTCCCTGTAGAGAACTATTTTCTTCTGCCTCAGAAAACGACAAAAGTTGTTCTCCAACCGTCAACCACTAGGAAGTATCCGGCCCCAAGTGTATTCGTTTGCCCGAGGAATCTACAGGAGCAAACGGACAATAGAACACTTACGAAGTGTATGGTAGCTTTTAAGGTACACATCTAAGATCACATAAAAGTAATTTAATTATTGATTTGCTCTGGATTAAAATTAATGTGACATGATTAAAGAGATACAATATGACCTGCTAGATAAGAGAATATTTAGTATTGTGCCTTTAGTCCAGAACTTCAGGATTAAGTAAAAGTATAAAGGTAATGTTTCTGCTTAAGAAATTGTTTGCCCATTGTTATCCTCTTCAATAGAATTATAGTTTCTTAGTTCAGATGCACACTAGAAATGGAAAAGACCAACACGGTGGCATAATGAAACTCATGCACACATTTATAAGGAATTTTCTTTGAAATATTAGTTGTTATCTCCACTGCTCCCTCACCTCTCCCATCACAATTACCTAATATTAACTTGTTCATGAGGAAGTCATCTATAACATTGTTTTTACCATATTAAATTTCAATCTTTATTTATTTACTTCATCAGTTAACAATTGTCTGTTATATTTAGCATATAAAACTTACTTCAAAGGAAAATAAGCTTTTCGTGTATGTATCACTGGGAATCTGGACTCGTGCAATTCTTAGTTTGTTAAACATTGTGCAAATATATATTATGAATAGAAATTACGTTAAGATATGCAAAAAAGTTTTACGTTTTCAATTATCTTTCTTTAGTATTTTATTTGTTATTTTGATGATAAATAAATAAATCTGTCTTTTTCAACATAAAGCTGTAATTGTATGAAAGAAGTGTTTTAAGCCAGTGATCATAGGCCTTTATTTGAATACATTATACTCTAAAGAAATTTCATATTTTGTCAAATTATTCATTGAAGTGATTGTAACTATCAATCCGTTTGTTGTAGGTTTGGGAGCAGAAACAATTGGAGGAAGAAAAAGAACGTCTGGAAAAGGCACGTCTGGAAGCAATCAAGAAGAAAGACAAAAATCAAGAAAGTGCGGTTGCATCAACAGAAGTGAAAATAAAACTCCAGGTGTGTCTATCTCATTGAACTTTATTTATGAACAATAGTACAAAAATTAATTAGAATAGATCTCTGGTTTACTGCTACATGGCAATTTTTTTATAAACAATTTTATTTAATGTTCTAATGGACAACAACTCAATTGTTTACTATTATACAATAATATTGTTGTTTACAAAATTATCCACTTCATCATTTCTTCAATGATCACTTGAATTTGTGTACATTTAGCATCTGCACATCTTGAAAAAAGGTCTCTGCTGCAATACATTTTAAATGTTTGACAAAAACACAGACAAATAATTTAAAAAGACCAATCTCTAGTGGAACACACTCTTGCAAGTTTGAAAAGATAAGATTAAAACAATTAAACGTAATGAATTCGCATTTAAATATTCCTTTAATTACTATGTCACAATATAAATGTATTCACTCTCTTCAGGGTTTCCTGTTAAACAAAAAGCAACGGGAACAGCAAGCTGCTGCTGGGGCAGGGAGTCTCAGTGCCCCAGGGAACTCCACAGCTTTTCGCAACTGGTAATTTGACTTTGGGAGGCTAATGGTCATTGATTTATATGTTTCAACTGTTTATCACACCATTGCTCTCTTCTCTTTGAATTCCTTCAGTGATGTACTAAATGTCTTTACTTATTGTTCTGACCACTCTATTTTTGTTTTGCCTTCTACTATTGTCAATAAATACGTGTAGTAATGTATAGAATATTTTTGTTGCTGTTGTCCTACTAAGTCTCAAATTTAATTTTCTTGATTCACAGGAGTGTATTACAACCGCCAGTGCAAGGAAGCGATGCCAGTCCCTCTGAGCCAAGTCTCTCCACACCTCATCCATATCGCATGCCTATTTTAGGGAAGTACAACGAGGACTTCCCTTTGAGGAAAACAGGTATGTTTCTTGAATATGCTAGTAAATTATTCTTACCATACTTATATTTACCTAAGATACTTAGAAAGAAGGCTAAGTACACAGTATCCTTTTGCACTCCATCACTGATTTCCATGTATTTATGGAAGGATCATTGAACATCAATAGTTAATGAACATACTAAGCAAAATAAACCTTGCAAACTTTATTTTATTTTCTGATTTATTAGACTAAAGATGTCAAGTACATAATGATTGTATATCATGTCTACTGTTAACTATCAAATATGAAAAAGCCAGTTTTTCGATATTGTCATTTTGCACTTGCTTCAGAGGTGATTCGCCCAATGGTGCGAGTCTTCTTTAAGACATCCTTAAATCACAACTGTAAAGTATGAAACATAGTAGTCAAAATTCTTATCTTATTGCTATGTTAGAATCCATTTATTGAATATTATATATTTATATTATTATCCTGAAAAGTAAAGATTTTCACATTTAATATTTTGCAGTTGGCATGATGACACAATGAAAACTGTTCAACGGTATTAAATGTTTTCATTATTAAAAATTTTTTTTAAATCGTTGATTAAAAGACACAAATTCAAAAATATTATAAAGTTATTAGTAAATAAATAAGTAAATTATTAGTAAAGTTAGTTAAGAGATAATTATTTAAGTATATGCAGGTAATGTATTCCTGAATATGTGTGGTTGTATGTGTGGTTTGCATTTATAGTAGTTAATCTTATTTGACAATAACAATTTAGTTTAATAGCTTGCAATATTCAGGTATTTTAATATTTGTATTTGTTATTAATAGCTTGATTTATTGAATGTAGTGTGTTTATGTGTGCTTGGTTTGTGCATGTTGTGATGTCCATGGCCAACAAGTAATTCTGATTACTTATTGATTGAATTGAGTCATCTATAATGTATCTCTCAAGTTGACAATTAATTACATTTCATGGCTTTGTCACTTCAAAAGTGTTGTTCAGTATCAAGAAAGAGAAATTTGGATAAACATTTTCTTTGTGATGTTGAGAAAACCGTAACAATTAATAAATGTGATGGATCTCATTAAGAGAAGCAGAATCACTTTGGTTTTCGAAAGCTGTGTACTAACACTTAGTGTTTTTGCATATGTGTGCAATATTGTTTCTATATTTGCAATTTAAAATGATTGAATTAACATTTATTATGGTACACTCCATAATTTTTATATTCTCATCTGCCTAACTGTTTCTTTTTACTTTCTCGTGTGCTATGTACTTGGTAAAGAGAAAGTATTATAATGCTACAGTGAAAAGTAGTGATTTTTTGACAGTAAAACTCGTATTATAAGATTGATTGTGAAAAAGTGGTTAATTCGTGTTTAAATTTCAGTCTCACAATTTGAACATGTTTTGAAAGTGAAAAAAACAAATGGAGGTGCTGGATTTTTGTGGATAACATTAAGGTTTTCAGTGTTGGATAAAACCACTGAAAACTTGTAATTTTTCAGTTCTATTTGACATTTATGAAACTTATAGAGTTCTTGTTAAAGTATTTAGTGCTCATCTCAAAGAGAACAATTTTTCATTTACAATCAATAGTCTGTTTTATCATTAAAATCGTTTATAATATCCTTTATTGTATAAAACATTTCAAATATTTTGTTGTCTTACATTTTTGTTCTTTTTTCCTTGAATCTTTTTTAAGTAGCCATGTGTTGCTTGTGGAGGCAATTTGTAATGAAAGGGAGTTGCATATATGCAGGCAATTTTATACTGAATCATGTAGGCAATTTTATACAGAAAGGGAGATACAAGGTTTTAAACATTTGGCACAGTAGAAAAGTAATTCAGAAGAGCAAAAACCTGCCTGTTGGCTATGGGCTCACTTATACAATGGCCAAAAAAACTCCTTTGAGGTGAGGCCCAGTTAACATTGGTATCTCGCCCACCCCACAGCCTCCGAGCCCAACCTGCTCAAGGTGCGCCTGAAGCAAAGGGTGATAGAGAGGCGCTCCAGCCCTATTGCCAAGCGCAAAGACAGAGTGCTCGCCAACTTGAAGAGGAAATCACAACTTGCAAGTATGAGAATATTTTCAGGCAGACAGCAGATCACACAATGATAAAAGAATAGTATAAAATATTTTTATAATGCATTGTTTTACTTGTATTAAAATAATAATTGTGAAAGTGGCTACATTTCATTTCTATTTGCTACTTTACTTCGATTTCTTATTTTTGTAGAACAAAAATTGATTTCTTAGTTATATCGTAACTTGTCTAGCAAATATTGCAGAAAATGATAGTGTCCCTCTCAGTGAAGTTTTCAGTTTGCATCTTTTTTTCCTTCTAATTATGCGTAACATATTGTGGCATGGGCAAGTCATTGTGTGCTTTAAATTTTATAATTGGTAACTTGCATGCGTGGTTCTAAAATTGCATGAGCATTATATCTCAGTGTAAATCAAAGGAATTTATATTTAAGTACATTGCATTGTTGCAGCAGATACGTCCAGCAGTAATCCAGACTCAGGACCCAACTCCCCTCCAAGTGTTGTGGCGGCACAGGCCTCTCCCACTGCTGGTCGCAACACTCCTATTCAGGAGGTAGGTTTAGGTTAAAATTTGTCACTGATATCTCTCATTCATATTTCAGTTTCTACTTATGCTGCATTACTTGAAATAAGTGCAGATAAGGGAAAACATTCCAGGAACACTAATTTTTTTTTGGATCTCTTGTTTAGGAAGGTGAAGTTTCACCTTATGGCCCACTTGCATCAAGTAGTCAACAAGGATCCATAAGTGATCTTTCATTGTACAGCAGTCCTTCCATGCCAAACATCTCTTTGGGTCGTCCCCCAGTTCATTCAAGTTCATCTGTAAGTTACTAGTTCAAATTTTTTTTGTGGAACATAACTTAAGACTTTAAAAATGTATATGAATTTTATTAATCTTAATATTTTGGATATGAAATTTGTTTCAAAATATACTGTGTTTGCTTGTGTATAGGCCGCACTTTTTTCCCCAAAAAGTAACTCGTGAAATGGAGATGCGGCTTATACAAGAGATTTTTCTTATCATCATTGGAAGAAAAAAACATTTTATGCCGAAAACAAACATTTATTTATCACAGATGCATACAGTATACAAGTTGATATTAAATTTAATCTCCATTGCTCCTGGACTTGCTCACATATTCCCTCTCCCCGATTCAATGTAACTTTCACAATTGCTCACAACGTTCCTTAACACATTGTCCTTGCTCCCGTCCATTGTTTTAGAAGTGCCACACACTTAAAACTTTTCAGCGCTTTGGAAGCCACATGGTATCATCAAATAGTATAAAAGGGCTTTTATACTATTTGGTATCATTTCGTCATGTCGCTTCAGTTGTTCTCAGCGTTGGAATTAAAGTGTCGCGCTCTCATGCACCTGCAGAAATAGCCAATTAAATTTGATATGGCACTACTCCCTCCAATTTCAAATTAAGGGTTTACTTTTTTTTTTTTAAATAAATACACATTTGTATTATAAAATTTACTGAGCAATGTTGAATTATTTGGTGCAACTTATACACGAGATCTTTTTCTTCAAATTATTGTGACAAAGATCATTAGTGTGGCGTATACAGAGATGCAGCTTATACTTGAGCAAATACGGTAATTTCATTCATGAATGTTTCAGTTGTATAGTAGGCATATTGCTTGATGGTTTGTGGCAGAATTTAAAGATTGCTTCTAAGAAGAGTTGTTTCTTATTCTTCACAGTCTGAAGGTAAATTGGCTCCAGAATCAGAGGCAGAAGTTCGAGCTGCTTTCACTGCGCGTTTTGGCATGCCTCTCACAGGACAAATGTTGCCTGGTACTTTGCCATTTTACCCAACTTTACCAGGTAAAAATTGTGTATTTGTTGGTGGTGCAAAATTATCTATTGCATTTGAAAGATCATTGTAAAATTTAAATGATTCTGATTAAGTAAGAAATACCTATTATTAAGGATTGCGTTGTTTGTTTTATTCTTGTAAATTGCTATTTTCTTCATCTACTTCAAGAGGAATTAACTCATCTTATATTGTTTATTTGTCATTCAGTCATAGATGGAGAATACAGTAATCCAAGTTCTCCAAGCTACATTCACAAGCAAATGCAGTCTCTTGAGCAGGGTCATCCTCGCCCATCTAGTGGTGTTTGTGTGTACCCTGGCACACCCATTACAGATACCCAGGTGGCACATGCCCGTCTGAACAAAAGGCCTTTGGGTCGCACACAGTCTGCTCCTTTGCCTTTGGGCCATCCTATGCTGGCAGGTTCCAGTGGCTCAACAGGTGCAAGTGGTGGTTTCAGTCTTGCAACCACTCATGAAGATTATATTCAGCAAGAGAAGCATAGCTATGAGCAACAGCAACAGCAACAAGCACATAATTTCCTTAAACAGGTGAGCATTTTTAAATTTATTTTTCTGTTGTCAAGAACTGAAAATAGGTGTGAGAAAATTTTATAATTTCTTGTGTTTTGATTGATAGCAAATTCGTCAGACTGTCTTGACTCGTGCTGGCACTAGAGGACAGCCTGCTGGTGCGATGCTTGATGAAGCCCATGAGAATGAGGATACTGCTGAAGTATGTCTTACTCTACTCAAATCATTTACACAGTGTTTGAAACTTAAAATGCTCATTACAAAGTTGAAACCAAATTGACTGTAATAATTCCGAGTAATATCTTGTATGTAATGATCAAGGCATCAAACCAAAACCTAACTGTATATTGCTGGAACTGAAACTACAATAACAGTTGGGTTCTGATTTCAGATTTTAACCGATCTTCAAAGTTTCATGCAACTTGTAAAGCTGAGTTCAGATTTTGAGAAGTGACTCATTGTGTAACCCACAGGTTTCTGAGTTTTTTAGGGAGCAAATTAATTAATAAATTATATTAAATTATCAAGGTTTTTACCCCACATGGGAAAGGGGGGAAGAAATTTTAAATATCGAAGTTACTTAGCAACAATTATTTCAGAATTTTTTAATTAAAAGAAATAAACATTTGGAAGCATTTCTGAATCAAAACCAAGATCCAAATGTTCTGTTATCAAAAACTGAAACCAAAACTGCAACCGGAATGTTATTTAGGGATAGTGCTTTCAGACTCTTAGCCAGTGGTTTTGATGGAAATTGTACTTTCATATGCTTTGTCTACACCTGGAGCAGGCATCTTCAGTGACAATGTGATAACGCACATAACATTTTCCAGGCTGGCACTTTCATTTAGTTTGAGAGCATAGGCTTCTGCAGCCAGAGTAAGTATTTACTTGGCTGTCCGGGAATCGCTGCATCCTAGGCACAGGTCCCAACATTTCAACTGTCATTCTGTGACCTTCCTCAGGGCAAAATGCCTACATTCTGAAGGTCACAGAATGGTGGCTGATTCATTGGCATCTGTGTATAGGATTTAGTTTGGTTCTTATGAAAGAACAATTTCCTCTAGACCATGGCCTATCAGGCCAGAAGGCAAAATCCATTTTGAAGCTAGCTCTGAAAACCTCCTTTGCTTCATAGAATGTAATTTTAAAATTTGATGCCATGACAATGATAGTTAGTGGATGTACGCCTTTTCCTGTTTTTTTAACAAATATCTGCTAATAATTCTTAACTGTTTTGTCAAAACAGGTTATTGATCTGACTGACCGCAAAGGAGAAGAAAGTGAAATTTCCAAACAACAAAGGGACAGAGAACAATTTTTGCAACAGCAAAGAGATTTAATGATGCGACATACTCTACAAGTTAGTGAAGGTACACATCATCCTTTTTCAGTTTTTAAGACAGTCTGACTTTTCAGCTTGGATAGTCCTTAAGTATCTTAACCTCTTTCCAAAGTTGATTTTCTTTAGAGTGATACTGAAAGTTTCATGATGGGGAAACTACAAAGTACCCATTTTGTTTTAGCAACAACATAATAATAATCAAATCGGAAAATATTTAGTAGATTCTTGTGCAAACTTATGTTAATAATGTGCTTTCAACATCAGATTTGTGAAATATTATTCTGAGGAAATTGTTTATGATTAGTACAGCATGTTTTCTGACCGACTGTTTCTAGTAGTGTGAGAATTATATGTATAATACTTATGCAAAATATGTCAATACTAAAATTTGCTCCAGAGTTTTCTCTCTGTTAATTGCCTGTAAGGGAGAAAAAAAATGTCTGTAATATATTTTAAGATGAGTTTATATCTCTTGTTGAACAGGGTCAGCATTCAGTCCTCGAACATCACATATTGCCCGACCACTCTCTCGTGCACTCTCCAGTCCCCTTGTGGCTTTAGCTGCATCTGAAGGAGGCAAAGTCTCATCCAGTGGTCCTCATCGTTTTACCACTGGCTTGGCATTTGATAGCTTGATGCTGAAACATGCATGCATCTGTGGTGACAATTCAAGTCATCCAGAACATGGGGGACGATTGCAGAGTGTGTGGGCCAGACTTGTGGAAACAGGTCTTGTGGCACGTTGCGAACGTGTGAGGTCTCGTAAAGCAACTCTTGAAGAACTACAATCGTGTCACTCAGAAGCTTATGCTCTTTTATTTGGTGTGTACTTACCTAAAGATTGGGGGGTATGGGTATGGGTGTGGGTGTATATTCAGTAAGCTTTAACCATTTCATCGAGTCACTCTGAACATTGTAATTGAAATCAAAGAAATTTAAATGAAAAGTATAAACCTCCTTAAAGTATTTGATCATTATTTCACGTGTACCGGTCAATATGCAAAAATATTTTTCAATGTGGTTCAGTTTGATAATTGAGCTGAAAAACAATATTCTAGATAATACTATAGTTTCAGATGCTGAGAAGCAGAATTGTGTATATGTTAACAAATCTACTTATTAAAATGAATTAAACTGTGACTGTTGCCATTTGAACACATGCATGTAGGAAACTAGAAAATTAAACATTTATCCATAAAATTCCTGTCTGTTTTGACAAATACACACAACCTTGGAAACTTGAAAATTTTATTTCATTTCAGATGTGATGCACCACATCCTCTAATATTGGAATTTTTTTTAGGCACCAATCCACTAAACAGACAGAAGTTGGCACATTTACCTCTGAAAAGTTTCGTACGTTTACCATGTGGAGGAATTGGTGTGGATTCTGACACCACTTGGAATGATTTGCATACTGCACCTGCAGCTCGCATGGCAGTTGGCTGTGTAGTGGAGCTTGCTCTCAAAGGTAGGCAAGGAAAATAAGGATGTCTTTACTATCATATTTGGCCATATTGTGATCATGCATTAACAAATAATATATATGCAAAATTGCCAAATTCGGAAGTGATCAAGTTTGTTTCTTAAATGTAAGTTGTGAAATAAATTTAATACGAAAGATAATTTTCTTGACTTTCTTATTTGTTGTTTGGGTATCCAAAGAAAATGTATTATAGTTAAAATTGTACCAGAATATAAAAACCAATCATAGTTTTTAGTTATTTTTTCCCTCTAATTCGAGATGCACTATTGATTGAAATGCTAAACATAACATTTTGCTCACTTAAAAAATAATCCGGTACTAGTAAAATCTGGTCTTGATGTTCTTTATGGATAAATTTGCACCAAAACACCTAGAAATATGCTTTTCTTTTACCTTATATTTTTAAATAGTTCGTTAAATTTAATGGACAATAATATTTTGTATTAACTTATATCGCTAGAATGATTCAACAAATAAACAAAATGATTCATAATTATTTTCTCAAAAATAATGTTTGACCTTGTTTATTTGCCTTTTAAATAATTTTTCTTACCCTTTGTATGGTCCACCCCAGAATATTTTGAAAGTAAGTTTTTTTTTGACTGTATCATGTGCACAGGCATAGGTTATTATATGACCGCAGGCAAAAGAAAAAACCAATAGACTGATTTGTTTAAATTAATTTCATTGTAACAGGTATATTTTTTTCATTTAATTAAATTCATGAATTTGCAAAGGTAAATGCATTCCTTTCCATTTGTCATTTAATGAAGGCTCATCTCGAATAATGACCAAAGCTGTCGTCATCAACTGTGCGTAAATATCATAGCCTGAGTGTGTTGCTCACATTTCGAATAAAAGGGACTAATTTGTAAGACATAAAGTCCAAAGTTTTCAGTAAACATTTGGAACGTTTATAAAATACTGTGATGACAGTGTTTGGTGGTGGTTCTTTTCTTTTTCTTTTCAAAAAATATTGTTTAAAAGACATATGACATCTAGTTCTCACATGGACCTTTCACTTCTGTTTGTGGGAACCCATAACTAATGTCAAGGGATTTTCCTCTTTGTGATGGAATGCCTTATGGAGGCAGAGGGTCACCGTAGCACTGAACTGAGTTGACTACCTGCTACTGCAATGATGCACTCAGCCCCTTTCCATTCACTTATGTTGGAATACTATGAATTCCAACCTAGTTTCTAAGTTGAAGGCATGTGCATGGCTTGTTGTCAGACATTTTCTTGCCTCTGAGGCCTTCCTTTATTCAGAAATTGTCCCCAATCGTATTGTTACGAGCAGTCCGCATCGCCAACTAATTCTGACTTTAATTATCATAAATTTAAATATATAACACAAAATGAATACAATTCTCTGATGCTTTATCATTTATTATTACTTATTGTATAGGGGGGGGTCTGTAATTATTTAGAGGGGTTCATGTGTACTTCACAGGAGGGTGTAGGGTATTCAACATGCTCCAAATTTGCATTATGTAATTTATGGACAGCCCTTCACACTTTTCTATTTCTTTCAGGAGCAATTCTTTCACTATAACCAATATCTAGCCTTGCTTGTCCTCAAATATTTTCTTAATTCTCAGCCTCGTTTTCAAGGAAGTTTGTCTTAAATGTATGTTCATTGTCTTCAGGAAACTGTTCTGAACTACTCTTTCAGGTACTATTAGAAAATCAATTAAATGGAATACACATGGAATTTGTTGACAACTTGAATTTTAGGTTTGTAATAGACAGAAAACTGCCAATTCAGATAAAGTTGAAATTTACAAGTTTCTGTACTGAGCTGGACTCGAATGTTATCAATGTGGAGAAAGTTTCACTGAAATTGTTCTGCTGCTTCTTTCCTCAGCAAACAACACGCAACACTCATCTTATCATCCTTAATGTTCATGGTACATTATTTCTTTGTTTTCCCTGTACCCAGAAAAATGAAGTTTATAACTAGGAGATGTTTTCCTTAACTTTTTAATAAAATGCTTATAGGAGTATCGAAGATAATGAAATATCGGAATGTAAAGAAGGAGAAAATAATAACAGCATTGATCCAATCACAATACAAGAGTTACAAGAAACATTAAAAGAACTAAAGAATAGAAAGACTACTGGAACAGACAAAATCAATGCTGAAGTTCTAAAATATGGTGATCCACTCCTGCATTGGAGATTACAACATTTAATGAATCAATGCTGGCAATCTAAACGGATACCTGAAGAATGGAAAACAGCTGAAGTTGTATCAATATTTAAGAAAGGAGATCGTAAAAACTCAGAGAACTACAGAGGAATTAGCTTGCTGAATTCAACATACAAGTTATATGCCAGAATTATAAACAAAAGACTCCTAAAAATAGCAGACTTGCTAGTAGACGAAGAACATACTGGTTTCCGAAAAGGAAGGTCAACTACTGACAATATTTTTGTTCTACAGCAAACCTTGGAGAAACAAAGAGAATTCAATCTACAAACACATTTGGCATTTATTGATTTTGTTAAAGCCTTTCATAATGTTGATAGAAGGAAACTTTGGGACATTATGAAAAGCTATGGCTACCCTACTCATCTTATAGAAACAATTAAAAGCATGTATAATAATCCAAAAATAATTATTAAGACAGATTCCATTAAATCAGAAGAAATTTTAATTAACAAAGGCATTCGACAAGGATGTTCAATGTTGCCGACACTTTTCAACATACATGTAAATGACATATTTCTGAGATGGAAACAAAATATTAAAACAGGAATAAAATTGACTAAGAAAAATATTTTAAACCTTCTACTTTATGCAGATGGTGCTGTCATAATCCAAGAAACTGAAAAGGATCTACAGTATGCCCTACACCACTTAAATCAGCTATGCAGCTCTTACAACTTAACCATCTGAAAAGACAAAACCAAAATATTAGCGTTTTGGGGAAAAAAATTATCCGTTCAAAAATAATTCTAGACAATGTAAGCTTAGAACAAGTTTTAAATTTTAATTACCTAGGATGTGACACAGAAGAACAAAAAAACATTGATAAAAAATTAGCAAGATTTCAATCCATACCCTGTGGGACCATACACAGAACTCTTTAAAACAAGACCCGAAAAGATACCAGAATAAAATTTTACAAAACATTAGCTCTCCCGATATTGCTTTATGGCAGTGAATGCTGGGTTCTAACGCAAAAAAGAATAAGCAAAATTCAGAACTCAGAGATGAAGTTCCTTCAAAGAACAAAAGGCTGCATCTTAGAAGACCAGATAAGAAATGAAGAAATCAGGAGAGAATTGAAAGTGAGTAGTGCAAACAACATAATGGAATTAAACAGGAAGAAGTGGCTGCAGCACTTAGAAAGAATGGAAGAAACAAGACTGCCAAGATTAGCATATTTCTACAAACCGAGAGGGAAAAGAGATGTGGGAAGACCCACGAAAAGATGGAAAGATACAGTGGAGACGGAACAGGCGTAAGCCTAACCCGTGAAGTGTAGAAGAAGAAGAGTATCATCAAGCTAGAGTTTGCTTGCTCTACAATCCTCTTGAAATGCATTACAGAGGAGAAAGAGGGTGGAGCAACAAAGAAATGCAGAGGGTTGTGCAGTTGTAATAGCAGTGGTTTCAGAAAGATGTACATTGTTATAATTATTCACAGGAATTATCGATGCAATTTTGATGTAACTGAAGTTGCTACTGACCAAATAGTTATAAAAGCAACCTAAAATAAATAAACAAATAAATGATAATATTTGTATTTTACAAAATCAAATATTTAAAATTTCAGGCCTCCTGGCTTTTCAGACCTTGGATAGTTGACCTGTCTCCCCATGCCTAGAACTGCTCTCCAAAGTTTTTCTCAATTAAACAGTAATTCTACATTTTACTAACTACTTATTCTAGTAACAATAAAAAGATACTTTTGGGCATAAGAGAAAACAAACAATTGTGAGAATTCACAATATTACATCAAAAGCAATGTCAAAGCACAGTAGTGAAATGTCAATAATGAGCCCAAAGTAAAAAAGAAATGTGTGATTAGCTCAGATGAAATGTGTAAGGTTAATTTTAGAGAAAATAGAACAGTCAAAATTAAAAATGAGAAATTAAGAAAAACAACAACTGAAAACCTAGCTGAAGGAATAAAAGAATATTAGAGGGAATGCAGAAGACCTAAAAAGAAAGGATAAAAAGCAACTGATAATTACGCCAACGCACACTGGAAGGCAAAAGGGACAAAGGCAGACTGTCAAAAATTTGGCACCATCAAGTTCACTTAAATGCTTGAAAAAGTATGGCTTTTCTACCTACTAAGACAGGAACATCATTTCTAAACCAAAGGTGGTGGTGGTGGTGGTGGTGGTGGTGGTGGTGATGATGAAAATGATTATGATAATGATTTTAGTAGTTTCTTAAGTGTTCAAAAATTTTAGTGGGAGTGAAACTTTCCAATCCATTAACAAAATGTGTGTGCATAAGTCATCGTGCTATATCAAATTATATATTTGTGTAATAATTAATTCTTTATTGTTTGTTTTAGCTGCTACTGGAGAAATCAAAAATGGGTTTGCTGTTGTAAGACCTCCTGGCCATCATGCAGAACAGTCGCAGGCAATGGGTTTCTGTTTCTTTAATTCTGTTGCAATTGCTGCAAGACAATTGCAACAACGTCTCGATGTGCAAAGGATCCTCATTGTTGATTGGGTATGTTTGTTGTTGTTAGTTAATGTAATATTTTGGGCAGAAATTATATAAGATAAAATTATAAGTTTTTGAAAAATAGTTTTTTTCAGTATAAGGGTGTTAAAGTTAATAAAATGTTAGGATCCTCCTAATTTAATCCCTGAATCATCTAACCATTGAAACTTACTGAATAATATAAGGGTAACTTATCCTTCTTGTGATTATTTTATTTGTTTGCAATGTTATCTTGAATTTTTTCTCCTGATGTCACATTTATCTCATATCATTTTTTGAGGTCTCTTTTGGTAATGTTTGTTTCGTACTTTTCATTTTATGTTCATGGTCTCTTCTGAATTGATTACTTTCACAGGATGTACACCATGGTAATGGAACTCAGCAAATGTTCTATGATGATCCCCGTGTCTTGTACCTTTCCATCCATCGCCATGATGATGGAAATTTCTTTCCTGGGACTGGAGGACCAATGGAAGTATGTTATGTATTTTAATCCTGAAAAAATGTCTAGTTTAAAGATTGTTTTTCCTAAGAATGGGGAATGTCATAGTTATGGTTAAAATATAACAATTTCTTTTTCAGTGTGGTGCTGGTGATGGTCTTGGGACCAATGTCAATGTAGCTTGGTCAGGTGGACTTGCTCCTCCAATAGGAGATGCTGAGTACCTTGCTGCATTTCGCACTATTGTTATGCCAATAGGAAAGGTGAGAAAATTAAACTCGTGGTTTGTTTGTTTGTTTTTGTTCTTTTGTTGATAGTATATATTGGCATTGTGCCTGTAAAAACAGCAATGTGAAGTGAATGTCAATTAATAGGAGAGATATAATTCTCAAATAATTAATTTTCTTTGAATTGTACAAGTTAAAATGCCATTATGTTTCTTACAATTAAGGTATGATAAAGACACAAAAAAGGTACGAATTCTAAGAACATATCTAGATAATAATAATAATAATAATAATAATAATAATAATAATAATAATAATATATTTATTTGTCACATAAATAGAGCATAAGCCATGTATGGCACATCAGAATATGGACATAATTGTACAATTTACAATACAGGTATTTCTAAATATTAAATAAAATACAGAACTTAAATTCAATTCAATTTTCATACTAAATGCACTACAATACAATGCTAATTAATTTTATAAATGGTAGTGTAAGAAGATTAAAATTGGAAAGAAAAATAAATCTTGCTTCCTAAAGTTGATTTAACTCACTTTCATGAAAGTGCAATTAGATATTGCATATCATCTAATGTAATAGTTTTATTCAATACATATTTTCCTGTTTGTCAATAGGAGTTTGCTCCTGACATTGTTCTTGTGTCAGCTGGATTTGATGCAGCTGCAGGGCATGCTGCTCCTCTTGGAGGATACAAAGTCTCTCCAGCCTGCTTTGGACACATGACACAGCAATTATTGCAATTAGCAGATGGAAAAGTGAGGAAAATGAATGTTTACCTCTTTCTTTACTACCTTGATGAACAATTTTAAATGTATACAATTCTCCAGGTAATCCTGTCTCTTGAAGGAGGATACGACTTGCCGTCCATCTGTGATTCAGCACAGGAGTGTGTCCGAGCTCTGTTAGGTGATGATCCTAGCCCTCTTCGTGAAGAAGAACTTTGCAGACCACCATGCCAAAATGCTATTGACACGCTTCAGAAGACAATTGCTATTCAAGTAAGTGTTTTTTGAGTTTATTACTTTGATCCTCCATTTTTTTAAAAATTATTTCTGCATTTTCCTCTCTCACTTTTCCTTTTCTTCATACAGTTCTAAACAAATATACCTGATGTGTGCAAGATTCTCTCTTGTGTGTGCATGTTGCAGGATGTTTTGTGAACATTCTCTTTCTATCTTAGAATGTGAGGTCTACTTCAGACTGTTCTATGTATTGAACATTACATTTACATAGAAACTTACTTAATAATAACCAATTCACAAAAATTATAATGTTTCTTTATTGTTTCAAGGAGAAAAGTTAAATGATATCAGCATCTGTTTGAAGTACTCTATGTAATAAATAAGTTTGCTTGTATACACTTCTCACACAATTTTATTTATAAGCAGACAATCATCAACAGTTTTATCAAACAGACTTATAGGATTTTTCATAGAAGATAAATAATTTCTGGGCATAAATCAGAATTGATTTAATAATTTGTATCTGATGAGTAAAAATCAATGAATAGTTGCATAAAATTGAATTAAGTTGCAACAAATTATGAGAAACAAGATTTCATGTGTTTTATTAATTTTAGTTGCATCACTGGCCTTGCATTAAAAGAACAGCTCACATGGTTATGATGTCTGCTCTTGAAGCTTCTCAAAAGGAAAAAGAAGAATCTGAAACTGTTACAGCAATGGCAAGCCTCTCCATGCAGCAGCAGTCAAACAGTCTCCAGTAAGTTTTTATTGTGTTTGAAATCTAACTCACAGAAATATTTTAACTTCGCATAAATATATTATAAATTGCTCACTAAGTAAAAGAACAAGGAAATACAAGTTGAATATCTAATTTTATTTGACAAGATTTGAAATGTTGTCTGATGTTGTCAAACATTTGTTGTTTCTATATTTCCATTCATGAGAATATTCTTTTTTAAAATCAGATTTTACTTTTCTCATTGGTGGGTGATTGCTGTTGTCAAGCATGGTGGCCACTTTTTGCAAACATGTTAAAAAATGGGAAGATTGAGGGAATTTTTAGAAGTATCACTAGATTTCAGGGAAATTTTTGAGCTCGATATTATTCTTTAGTTAACATTTGTATAACTTTTTTTCTACACATTTGTATTTGTTTAGCAAATATTGTTAATTTTGTCTTTTTTGTGGTGAAATCAGGCTGACTGTTAGAAAATGAGAGGTTCTTTTTTGAATTGTAGTATCTCTTTCTAAACAATCCATTAATTTCTGGAAGAGATTCTGAAATGAGTATGGAGGAAAAGGCTTACCTAACAACAGCTTTTTAATATTGCCTTTGAAGGTAACAGAATGTATCATTGGTATACAAGTGACACTCACCAAGTTCATTTTTAGTGATTTGGAGTAATTTACACCAATAAGTCACATTTATTTTTTTCCTTTGATTAGTGAAATTATTGAAGAAGTTCAGGTGTACAAAATTATCAACTAGTTTCTTTTAAATAGGAGAAAATGTACAGAAAAGTCATGTTTTGACCTAGTTTATGTTTCTTTCTTAAAAGCAATATTACATATAAATGTTAGGGGGAGGCAGTTTTTATCATTTATATAGAAAAAGGTACTGATGGACAAATTTAACAGAATCAACTTCAACTTGTTTTATCTCAAAACACTTACTGAGTTTCTCTTGTACACTGACAATATGTCTTTCAGTAAAGAAAGGTTGTCTAATACTCTTTTACATCTATTATGCAGTTCTTTTAAATTGTGAAATATTGGCTGTCAGGACTTTCTTCAGACCTTGTCAGAGATGCAATCACATGTGAACAGGGAATGCAGTGGATTAGCTTGCTCTATGCTGTGTGCCTAGATGTGTCATTAGTGGCGGATCCCCCCCAAGGCCTAGAGTTTTTGTTTGTTACCTTCCTTTATTTGGCAAAATTGATTTAAATATTTATTTTACTTAATTATATAATTATTTAAACAATAAAATTGTATCTATATAATAGTGGTACTGTAGTATCTTAAATACACTAATAAATAATATACAATATAATAACAAATGTCTTTAACATAACAAAAATCTATGATGGCCCCCTTCAAAATGATCAGCTAGATCTGCTCTGTGTGTCATTAAAATTGACAGTTGACTTGCATTTCAGTAAACGGATGTTTATTTGCTGTCCATTTATGGAAATTCAGGAAAAAGAGGAAGTCTTTCAGTGAATCTCAACTTAGAGTTTCTGAACCCTTCATGATGCAGGGATTTGCGTGAAAGAAACAAAAGTAGTAGATAAGTTAAAAACATTTCCAAAATTAATTATCCAAATGGTACCCAACTCTTTGTTGTTGTTTTTTATTTTAAAAGAGTGAAATATTCTTCAAATTTTATCAGAAACATTTTTTAAAATGTACTACAAAACTATGAGAAATCAGGGAAATTTGTTTCAGGAAAAGAAAGGCCACAATTATGACTTTACTGGGCAAGTTATCATCAGTTTATTGTTGAATATTCCTGAATATTTATGTACAATAAACTTCAGAGTGTATAAATCAATCCTTTTTGCATTTGTGCATTGTTCAGCCCACCATCTGGATTGTAGTTGTTGAAGACTCCCTCAAAGAAGTACTTCTGTCGCTGATACATTTAGAACAGAAGTATGTTACAGTTTCTTGATCACATGCTCTTCCAATTTCGTGATAATTCTCAGTACTTCATTAACTACTCCCTTCAGGTTTTCATTAGATTTTGGTTGTAGGGTAATGCCATTATAATGGAATAGAATATTTTATCATTTTATACAAATTTGGGTTATTGAGACACATGATTTTATTAGTCCCAGTGTTTTAGTTCAAATAGATGTCCTGTGATGTACTCCTGTATGGCATGAGTTGTATAATGTAACAAATAAGTTAATATTACGAACACTTTACATTCTCATGTGTTGGCATGTTCGTAATACATCTGTTAATAATTATAGTGTTTTAAAGTTTGTTGAGGACCATCTTTTGCTGTCTTTGATGGTATTTGGTTGATGTATAACTTTGTGGCCTAATATAAAACACTGATTTGAGTGCTTCCCAATTCCTGCAGCATTTGTCTTCAAATCTCATCATTCTCAAGTTAAATCCATAATAGTTCTTTCTTTTGTTTAATTCTGTAATAATAATGAAACCTCATGCGTGATGTAAATCTGCACTTCTCAATCACATCTTCTTCTCCTTCTCCTCCTTCCTCTTCTCCTCCTCCTCCTCCTCCTCCTGCTCCTCCTCCTGCTCCTCCTCCTTCTTCTTCTTCTTCTTCTCCTCCTTCTCCTGCTTTTCTCCTTCTTCTTCTCCTCCTCCTCCTTCAAATAGACCACTGTGGACCACATTTATTTCAACTGGTTCTTCCTTCCAATTTCTTCTTTCTCCAAAATCTTTTCATCTTCTCCCAATGTTTTTCTTTTCTCTCTTCTGTCCAGGTGGCTTCAGTCTTCTTTTTAGGTCAATCGCATATTCTACTATTCAGTTAAATCTTAATTCCAATTCATGTAGGTAGCTATCATACATGCTTTCTGAGACCACTCCTCAACAGTGTGTGGTCTGCATTGTTAGATGTCACTATATTACAGATGGATGTGTTTCTTACATAGGTCTTATCATTGTAACATAGCTATTTCTGATAAATCTGTAATGTGTTTAAGTAGTATGTAGCAAAAACTTTTTTCTAATTTAATTTGTCATTACTCTTTGGATATGTTGACCAATATCAACATGCTCAGTTGTTTCCTATAGTTACTTGCTGGAGTAATTCAGTAATTGCAGAGGTGATCTTGAACTATTCTTGAACTTTGTCTCTCAAGGCCTGTCTTCACAAAAGAATATGTCATGGTATTTTGCATCTTTCTCAGTCATTCCGCTAGATATCCCATGATCACGACCATATCAAGCAGTGCTTGTGACCATGCTACATCTAGCGGCAGGACCTAGAAAGACGCGAAATGCCTTGTGATATTCCATCATGGTCATAGGGGCTGGAGAGGCAAAGTTATAAAAAGTGCACTATGAATACAAATGACCTTGAAACTGAGCTGAAAACTTCTATAAAATAGTATGTGTAGCTTCGCCAAGCATTTTTTAAGGCTCATTTTAATAAACTAACCGTACATTCCTCCCTGCATACTTCAGCTTATCTGATGGTACTTTTTCGTTTCTCTACCAACATTTTATTCTATTTCATTCAAGACATTATTGTACTCTCCTAGTTTAGGATGTATTAAATGTTTTGAGTTATGATACTTATTGATGAATAGATTAGTATTTTATATTTGTATTTTTCAAGATAGAATTGTTTTTGATTTCATCAGTAGATGAGTAGCCAACAAAAGGACAAATCCAAATATCTTATTTCAGCAAATTTTCTAATTTCTTTAATTTTGTCATGTTTGTATCCAAATAAAATATTGGAAAGGAAAATTTTGTAATTCAATAAGTCTTTTTGTCCCTTCACAGACGGATAACATCAAGTTCATTGCAAAACCTTCTAGTAAAGAATTAAAGACAGTGTTATTACCACATTCCTTTTCCCTTTCATTTTCTAAATATGATCATCGTCATCATCATTATTATTATCATTATCATTATTATATTAATATTCATTGTTTTATTATTATATTCATTTTTTTTTTCCAGTACTCCTGAACATTCCCGTGAGGCATCAGAAGAACCAATGGAGCAAGATGATGCAAAGTGATCAGCAGACGTCCATATTCTGTTGAAATGAAAATAATCCCTCCTTACATTCTCAAACGTCCGAGTCTGTAAGTATTGTCTTAGAGCTTAATATGCACCTTCCTTGCCATCAGTTGATGTGTGTATATCAGGGTTTGGTGTGCTCTAAATGATTGGATCATGAAGTGTCCACTTTCAAGACTCGGAACTGAAGTTACAGTCAGAGAAGTTACTCTGTATATTCCTGATTGGTATGAAGCATCTTTCTGTACCTTGTCTTTCTATGCCCATAATCATGGTTCACATGATTTAATGATGTTGAAACCTGAAACAATGGTGTTGCCGTGTTTGTAAAGACACTTGCAGGAAAATGAAAGGTTTCTGAAAATAAGTTGGAATCACTGTCAGGTCAAGTTGCATCTCAGCTGGTGAATAGCTTTATTGTTTAAGAAGTTACTAATCTGACTGGAAAACAGCAGTTGACATTGCTGCTGGCAGGTTCAAGTGAAGTGAGAGTGCTAGTGGGAAGCAATTTTCCTGAGCAAGAGAATTGTTTTGACATGTTAACATCCTATCTCAACAGAGATTTCAAAGGCTGTGAAGTTGGCTAGGTGGTAGCAAACTTTCATAATGGATGATTTGTCAAAGGACAGGAACTGACATCACTTATACCTGACGCTGTGGAGAACACAATATAAGTTACATTTTATTGTACGCCTTCTTTCAAAGTTGAAAAAAAGGCTTATGTGAAAGTAGTTGAATAAACAATAATTGTTTAATATATGTATATATACATATAATTGTGTTTGTTACTTCTTCATAAGAAGAAATTATATGTGCTGTTATATATTTGTGAAGATGTATCCCTGCATGGAATTCATATGGTGATTTAATATGCTCTGGTGCTTCACTGTTGATCTGTTGGTTAAGCTAATCTCTATTGTGCAATTTTATGATCCAGTTGGCCAAACCCTGTAACTTGGGCCAGGTTAAAATATAAAAGATTTTATCTTGTGTATGTTCTGAAGAAGTAATGACATTCTGCCTAAGGCATTTATATAATTATTAAAAAAAAAATGTTGCTGTATATTACTGGGTCACAGATTTGGTCATTTGGCTTTCTTGTTGTATTAATGTTTTTAAATATAAATTTGTTGCTAAAGAATCATGCTTAGTATTTCATTAGTGTCCTTAAAAAGGCAACGAAATGCAAGAAAATGAAAGAAAAAAATCATTGTTGAAAAAGTTGATATCAAATTATGTGTAAGCTGGACCAATTGGATGTAGAGTGCCTCAGGTCGTTAACGACAAAATTGAATATGATTCAAGATTATTGCGCATGAGTTTACAGACCCTACAAAAGACAGTAGCGTAAGTAAAAAGAAGTCAGTGTATTGAAGTGTAGAATAGCAAATTTGTTTTATTTATATGCAGAAATATTGTCATTGTGTAACTGCTTACATATAGCTAACAAAATTATATTACTGTTGTATTATATTTATAAGAACATTGAATTGTTCATTATACTGGTGACCTCTTATGAAAATTGAAAAGTGCAGGACACTTGTTTTTAGAATTTTATAAATATAGACAAATAAGGGTATATGTTGCTCTGATATTCCAGTCACAGATTTATCTTTCCTGTACATTTCTGTTTATAAAGAATTTGAGACAGAATACTGCAACACTATTTTCCCAAAACCTTTGTTGTACTTTAGTGAGGGAATGTCATATATTCCCTATAATATATGACAGTGGTGTGTATGTATATATGCTACTTGTGGTATTCTCTTGAACATACACTCTCAGATATACTTACACATTTATATATATATACATAAAATACATAAATATATATTTTAAAGAAGATATTCTATAATGTTTTGTATGTTGCGAGAATGGTGTGATTTTTGTGATATTCATGTAAACAAAAAATTAAAGAGCATTTATTTTTGTGTCAAGCATTTTGAATTTTAAAGAATTATCATATTGAACAGATTTTTAAGAGAACATGAAAAGGAAAAATAAATACCGATCACCAATTGGTGCATCTTCTTTCACAGCTCTTGTTTTTATTATTACTATTACTATTTTTTTTTTAATGAGATCGAAACATAACTTTTAAGTGTTTGATGCATAAAATGTTGTTGGAGTTTTCTTTAATCTCTCCCTTCCATTTGATTTCGTTTCTACAACTTAAGAAGAGGTTTTATTACCACTGGTAAACTGTTAATTGTTGACAAGATTTTATGGAGATGGTTAGAAATAGTGGTTGTCATGATTCATACATACGTATGAGGAGGGTTGTG
This sequence comes from Acheta domesticus, assembly GCA_031308135.1. Classification (NCBI taxonomy): domain Eukaryota; kingdom Metazoa; phylum Arthropoda; class Insecta; order Orthoptera; family Gryllidae; genus Acheta; species Acheta domesticus. The sequence continues at coordinate 100,261,833 of JAHLJT010003656.1, read as the reverse complement.
ATGTTATAACTTGAAAAAAGTGTATATTATTTGTTTATGTGTTTGTATTGTTTCTCTCTTGCATACTTTCAGACATTCCTTATGTGATGTTGCACTCATCTTATTGTACAGAAGTTAGTGTGTAATATTGAATAAAATTCATCATACTGAGCACATATTGTGTATGAAAATAAGGTTCATCACTAAAGTACTGAACTTAATTGTTTTGCTGAATTAATTGTAGTTCAGTATTAACGGAGATTGCAAAGTACTCTTCAAAATGATGATTTAGTGTACTGTAATTAGCAGGCATAAATAAAATTTTTGTGAGCAATTACTTTTGTGAATGGAAAAACCATACTTTGCTCAAGAGACATTCTGTATAATTTTTTTTACATGAATAGATGTTTTGCTACACACATTTTAATTTAAAAATTTTTTTGGCTTATTGAGCAATGTTCTTCCCCCTTCAATATAAATGTAATTTTCTTTGTACCATATATATGTGTGGCAACTCCACTTTCATTTAGAAATATTTTTTCTCTTTAATGTGCATTTTTTTTTAAAACATTGGAAAACTTGTCTTTTCACGACCTTGAAGCATTTCTGTCTATTAAATTTAGTCTAAATGTGGAATTTTAAAAGCAGTAAAAGTATGATAAGAGTTCTTACAGTAACACAAGGCAAGATATAAGAACAAACTACGTTAGTACCATCTTGCCAGTGGTGCCTGCCTACTTTGAGAAAAAATTCATGTCTCAGGTTTTGAATTACCTCGCACATTTTAAGTTCAGCATAAGATTGTAGAGATCAATATATAGAGTTACAAATTTTATCATAGCCTACTTCAGTCAAACATAAAAAAAACAAACATTTATTTAATAAAACAAGTACGCAACTAATTGAATTGTGTAGATATTTGAATAGCACTTGCTAAATTAATACAGTTGCTTTGTTCACATACAAAATAATATAGTATATGCAAGATTAATGTAACTGCATGATGTGAAACCTATTAATAAACTGAATTTTTATATTTTCTAAGAGAAAGATCGTTCTTATTTTATTCCCTAAATTTGAAGTACATAATCATGTTTTCTAGTAAATTAAGAACTTTCAAAAGAAAGATTTTAAACTGGACTGATTTTACATTGCTCCATTATAATTTACTTTTACTTTCAAATTTATTTTTCTCTCTTAAAATAAACCACTTTTATATTATACATCAAAATAAAACAGACATCAAAAATTTTATTCTCATAAAAAGTGTGAGATGTATTCCACAAACTTGAAATGTATTGCGACGTGTCTTAAATTATTGCCAAGGAATTTTCATGTCCTTATTATCTTGCCTTGTGTTTCTCTGTAAAATGAATTTGATTAGAGCTAGTGTTTATGACAGAAGCATAAACTAAGATTTGCTGCAAAATTTTACAATGTTTCATTATCTGCTATGTAAGTTACAGTAATTCATTCCCCTTACAGAATATGAAGTATCCAAAGCTTGTTTTTTACAGCATGTTAAAAACCTGTACGAGTTGACAAATAATTTACTTCCTTTTACTAAAGTATTTTATTGAGACACTTTCAATATGGCCAACATGATTGAATCGTAGATGCCAATGTTTTTGCTAAATTGATATAAGAACATATTGCAAAGCATCTTGTAATATTCTTGAAATAATTTGAAAATATATGCATTAATGTATGTATGTGATATATATTGCTGGACTTGCATGATTAAAATTTTTCTCATCTTAGAAATGATATGACATTGATGTCAATATAGGATGTATATATGTTTTGTGTCAATTCATACAGAACATGTTTACTAATGAGTGTCATTCTGCATAGAGTAATCTCTGAACTCTATACTTGAGGCATCTCTTAAATATCAAAATAACAAGAGTTTCAAGAAACATGTGTTTTCTGATCATAACCACACCTAAAAGATGACAGCTCTTTGATGTGAATATTATTAATGTGGGATAAAAATTTGTCTTTCTCATGTAAATCAAAATCCATGACATTAGTATTGCGAAAATACAAAATGTATTCCTTCCATTTAAACCTTTTAAATTGTTTCTTTGCAATCTTCTTATTTATATTGCATTCCAGGCTCCAAATCACTTGCGTATCACATCCATAATCATCTCTATTGTATGTTAATATAAATGCTGCGTAGATTATGGTAAATGTGAAGTTAAACATTCAAAAAGGCATCTTTGCCATTCTGTTTCACTTATCCTGTTACATATTACATACAATAAAAAGATTTATTATGCAAAATTGATAGAATGTGATTATTGTCATTACTGGTTTTACCTGGAACCATTCTGAACAGTATACTTGTGGAGTATGAATCTTTATTGTACAGACAATGTAAAGGTACTACTTTAAGTGTTTCTTCATGGTATTTTAGAAATTGTTCTGATATCATGGAATATTTCTTGTGCAGATAACTCAATGGAACCGTCTATTTTTAATGTGATAGCTGAATACAGTACACTTCAGGTGTGTATTCACTAAGAAATATGTACTTTCAAAACATTAAAATATTTTAATAAAATATATTAATTAGCCTAATTGTGGTGCTCTTTAGTAATATTTATACTGACATCAATATAATGCTTTAGCAAACAAGTTAATTTTTTAAGTTAATAGGCTTCACTCCTTTTTTAGAGATGATATTATTAAATCATATTAACATGCAAATTCGAATAAGATTCTAAATTTCCTTAAGAAATTTGTATGTGGACCAACATTAGTATAAAAATATTATATACAGGTGCAATTGATTTAGATGAACTTATTGTTAGGAATAAAAAAAATTGGTCCAAGAATATTAAGGTTCTAGAAAACTGGAAAATTCATGGTTGTTTGTTTATAGTAAAATTAATAAAATCAAATAAAAATGTCATATTTTGACAAACTGGCTACATAACTCTTTCTATCTTCTCTATAGTTTCACAAACACTAAAATTATTTTACAAATTATAAATAAATATTAATTTGGCTTTAAAAAAAATGAAATCAAACCACATTAATCAGTGAACTATGAAAGCAAGAAGACTAATAAATTTAATGTAATGTTGCCACAAACAACTTACAATTAAAAGATTCAATCTAAACAGTTTGAGTGTATGAGTCACTACCTTGACACTAGTATTTTGACATCATTTACAATCTCTTCTAGTAAGTATAAGTATTTTTTCTTGTTTCTGTCATTATATTTTAATAAAAAATTAAGATGTTTCTCCAATAATCTTTACCTCAGCAAATGGTATTTCATACGACTCTTGCAACAAGCAGAGAAGTATTACTTTATATTAAGAACTAACCACAATTGATAATACTGTAAAATAATGCACATTAAACAAGTAATTAAGAAACATTTAATTTCAGGTTAGTACTTTTGAACTTGCGGAAACAAAATTAACTATTGTACATTTACGTTTTTAATATATTAAAATTGTGTATGTCAATTTCCAAATATTATTTCAATGTCCTTTAGCTTCCTCTAATAAGAATTTGTTAAAACAACATCTGAAATCTGTACTTATTGGATAATCATGAGACAACATTAATTTAAAATTAAATCTACTTTCACATATGTCTCATTTTTCATTCTGTCATTTATCAAAATTAAAATAATAGCCCAAAATATTCCATGACTAATGAATTATATGGAATTTCTGCAGAATACTGTGTTTTGAACACCACACCAACTAGTAAATTGACTATATCTCTAGAATCCATGAAAAAATCATAAATTGACTATATCTCTAGTGTCCATGAGAAAATTATACATTGAAAAAACTAATCAGTATATTCCAGCTGAGTACAAAGTTTAGTAAAATGAAGCAGAATATTATGCTATTCGAATGTACTACTGAAACTTTTATGCTCAACACATTTTCTCCAAAATTAAAACTGCTAGAGCTGTTCATAGAGACAAGCTAACAATGTAGGGAGGTAAAAATAGGTTGGGGGGGGGGGAACACACAAAACAAGGAATGAATAAACTCATAGATCATACTAATTATAAAATGAAATAAATATAACATGTAATCTTGACCATACTTTTGACTACTAGTTCAGTGAAGAGTGTATTCGGGGACATTGCAGCTGTGATTAAACTTTTCTTCATGTATTCAACATGGAGAGGAATAATTAATGAACAATTTTATTCTGTCATTCCTGTCAAAATAAAATTGAGTAATCATGAATACCTAAAATAAATGTACTGAATTGTTAGCCATCTTGATGCAGTTGTATATTAATAGTTTCTCCATTTCCTTGAATCTTACAACACTACCATAGATTACATGTGGATTTGTGAATTCTGTTTGAATTTTATCAATATATTCTTTAGATTCTTAATAAATTTATATACAGTATTTCCAAACTTTGAGGTAGGTCATGTATTTTACTTACACAACCTACCTCAAAGATTTTATTTTTATGAAGGAAGTTTTTTTAAGATTACATTAATTTAACCCACCACTGTAAGGGAGACCCATAAAACCCATTCCTGTCCACGCTGACCCTTTCCTTGCTTTTCCTTCCCTATAAGTTGCTGTGTTTCCTGCTCTGCTCCCATGTTCCACTCAATTTTGGATAACCTGAGAGTACTAGACTTGCAGTTTTAAAGTAGATTTTGAAATTATTTAGGATCTCAAGTACAAAGCTACTACAGCTGTTATACTTTGTATAACGGTTTGTATATGTGTGTGTGTTTTTCCCACCTCTTAAAATAATTGTGTATTGTGTCAGGTTAGTATACAGTACACCTACATTCTGTACATTGATAATATGTAATATATTTTTTTATTTTTCCCCCTCCTAAATAGTTTATTTTCATTTACTCAAGCGAGATGTAACAAAACACTGGTCCAGTTTATTTTTTAAACAAACCTGAGAGTACTTTTACTATTGAACTGTGGCTACCAGAGATAAAGAGCATTAATACTAGTGTCCTCTCGTCTCCCACCCAAAAAGAGAGGACACTACAATGAAAGAAGTAACTGAACCATCTCACTAAGACTTATTTGTATGTACAAAATGTGATGTCCAAACATAAGTATGACACTGGTAAAAATTGTACCCCCACTCAGGACCATGAATAAATTCATTAGTATTATAAGTCATTTCATGAAATATTTGTCAAGACTCAGTTGGAGATTGGGGGGGGGGGAGGCTATTTCCCACACACACACAGTGGGGATACTTGGGAACTCCATTATCCATAAATGTCAATAAAACAAAATGATAGTTCATATTATTTAATAACATCATCACATGTTCAAAAATGTAACAATCTTATCAATTGCTTGTCTCACTGAGTTATTAATTTCGTGTTCTTTTCTTTCTCATTTCAACAATTTTCTGCCATGTTACTAATCTTCTTATTGTTGTTTAACTTATATTAAGGTTCAGATTGTCATTCTTCTTATTCTTGCAATTCAGTCTCATTTGCAGAAGCTTAATTTTCTTCCTCAGGATGTCTTTGGCCAGTGGCTGTGGAATAGGGTTTGTCTGTCTTCTGACATTTTTGTTAGCTATGAGATTTGCACTGAGAATCGTCTTTCATATCAGAATTGCCTTCTTTGCCCTGTAATACAAGCTCATTGTTAATGTGGCCAAACAATTCAATAACTGCTATTATCAATGTTGAAGACAAATTCTTACTTGTATACATTTTTCATTGGAATAAAGATTATGACATGAAAGAAGAAGAACTGCATCTTCTTACAGTAACTTGACTTTCACTCCCGGTTTAACCTACAACTGTAAGAAATTATAAGTATATAGCTGAAGTAAATCTACTTCACATGCACTGTTAAAAACAATGATCACTGTCTAATTAATACTCACCTGATAGCAATCCTCAAGAAAATGTTTGCAGCAGTGTGTGCTACTTATGGATGGTTTCTATTTCTCTCTTCGGAGAGCATGAATCCTTTAAAATTTCTGGTCGAGAAACGGGGAATCTGTGTCAAGAAGTAATACATTTAAATAGTTTTTATAGTTAATGAGTTGTGATATAGCATCACACTATGGCGTACTTCTAACACAACATATGGAAAGTGAAATCTCTTACTTGTCCAATTGAATTCCACTTCCTGGCTTCTGGAGTTGTTTGCAACCGTATGCAACACAATACTTTTAATAATGATAATGATGATGATGATTATAATAATAATAATAATAATAATAATAATAATAATGATATTTTATTGTTTATATTACTTGGGTTACAAGTTTGAAACAATGTCAATGGTCTTAGATTAATACAATTAGCAATAACAGTAATAGTAATTAATTAAACAATAATTACACAATTAAACATAATAATACACAAATAATAATAAAAAAGGTAAAGGTATCCCCTGTGCATTGCATACAGGCCCACCTTTACTTACCTAACAGGCATGTGGCCCTAAGGGGAAGTGAAGGTAGGGCTCCAGCTTTTCGTCGCCGTCAGCATAAGGAGGAGGTTGTGTGTCGAGCACAATGCTCCAGCCGCCTTTACCCCCAGGAAAGATCCTGGTACTCACTTGGCAAGGAGGCCGAGTTGACCCCAGAGCCGCCCTGAAGGTAAAGCACCAGATAAAAATCCCAGCCTGTGCCAGGATTTGACCTGGGTCCTTCAGGTCAGGAAACCAGAGCCCTACCACTTATACAATAACAATACATTAATAATACATAATTATACAATTATAATACACAATGAAGTACAGTTTTAAAAGAGGCTATTATAACTCAGCGAGGCTATAGGAGCATTTTTGAATAAGATAGGATTTGAGTAACTTTCTGAAAGTTCTGTCACAAGTAATTTGAATATGATGTGGAAGTTCTTTAACAGCGTGGTTGCATTGAAGTATGTATCTTTCATTGTCGCTGATTTACTGGTGTGTATTCTATGGTAATTGTACTGTGAGTAGAATAGTTATGGATTTCATTATTGAGTGTGTGGTACATATTGTTATTATTAACTATGAGGGTGAGTACTTTGTATGCATAGAGTGCTGTTAGGATGTAATGTTTTAAGAAGAACTCCCTGCATGACTAGTGAGGCTGTAGATTGAAGATGCATCTTAGACTTTTCTTTTGAACAATCAATAATCTATTTAAGTTTTGCTGTGAGGTATTGCCCCATATCTCAATTCCATATTAAAGATGTGAGTGGATAGTTCCATAGTAAAGTGTGAGAAGCATATTTGATGTTAAATATTTAGAGAAATACCTAGGTAGAAAGACGTTTGTATTTACTTTGCTGCATAAAATTTCTGTCTGTTAAATGACAAGTTCTGATCGATATGGCTACCCAGAAATTTATAATGCTGAACTTGACAGATTACTTCATCATTAGCGCTTACTTTAAGATTTTGATTTATTTTGGATTTTAGTTGGAAATTTTTGAAGACCATTTTATTTATATTCATTTCAAGTTTGCTCAGCAATAGGTAATGTGAGATATTGTCTATCAGCTTGTTCACGTTTTCCTCAAATGAAGACAGATTTTGCTCAGTACTTATTATAGATGTGTCGTCAGTATAAGATATTATGGAATTGTTAGGAAAGTTTGGAAGGTCATTCACGTATAATAAGAATAATAACGGACCTAGCACTGATCCTTGCGGAACACCTCCTCGCACTGTGCTTGTATTGTATTTTAATAATACCATTTGCTTTTTCCCATAAAATTTCTGTGCATTGTTTATGGCCTATTAAGAAGGATTCAATAAGGAAATTTACGTTACTGTGTATTCCAATGGTGTGTGTGTGTGGGGGGTTGTTGTTGTCTTTTTTTTCTCTCTCTCTCTCTGCCCAGAAAGCTATTTATTCTGGTTAGGATTACTCTTTCTAGTAGTTTACTGAAAATTGAGTTACGGGGCAGTAGTTTTTCTCATCAGTAGTGTCTCCTTTTTTGTATTGGTCTAACTATGCTAACTTTCAAAGCATCTGGAAACATACAGTCCTTTAGTGAGCAGTTCATTAAGTAGCATAATTATTTTGTGTATTTCTGTAACAGTTGTCTGTTCAAGAAATACAGAATTCATCACCCTGGAGTTTGTATTGTTGACATTGGGGGTTGTAGTTTGTCCAGAGTCTGTATTTAGAAAGTAATTATTGACAATGTGGCATATTTCAGGTGGATTGTCTATAGTCTGATTGTTTTGTTTTAGGATAATATTGCTATGTTTACTGGTTTGTTTTCTACTTTGACCGTGTTCCACATGGTTTTAATTTTGTTATCAGCCTCAGAAATTTTGGCATTCATGAAATTTGCTTTTGCTTTTTTTTTTTTAAAGCTATTCTATATTGTTTTTTGTAAGTGTTGTGTTGTGATATGAATTTTGTTTCAAGGGTGAGAAGCCATGCATTACTTTCATTAAGTCTCATAACTTTATATCAGGTGGAAGTTTAAGTTAGTTTTTTTGCCTGGGTTAATGGTCATTTTTACAAGGGGACATGTGGTATTTAGGTGATTGTTTATAATATTTAAAAATCAATTCCCTTTATCATAAGTTATCCCTAGCATATACTTCATTCCAGTGTTCTTGAAAGAGTAGAGTTTCTCGGTGGTCTAATTTGCGTTTTCATTTATCTCTAAGGTATTGGAATTTGTGGGTCCTGTTCTGTTGATAATCTGATATGTCTATGATCTGAGCATTATAATCTGATACGTGGAAATCAGTGTTTGAGGTATTAATAATGTATCCATTACAATCATAGTTATCAGTTCTTCTTCTGCTGCAAGCATTGGAACTTTCGTTCCGTTGCGTCTCCTTCTATTGGTCCATCCATCTTCTCTTTGGTCTTCCTATGTTTCATTTTCCTCTTGGCTTATATTTCAGAATCTGTTTTGGTATTCGTGTGTCCTCCATTCTATCAATGTGGTCTCTCCATGCTTTCCTGTATTCGTCAATTTTGCCATTTAGATTATAAATTCCTAGGTAGTTACGTATCTCTTCATTGTGGATCCTGTCTCTCCTTGTGGCACCAATACAACCCCTTAAAAACTTCATTTCGGCAGTTTGAATCCTACTGCGAATTTTGTCTCCATAGTCCAGATTTCACATCCATATAGCCCACAAGGAACCGCTAAGGTTTTATAAAATTTCATGATTGTATCTTTCCTGACTTTACTTTTTAGTGTCCTCCTAATAGTTCCACACATTCTGTTAAATTTTTCAATTTTCTTATCTGCATCAATTTCTCCTTTGTAAGACAGATCACAACCTAGGAACTTAAATGAACTTACTTGTTCGATGTTTTGGCTATTAACCACTAATTTACATCTAATTGGGTATTTCCCTTGGAATGCCATTGACTTAGTTTTTTGGACAGATATCTCTAAATTATATTCTTTAATGATCATCTGCAGTTCATATAGAGCTCTTTGTAGAGTGTCTTCATTATCAGATATCACTTGGTCGTCCGCAAACAGAAGTGTCATTATAAATTTTTTATTAATAAAATTATCGGTAAAATTTAAAAACTTCATCTTCTGCTTCCATATTCTGATAGCATCGTCAAGATAAATATTGAAAAGGGTGGGTGACATGCCGCACCCTTGTCTCACTCCTTTATTTATAAACTCTTTGAGAATTTTACCTGATTTCGTTCTTACATTAATCTGGGTATCTTTGTACATGTTTCGAATAACTTCGATTAGATGCTTTGGTATGCCTCTTCTGTCCATAATTGACCATAATTTGCCTCTCAGAACATTATCAAAAGCTTTTACATAATCTATGAAGACCATATATGTTTGTAGATTGAATTCTCGTCTCTTTTCAATCAATAGTTTTAACACAAACATATTATCTGAACATGATCTCCCTTTTCTAAATCCTGTTTGTTCTTCCAGAATTATTGCTTCCATTATTTTCTTCATTCTATTATTAATGATTTTAGCATAAATTTTATAAGTTGTATTCAGCAAACTTATACCTCTATAGTTTTCACATAGAGTTATAATCAGTTATAATCATGTGATTAATAGTTGAACTAGAGTTACTCGAGTAGGCCCTAGGATTACATCTTCAAGATTCAAAGTTTTTAGTAAGTCGATTAATGTTTGGTTGTGACTATTTATGTTAAGATCTACAATTATTATTTTACCCTTGTTTCCCTTTGCAAGTCTAATTAATAGTTCTTCCAATTTGAGAAAGAATTCATCATCGTTTGAGGAAGGTGACCTATAGATAACTATTAACTTTAAGGGTTTTCTGAAAGGGGAAATGTTTATTCCTGCCAATTTAAAGGTCATTTCAGTATTTAGATTCTTTATCTAACTAATGCTTTTGCATTTTAAACCTTTCTGAACGTAAATTGCAACTCCATCACTTTTATGAGTGGTTCCGCATGAAGATGTTGTTAGGTAGTAGTTCTGTAACTGAATAATTTTTAATTATAATTATAGTTGATGTCTAAGCCATGCTCTGTTATAACAGCTATTATACTTCGATGTTCAGGTCATTTTACCACTGCGTTAATTGTTAAAAGCAAAATTAACTTAAATAAAGCTACAACCTTTCCACACTGTATGCAACACGTAAAAATAGGCCATAAATAAGCCTGAAATTACACCCAATTACACCGTGTCTGAAATACACACGTTGGAATCATTGGAATACGCTCCAGGTTTGCCATTTCCAGGCCATCTCAAAGAGTCTCCATCTCAGAGAGTATATAACCATCTCTCCTGAATCATCGTCACCAGGAGACTCTTTGGGCGTCAAGCTCCCGAAGGATTTCCAAAGCTGGAAATCCTTCACATATGTGTGTGTGTGTGTGTATACATATACATATATATATATATATATATATATATATATATATATATATATATATATATATATATATATATATACACACACACACACACACACCGAGTAGAGGTGGACGAATTGGTTACTCTTTGTCGAGAGGAGAATCATGAAACCAGTGATCCCAACTATTATTTTATTATTTATACTATTATGTGTATATAGATAATAGTATAAGTAATAAATTAATAGTTGAGATCACTGGTTTCATGGTTCTCCTCTCGACAAAGAGTAACCTGAGAGTAAATAATTCGTCCCCTCTTCTCGGGGTTCGGCGATTGGTCAATTTCAAACCTGCTTGAAAACAGGCGGTTGTTGAGAAGTCGTTGTTATACGATGTGTGATCGAGACGGAGTTTAACTTATACCTGTGCGTACCTGTGATCGCTACGAAGTTCGTAATCTGTGTTTTTATGAAGAGCATTTGCCCGTATTGGTGTTTGATATGGCTGATTCCGTTTCGGTGCAAGTTGCGTTACGAATACGTCCATTAGTGGACTCCGAAATTAAGAAAGGATGTCAAATGTGCCTTGAATGTGTCCCTAACGAACCTCAAGTTTTTGTGAGGGGAACGGATAAAAGTTTCACATTTAACCACGTATTCAGCCCCGAAGATGATAATGAGTATTTTTATGATGTTGCTGTAAAAGACTTGGTTCAACACGCTTTTAAAGGATATAACGTGACAGTTTTGGCGTATGGACAGACAGGATCAGGTAAAACATTTTCGATGGGTACGTCGTACAGTGATGGGGATGATGCAGGTGTTATTCCTCGTGCTGTCAAAGACATATTTAAAAATGTAGAAGAAATGGCTGACCGACATTTTAAAATTTCTGTGAGTTTTATGGAACTATATCAAGAGCAGTTGTTCGACCTTCTCAGCTCTTCAAAATCCACGGTAGATATTAGAGAAGATACTCGGGGTATCGTAATTCCTGGACTCACAGAAGTGGCGGTTTTCAATTCTGATGACACAACAAAATGTTTAGTTCGTGGTTCATTGGGAAGGGCAACTGGTGCAACAGCTATGAATGCTCAGTCGAGTCGAAGTCATGCTATTTTTACAATAACAATTCAGCAACAGAGTAAATCTGATGAAAGTAATAGTATGACTTCTAAGTTCCACTTGGTGGATTTAGCTGGCTCAGAGAGACCAAAAAAAACAAAGGCAACTGGGGAAAGATTTAAAGAAGGAGTAAACATCAATAAAGGCCTTCTTGCATTAGGTAATGTTATATCAGCTTTAGGAGATGAATCCCAGAAAGGATACATTTCATATAGGGACAGCAGATTGACAAGATTGTTACAAGATTCTCTTGGTGGCAATTCATTAACATTAATGATCGCATGTGTGAGCCCAGCAGATTATAATTTAGAAGAAACACTAAGCACACTTCGGTATGCTGATCGAGCAAGAAGAATTAGAAATAAACCTGTTGTTAATCAAGACCCTACGGCTGCACTTATTGCAAAGTTAAAACAAGACCTCCAGGAAGCTCAATTGGAGCTCATGAATTTGGATAGAAACTCACAATGTCCAGAAGAACACAAGAGACTAGAAAAAGAAAATACTAACCTCGTTGGCAAGAACATGAAATTAACTGAGGCTCTTCACAATGCTTTTGCAGAGAATACTAACTTAGTTGAACGAGCTCTTCTTGCAGAAGTTGCTCGTGATCGTATGAAGGTGAAATTGTGTGAATTGCAAGCTGAATACGGAAATGCAATGGATAATTTGAATCAGACTGTGGACCCCAGTACATGTCCAGCTGAGTTTTGGGAGCAGTTGAAACACTTGAGGGATTTGCAGGAAAAAATTAAAGATTTACAGGCAGAGCAAAAACGAAGTTCTGAAGAAATTTTAAATCATGAATTATCAGAGGATAATGAACAAAATGGGGTAACAGAAGACCATATTTATACTTCAAAAATGCCAGTTGATATTGAACTACAAGTTGAACATCATGAAGCACATACTTTACAACAAGTGGAATTAAATAAAGAACTGAAGGAACTCAATAGAGCTCTTGCGTTAAAAGAAGAATTAGTTGCTCAACTTGCTGTGAATTCTAATCAGATTTTGAATTTGAAGACTGATTATGATAGTGCTGTGAAAGATTTAGAATTGCAAGTTCAATTTCTTCAGAAGGAGAAAGAAGAACTAGTGCGCTCTCTTCAAGAAATTCAAAATTCAACTGTTGCTCCAAAAGAAAATGAGCAACATAAGTTGCATACAAAGAGACTTGCTGAGCTTGAACAAAAAATTACTTGCCTTAACAAGAAAATTGCTGAGCAAAATAAAATGATCAGGATGAAAGAACAACAAGAGAAAAAAATAGCTCTGTTAAATAATGAAATAACTTCAATGAAACAGGCCAAAGTTAAATTAATAAAACAAATGAAAATTGAAAGTGAAAAATTTAGGAACTGGAAACTTCAAAGGGAAAGGGAACTTTCCAAACTTAGGGATCAAGATCGAAAACGTCAGAACCAGTTGGTACGTATGGAAAGGTTGCACACCAAGCAACAAAATGTTTGGAAAAGAAAAGTTGAAGAAGCAGTTGCCATTAACAAAAGGCTGAAAGATGCTCTTGCTCTTCAAAAGGCAACTCAAGAAAGACGTGGAAATATGAGTAGTGCAATGAAAGTTCAGACATGGCTAGCTCAGGAACTAGAAATTATATATAGTATAATGTATGCTGAAAAAACTTTGGAACAACTCATGGAAGATAGAGCTGTGCTAACTGAACAAGTGACAGCTCTAAAGAAGAGTCTTGATAGTGGAAAACTTGTAGACGAAAAAAATGAAGTAGAAGAAGAAATAAAACAACTTGAAGAAAATATAGTGGCAAGAAATGCTCAGATTTCTGATTTACAGCAAAAGATTCTAGATTCTGATCAGGAAAACAAAAGCAAAACACGATGGGATTATATCCAGTCCTCTTCAGAAGCAAAATGTGCCTTAAAATACCTCTTTGATGTAGCTGTGGAGACAAAAAGAGAGAAAACATTTATTGAAAATAAATTGGCAGAGTTGCAACATGAATGTAATTCTAAAGATAATATAATTCAAGAACAAGAAAGAAATCTAAAAGAACATTCACAGAATCTTTCACAGATTATTCGTCTTGAAAAGGAATATGAAGAGAAAATATTTGTTTTATTGAAACACTTTTCTGGTGGTGACAGTGATTCTAGCTCAATAAATGTCATTCTGGAGCAAGCTAGCAAAAGACAACAAAGGATTGAGGAACTTGAAGCTATGATAAATAACAAGAAAGTTGAGAAAAAGAAAAAAGCCAATGCCCCTCCTGCAATAAATAACACTTTTGTTTATGAGCTGGAGGAATCTATAAATGAAGAAGATGAAGATGACAATTCTGATGATGATCCTGATTGGCGGAAAACACCAGTTTTTAAAAGAATAAGAAGCATGATTGTTAAAAAAAGTGACGAAGGTGAAAGATCAAAGGCTGTAAAACGAACATCTGATGGCAAGACCAAATGTTGTTGTAAAAAAGGTTGTTCGACAAAGCAGTGTGGGTGCTACAAGGTTGACAGTCATTGTTCAAGTACATGTAAGTGCAGTTCTGCATGTCGGAACAGAGAACAAAATGCTTGTAATGATGAAAATGTTCCTGACAATGTTAAAAAACCAAGAGAATTAACTTTTTTTACTACAGATGAAGAGTTTTAAAAAAACATTAAGTGCTACTGTGAAACAGGGGACATTTTAATTTTATTGTAAATACTGCCATGTTAGATGTTCATGAGAACTGTATATATACAAATGTATATTTGTGTGAGTGCATGTATCAGATGTGTAAGTTTGCTGTGTAGATATTCAAGATACTTCTTCATTGTTTTATGTACTCTTCTGTTTCTGCTTTTTCATGTCTCAAATAGATTGAAAAGATATACGTTGAAGTGTAATCAATTTTAGATGTTTAAAACACTTTAATTTATTGACTCCTGAAGATCATTTATGTTAGAAGAAGAAAAATGGTGATAATATCCAGTTAATCCAGAATCTTGGAAAAATTGTTCATGTACTTTAGAAAATTACTTTACTCTGAATTATATCCTAATTTTAATCTTTTGAATGAAATTTTTACTGCTCGAGTTATGTGGGAAGGATTTTGGCTTGCTTAGTGACAAATAATTTTATGTCACTAAGCAAATAATTTGTCACTTATTTTTAATAACTTACAATGTGAATTCTGTTATGTGTATGGTTACCGTAAGAGTAACCATTTAAGGGTTGTTTTTACTATTTCTTTTTCTTTTCTCAATAATTGTACTGTATTTGATTGCTAAAAAGGATTATTACTGACCAGTCAGAGTCTTAGGATTTTAATTATTACTTTTATATTTTTTTTCCCCATTAATATAAGTCAATGCGTGATTTCTCACTTGGATATAATTGTTATATTAAAAGACTTATACTAGATTTCTCCTCGAATCTTTGTACCTAAGCACAAATGTGGACATTTTAAAAACATTTTGAAGAATTTATACTTACAAGTTTTTCACATCAAGCAGTATTTTAATATTGAATTCAATAAAATTAAAATGTTAGGTGCTGTAGTTTACTTTAAAATTCATTTAAATAGGCCACAATATTTTAAAAATTATGCAAATAAAAAGTTTAGAGTAAGAAAATGGAGTTTATTGATAAAAGATGTTCGTTGTAGATTTTAAAGTAAGAATGTTGCTTCAAAGATCAAATAATTATACTGTGATTTTCATAACTTTGCCCCTGACAGGAATCAGCTGTTTCGCTGCCATCCAATCGGCAGCTTATATTTCGCGACAGTGACGTCACTATTGAGACGTTCAAGTGCCCTATTGGATGAAACCGTCAACAGCTGATTCCTGTCGGGCAAAGTTATGAAAATCGCAGTATACCAAATGTAAAGGAATGTTAGATTATTAAACTATGAATATTTCTAAAAATATGTTTGTGTCCAATTGTTATTTATCTTGACAAGGTTTGTTCCTAATCTTTAATGTGCTCTGCTGCCTTGACTTCGTTAAGTCATTTGAGAAAAATGTTGTTTGACAGAGGAATAATGTCAATGAAATGTAGATATTTCTAATGATGGAGGAAGAACATTTTGTTTTGAACTTAGTTAATTTAAGTAATTTCTTTTGTAAAAAAAAAAAAATATTCTTCAGATTTTGAAAGAGTTGTTGCAGGTGTGAATATTACAACATTTGGATAGAATATAATTATTATGTGTAGCAAAATTTAGATTAGATTTACTGTTGGGAAGGTGTGATTTGTTGTAACGAATTGTGTATAAGGGAACAAGCAGTTCTCGTTGTAAAGAAATGGAATCTGTTTGTAGTATTAGTTTCTCATATGATACAATGCATCTTTTTCCAAATTTGGACTCACAACATTTTCCTAATAAAGTTTCTTACCACTAAATCATTATGTCAGAATCAGTGCCGATTCTAGGCATGGGCAGACTGGGCAATTGCTTGGGGTTCCGCAAGCCAAGGGACCCTATGCTGGGACTGATGTGAAAAAATGAGTAAAAAATTGAAAAACGACTTAAAACTTGCAAAAATTGTTAAGGTAATTTTTTTTTAAGTCATGGTACAGTAGTCTGATATTTTATAAAATTTTCAGTTGATTTTTTACCTTAAATATTTAATTAATTATTTTATTTTATCGTTATTATTTATTTAAGTCATCACTTATAAGGTAAGACTATGAAACTAATATTAAAATAGATTCCATTGAAATTTGTATTTTTATTTCATGTGTTTAACAAGTGATATGACAAGTGTTTCAGCATTTTAAGATTCTGTGGAAATTGTATATTTGATCACTAAATACTTTTACTTAAAACTATTATTTCAAATATATTCCAAAAAACATTTTCTAGCTCAAACTTGATTTTTATTATTTGTTAAAATAAAATAACTCAGTTTCTTGATAAAACTTTTCACATTTTAAATTTTTTTTGGTGGGGGACTAGTTTCAGCATTGCCCCTGGCCCAAAATTGTCTAGCTCTGGCAGAATTGTTATTGGGTTTTGTTCACCATTCACCAAGTTGTTCAATTACTATTGAGTGCTTAGCAATGTTTTTAAAAATGCTCATTTTTTACCTGTTGTAGATTTTATGGGAAAAGGCAATAACGTGTTCATGTCATTGATGTAATTGGTAACTTTCTGAGAACTTGGAATAATTGATTTGGTATCTGATTGAGATTGTGTTGTAAATTTTCCAAGCAAATATGACAAGAATTATTGAAATTAAATTATTAACTAAGACTGAATTGAGA
Organism: Acheta domesticus; assembly: GCA_031308135.1. Classification (NCBI taxonomy): domain Eukaryota; kingdom Metazoa; phylum Arthropoda; class Insecta; order Orthoptera; family Gryllidae; genus Acheta; species Acheta domesticus. The sequence continues at coordinate 100,244,713 of JAHLJT010003656.1, read as the reverse complement.
TGTAATGTGTGTACGTTTTTCATCCTTCAGACTTTACATTTTATTCTGATTTCCTCCAATTTGCAAGTAGCTTCTTCACAATATTTTATTGAAAATTAATGTGTCATAAAATGTTTTATGTAAACCAGTCATTATTATTATTATAATTTCTGACTTGTAGTCTTAAAGATTTTAAAGTATTATTTTGGCGCAATTTGAATTTCCTAACATTCCATATTATTTTTATGCACAGTTTTTTTATTATTATTTATGACCTAAGTTGGCAGCCTTTTGCAATTTAATTTTGTTGTGAACAGACAGTTTAGACACAGTAAATTAACTCTAGATTCCACATGACTATTTGGATAAGGAGGCCAATGTGTATATAGAAGTCAAATTAAGACTAATTTGCTCATCTCTCAAAGAATTCTTTCTTGGTTTTGGTTTTCATGTAATGAAAGGCTATTATCATGTACTCTTATTCATTAATGTTCTAAAATAATAGTGAAATTGTGTATTTTCATCTTTTAAACAGACGTAATATTCTTAATAAAAAATATTTAAATAAAAATTAACACCATATTTGGATTTGTTGTGGAACAAATGATTTCTTCCAGTCTTGTGTTGTATTAATCTAAAAATTTGAACGTGACTTTTCTTTTTGCTCTATAGTAATTACATTTTTGGCCGAAAGTGTTCTATAAGTAATTGAAATAAAATTTAATCCATTCCTTGTGTTTCATTGTTGGAGATGAATATACTTGGCTCAAGGTAAAGTTAGTCCAAGGCTGATATATTTGTGAGTGAATTTTAGCACTGCATTAAGGGGACCCACAAGGCAAGAAATTTAAAACATAGATTTTCACTTTTGGAGGAATTATTAATCTTCAATATTTCCCATTTTAAATTATTTAATTTTTTCTGTCCTATGTTTCTAAGCATTTTTTTTAATTAAATAATATGCTGCATCTGAACCTTGTTATTCATGGTTTCCAATGAGAAATTAGTTCCACCTATGTTTTACTTTACAATGAGAGAAATAAGGAAATTAGGGGAGTGTGAGAAGCAAGCCAAGCACACTATGACATTAGTGAAAAAGAAACTACAATAGAAAAGGTTGAGTGACAGAAAATCCATCATATGGATTTGGAATGTACTAGAAATGCGTGGCAAACATTGAAGCCTAATCCCTACACATTTGTTTTTTTGGAATATAAGGATCATTATTTCCTAAACTAGAGCTAGAGACCAAAATTTTAGGCATTCTTCACCATGTCAAAATACAACTTTTATCATAGCCCTTTAATATGGTATTATTTACGTACAAGATAATAAAAAATGCGGATGTAAATATTTTACTTTTAAAAATTCAACAAAAATTAAAATTTCTTAAACATTCTATGATACGTGTAAAATACAATTGTAAACTACAGTAAAAAATCAATTCTGTTGTGTATATAGTTTGGAAAATGATCGTCACAGGGAAAAACTCGAAATTTTGTGGAAAATCGGGTAAATAGGTAAATATATTTTATGGAAGATATCTTCCATACTTGTTTTTATTATGGAAGATATTACATAATTATGATTCTCTTCCATAAAATATATTTTCATGATTTTCCACAAAATTCCGACTTTACCAAGTTTTTTCCTGTGATCATCAAAATGTTCCTTAAATTGAACACTGTAAAGGGCCTTGTGGGTCCCCTTGAACATGTTTGTGTATGCTGTTTCCTAAAAATTGGCAGGTTTGGAAAATAAATGGTTTAGAAAAATACTTAATGCCAGTGGTTATTATGGGTTTTAGTGAGGAACGTAAGTTTTTCAAATTTAGTTGGCATAAAATGTCTCATTTATTTGAACAGACTTGAAATTTTGGAATATATATCTGTGTATGTATAGCCCATTGGATTATTTTGGTTTGTGGAAAATTATGCCAACCCCGAAAATGACCACTAGAACTGCTGAGTGTAATCAAGTGACTTTCATGCATAGAGTCAAAAGGACAACACTTGCGACAAGAAAGCTAAGCCAGGAGGTTTTTGAAATTGGGGGGGGGGGGGGCTATCAGGTAAGGAGGTAACTGCATTAATCCAACAATGTGAGATTGTGAAGAGGATATTGAGAAAATGTTGTAGATATCGATCAGGACAAGAATGTATGTCTTGCCCTGATCCTATAATTATGAAGCTACAACTTTCGACACACAATAACTTCGTTCATTACATCTGCAATTTAGAAAAAATATTTATTCAGAGTTTGCGATATTTATTGCAAATCCAGGGTTTATACAGGTATTGTTGAACAATTACAGGGAAAATCATTTTGGTCTCCTTGTCAATTCCCTCGGGTTTTTGAAAAAACCGAATGGAAGAATTAATCTATTCCACACAGAAAAACTTATTAACCATAATTGTAAAAGTACAAATAGAAAAAAATGATTATGTGGATAAGTGAATGATTCAAATAAATGTTGTGTGTGTGTGTGTGTATTTGATGTATTCAGTAATCTAAAGATTTAATTCGTGAAGTTCTTTTAAAAGCTAATAGTTTTCAAGCACTGCAGGTCCACGTCTGTTGGCCATCCCTAATTCACTTGAAACACAATTTTCTCATATATATTTCAAATTTGTTCTTCCTTATAAGTACACTTATAGAGAAAGTTAGTAATTAAATAAATAATTTTAAATTACAGTTTTTAAAATATGGTGCAATTTTAATTCAAATTATATCAAACCCAAATTTTTGTAAAATTCCTCTATAGTTTTTTCTTTCACTTTTGGGTATGGGTAGTTTGCTCTGATATAACGCAAATGCTTGAAACCTCAGTTTGATTATTTCATGTTTGTGAGTGTGTATGTATGTGATGTTTATTTCACGTATGTGATGTTTCTGATACAGTTGTGAGTCTTGTAAGTGTGGTGCATGTTATCATGGAAGGTGGCAGGATTCTCTTCCCCAATGGATGGTAAAATACCCCACCAACCTAATCGGCCCTCAGGGATTCCCACTCCAAGTACCTCCAACAAGAGGGGCACTGTCTGGGCCAGGACAACCTTTAAACTCCCATGTGTGGTAGCGCAAGGTGTTTGGATAGGACAAGGAAAGATTGTGCACAGTCTATGACCCATTTATTAGGATACTGTTCCAGTATTTGCCTCATGGTGATCGGAGAAACCACAAAAAACTGACAATCAGAATTGTCGAACAGTAGCAGAAAACTAGTTACGAAGCTGTTCTTGAAAATCTTGCCACTGTTGGGCCTCAAACACCAGGATCACCCAGCCTGAGGCACTGCAACGACAGTTCATGCTGTGAGCCACCTCATCTAGTAAAACTGAATTTACCCTGCTTCAAACAATCGGATGTTTTTTGAAATCTCAAAAGTTTTTTAGTGCAAGTGATTTCAAAATAGCACATTTTCAGAAAAGCTCTAAAAACACATTTTGTTAAAAATGGCTACAATTTTTCCCTCATAAATTTTCATAGGAGAAGTAGTTTTACTCTTCTGTAGTATTCTAAAAGCCTTAGTTGAAATACTGTATTAGGATACCAAAACGTTAAAATTAGGGAAAAAAATGATTTGATAAGTTAGAGAATACACAATGTACTAAATTATACAGGAAAAAAACTGCCGATGTCTTGTTCTCTATATGTATGGAGCCAGTGTTGCTGAACATGAATGCAACAGGAAAGTAAATTTAATTTGTAAAGTGGATTTTAGTTGATGCTATGAAGTAGAAATGATGTCCTGCGTTCAAAGCAGTTTGTTGAGTTTGCACAAGATATCTAAAATGTGAGAAGTTTATAATATTGCAATATAATTTACATAAAACAGTATATGACAAAGTCAGGGCTGGGTTGTTGCGCCACTAGTAAATTTTAACTATTCTTTAATACAGCATGATTTTTGGCCCAGGGGGAAAAGTCACATTTCAATTGATTCACTGTAATTTAACAAATTTGCAAGTGAAAGTATGATGTGCCCAATATCAATGTATAACTAAATGTAAAACATTGAATTAATTTAAATATTAATTGAGTGAAATAATTTTTGATACCGTAAGTTGAAATGCAAAATTTCTTCAAATATTATTTATATTGTCATTATTTGAGTTGAGTTAATACCAATGTCGCCCAGAAGTGGGGAAAGTGGAGCAACTTGTCCCAGGCCCCAACTTAATTTGGGTAAAATAGTGAGTTTTGCATCTCCTACTCATGCGCTGTTCGCATTACTTTTGTTCCTCTGCGCAGGCGCGGAAGATTGAGATTGCAGTCGGAGTTTGTGTCAGCGGAGAGCACTATCGATCTTCTGCTCATGCGCATACGCCACGATGTAAGAGATAAACAGTATTTTTGTAGGAAGAGCTCTCAAGATAACTCAAATTCCATCTTCGCGATGGAATATGTCACGGCATTTCGCGTCTTTTCTCGGTCTTGCCGGTAGAAGTCGCATGATCGCAAGCACTGCTTCAGACGGTCGCGATCGTGCGAAATCTAGCGGAACGACTGTGAATGATACGAAATGCCGTGACATATTCCATCGCGAAGATGGGATTTGAGTTATCTTGAGAGCTCTTCCTACAAAAATCGCAGTATAGGCGTGTTCACTCAGCACCCCCTCCTCTGGAGAGGGTGCTGGTTCACTCCCGGTCTAAAACTGAAGCTAATGTGAGGCTAGTTCTCACAGTTCTCGCTAGAAAAGCGCTGCGAACGACTTGGGCATTTTTTGGGACAAAATGGTGATCCATTTAATAGCTTTGTAACCATTGGTTTCAACGTAGTTAATAGTCATTTCGCGGTGGAATTTCTAGTCGGCTGGAGTGAATAGTTTAAAAAAATGGGTAGAAGGTGTTTTATAAAACACTGTGATAGCAACAGTGAAAAATGTCATTCGCAGGAAACAACTTTATTTCGTGTTCCGAACCGAGAATATTTACGACAGAAAAGCGTTGAAATTGTTCCCCAGATGAAAAGAAAATTGAGACAAGACGATTATGTTTGAGAAAAACATTTCAAAAGTGAGATAATTGTTATGCAAAATGCTGAAAGTATAATTTCAAGAATTTATCATATACTGTTAATGAGTTAATTGTAAAATAATGTAAATAATTTGTAAAATCATACACAATCACTATTGAGCAATGTACAAAGAAAAGTGAACTTCTTAATGTCAATTAGAAAAAACATTCAAAATTGCCCGAGAGTTAAAATGTATAATCAAAGAATATAATTGAATATTTTGTAATACTAAATGATTTCAAAGTTTTCAGAATTCACGTGCAAAAAGCTTAAACCGGAAGCTGATCCTAGCAAATTTCCTAGTAATCTGTTTATTATTTTTTCTCTAGAATAACATCACCTCCTGCTTTAAAATACAAATACTTATACTGTGGTACATTAAAAAAATAACACCTCCGACAAATATTATAATACGTCTTAAAAGACTTTAATACATTCACATTACGGTTTCTACGATTATAACAAAAATGCTGCACTGTGGAAACCATACTCTCGGGTGGAAACCACTAAATCGCGAGACGCCATCATGAATGCCCAACTCGATCGTGCGCACCGTACGGATAAGCGAGGAACTAGCCTCAAACTGGCTTCAAAAATTTTGTCCAAAAGGCGGCTAGTTGACACACCTATATATCTTACACCGTGGCATACGCAGATGCACAAAAGCATAATTTTAATGTGCAGTGGGTTCGGGAACGTAACGTCACTCGAACCAGCGACGGGCGCGCTATCTGTACTGTACTTTATTCAACTTGCCCCTGGCAGGTTTTGGCTGTTGACGGTTTTGTATGATTGATATATACTCTCTGGTTTTGTCCATTGATGAATTAATCTTTGATCGGATTTTCTAGCGTTTTCTTCGATTTTCCTATCGATTTGTCTTTATATGAAAATGCGAATAGTTGTTGTGTTAGAGCTTGAATTTCCTTTTTTTTATAAACTAGGATTCTCTTGAACCAATCTTATGAGCAATTCGTTTAATGTAATTATTTTATTCGCCACTTTGGATTCACTATTCGCATCAAAACCGTTTGCTAATTAGTTAAATATAGAACAGTAATGAAATGACATAACCACAAACAAACTGAACACAATTTGAAATCCAACATGTTTGTTTCTTTCACGCTATTCTTGCTGAGAGAGAGTGCGCACGTCAACTCGTGTGCCTCGTGGCAGTTTGCAACTGACTCACAACTGACTTGTCCCAGGATGCGCCGGGCAAGGAAGGTTGGAACCTTGAATTATAAATTAAACGAATTACATGAAAATGCAATTTGTTTAGTGTTAAAAATTGTAGAGTGTCTTGTACGGTTAAGTTCATAATGAATGAAAACCATTCACAATTTAGATTCGCTGCAATAATTCTCGGAATGAGGTAATGTGGGCAGGGGTGGTGGTCGGTAGGGATGGGCAAAATCGTTCATTTTTGTGAACAGTTCTTTATAAGATCGTTCTTTTTAGTGAACTAGTTCGTTGAACTAATTTTAAAAAAAAAGGACGAAATAGTTCATTTACTTTCGCCACGTACACAGGGATGCCATATTGGGCGGAATACCGCCAATTGGGCGAAAAGCAAGCGTCGACTTGCGGGAAGAAAATGCATTTTGGGGAATTCCGTCCATAGGGCATAATTCTTTGTATCCTGGGAGAGCTGTGGGTGGTATGCTTGGTAGATTTTAAGAACAGGGTTCGGCTCCTATTGACGCGCACGATTCGGTTCCGAACGAGTCACTCGCGGCGCCGCCACAGTGTGCACACGGCCACGTGGCCAACGCACTTTCGTGTGGAATCGTGACGCTTCGCTACCCGTGTCCAAGTTGAGGACGAGGCTCGGGCCTTCGGCCCTCGCGTTAACATAAAACATCCTTGAGTCTGTCCAGCGCATAATTACCAACGCATTTTATGCATTTAACATTATGCATGCAACGCGTTTTATGCATTTAACTATTGTAATTCTCCATTACACATTCGCACCACACCGCACAATGCACAATGCAAGCAGTGCTCCCTGAGTGATCCGTTCTCGTGGTCCGCGCGAGTGAACCATGCGCAAGTGAACCGTGGGCCGTTGTTTTAGTGAGCCGACCCTGTCCTTAAAATCAGCCGTATGCTTTTTTTTAGCTTACTAAATCGTCAATATTGCATTTTCCCACAAATTGTACAAGTATTTATGACTTATGACAGAAATGGCGTATGTAAAAATGTTTGAGTTTTGAACACCATGGATTTGAACTATGCATTAAATCTACGTTGTATTATGAAAATGTCAGAGCCCATTTTTTTACATACATTTTACCCCTTTTCTAGCAATTCAACAAGTATTTAAGTCATAAGGCTAGGCTTAGTAGGTAGGCTTTGTACACAAGAGTATTTTTAAACTTCTTGTGAACGTGCAGCTATTTTGAAATTGTCAGAAGCAGTGTCAGTCGAGCTTTATTCACCGGTTACCTTTTTTCCCCACTGGGTTATTTGGCGGGTTTTCCCAGAAGGGATCTGGCAACCCTGGACGTAGGTGTTTTTTCAGCGTTGAAGTTGAAATTTTTGCCGACACCGTAGGTCGAGGCCAAAAAATCAACAGAGACCATGAAAAATCACACTTAGCTCAGGATATAAGAATATTTTTCTTCATCTGTATAAAAATTACAATATAAAAATATGTGGAAAAGTTCTTAACTTTATTTTGCAATAAAGTGTTTGATATCTCGAGAAAGAGCAATAGGTTAGAGAGCATTACTAAGGGATACTTCGTTAAATTCCCGTGAATGAAGTACTTTTTTCACGGTAACAAGACAGTTGTCTTGGAAACAGTCTTTTTTAATGGATATAAAAAATAGCCTATATCATACCCTGTTAACAAAGCGCAGAATCTGCCTTTATTGTAGACAGAGATATAGAATTAGATTTTGGGTAAATGCTTCATTTTATTTTGCGTGAAATGTTGCAACATGAGGCCGATAAGCCGAGTGATGTAATCCTACGAACTAAATAAAATCACTTTTGCTGCATGTGTCATACACTATTTGTGGACAGTCTTTCTGAGTGTCATTATATTTTAATTCAAACATATGCATTAAATCTACGTTGTATTTAGTAGCTCATGTGATCAGACGAAAGTATTTTGTTTTCATTGTTATATTCAGTTTTATCTGAATATAATGAATATGTCACTATGTAATGAAATGTTACTTTTGGCGCTAGTGCTAAAAATTTAATTCTCAGAACGCTTTGCTTTCCCCAAAAGTAACTTCTTTTTATAGGTTCTCTCGTGCCCATGTCACGTCGCTTTGGGACAGCTAGGTGGCGTTTACAAGAATACCCGTCTCGTATTAAATGATTTCTTTTGATAAGTATCTAACATGCTTCATTCTAGTTCAATTTTCTCATATATTAAACAACCCTTAAAATGTTGCTTACAGCAGAAAAGTGAATTCTACTTTATTTGCCAGTACATGAAAATTCATATTTTAATTTTCATGTACTTGCAAATACATGCAGTACATGAAAGATGTGCATTGAATGTGACAGATAGAATATGTTGTCACATTCAACTGCGCACTTCACTAAACCCGTTTCACAAGTAGGATTACAAATAAAGAATATTATTTGTAAAAGAAATAACTCCATGGGAATCATTAATCAAAGTAGCTGTTATTACTCTATGCTAGGCATTCTGCCCTTGATAATCCAGATTAGTGACATTTATATTCAGCAAGTTATCAAAATGCAATTTCAGCAATATAAACAGCACGCAAAGGTACATTACACACAATACAAGCAGCCAATATCCCCAGTCATGTGAATTCCGACCACTGCATGTTGAAACCTGCGCAGTGATATCATGCGCACTGTGACCGCTGAACTACAGGAGAGAACTAATTGAACTACTGAACTAATGAACGATAACCGGCGAACTAAGAGAACTAAATGAACTACTGAACTAAATGAACTAACTGAACCATAGAGGAGAGATACAACTAGAGTGCGCGTGAGCCTACTGCGCACGTTTCAACATGAGGTGGTCGTAAGTCACGTGACTTCGGGACACCGGCAGCTCGTGCTGTACGCTGCTGTATGTAGCGTTTCGTGCTGTTTGCTGTTTGTGGTGCTACAGCGTAATTATTTTGGGACGTTGTGGATATTTGTTCACTGCTTACGATCCAAAATTCTTTTTCTTTTCAAGAAGTGCAATAACAATTTAACTTTGCAAATTGTGTTCCACAGGATGAAACAACTGTGTTACATGTCAGTTCATGCCAGTATGCAAGTGTGCCACAAGTAAATGATCCTGAACTTGGCAGTGAGGTACCAACTGACCATAAGTACTTGCCATCAGTACACAATCTTGAAACTAGATTGTCTCCCTATGTTGTGGACATTGTAACTTATATTGGAAAAAAATTTAGTTAGAAAGTTGCAAAAGTTGCTTATGTGAACTGTAAGCTTAGTTCTTTGCTGGAGTGATACTGATGAAGGATCATATTCCTTCATTCAGAGGAAAGATGATTATGGACTGAAATACCCTTCTGCAGATGTTATAAAAATCTGCAAAAGAGCAGAGGTAGAAGTAAGAATACTTCAGGGGAGATGTGACATTTTTAAAAAGGCAGCATGTAGTACAATTGTAAATAGATGTCTGAGAGAATTTGTGAATAGTTCTGTTTTTAGTAATTTAACATATCATATTATTGGTCAAGAGGTCATAATGAATCACAGGATGTATTTAATAAAGGCAATATTGTTTAAATATATTGACATACGATTAAAACATTTAGGAAGAGAGCACACCCAAATTTACCAAAAAAATAGTATGGATCAGTTAACAACAATGATTTTATTTAGATGACATTAATCCTATGTGTATTTACTGGTGTAAGTTGTGTTTATAGTATGTTAGAGTTAGTAATTTGTATGATTGTAGTTGATTTTTATTAGTAAATTCTTTGAAAAATATGTACTTTACCTTCCAGGTCAAAGACCCTCATTTCGATCAGGTTTTTGTCCAGTTTTCCTGATCCATTGAGCAAATGCTGAGATGTCCCCTTGTTTTGCTTTTGGATATAAATGTAGCTTCAATACGCCTGTGTTTTCTTGAGCTTACTTGCTACTAGTGGTAGGAGTAAAGCCAGTAGCATGTTACTGTTGTTAGTAATACAAAGAAAAAAATAAAACATGCAGTTTGTTTATCGATGCAAATAGGTTTTATATAACTTGGGAGGGAAAATGTCAAATGTTATAGTTAAAATATTGGGAAGAGCTTTTGAAGCTCAAGAAAATGAGTGCAGATGGAACTTTTCCCCATATATAACATACAGTTTTTACTGTTTTTGACTAAATAAATCAAAGGTAAAAGCCTTTTTTCCCTCTATAAATCCTTGAAATATCATTTTGATAACTTGCTATTATAAATGTCACTGATGTGGATCTTCAATAGTAGAATGCCTAACATTGAGTAATAACAGAAATTTGGATTAATGCATCCCATGGAGTTAATTTTACAAATATTTTTTATTTATAGACCTATGAAATTGTACTTGTAAAACAGGTTTAGTGGAGTATGCGGTTGAAAGTGACAAGTTTGACAAAAATCGGAATTTTCATGTACTTGAGCAAATAGAGCAGAAAAACTTAAATTCACTTTTCTGCTATAAACAACATTTTTAGGGTTGATTAATAAATGGGAAAAAAACGCTGGAATGAAACATCTTACGTACGTATAAAAATAAAATCATTTAATGCGAGACGGGTTTTCTTGTAGATGCCACCTAGCTGTCCCAAAGTCACGTGACACTGGCGCGAGAGATGTTGATACCCGGCCGGGCCTTCTGCGCAGCTCGGTGCGCACTCTAGTATATCTCTCCTCTATGAACTGAACTAAACGAACTAGGAATAGTGACCGCATAGAGGATCGTATCTCTCCTCTATGAGTGACGGGCGAACTATGAACGATGACCCGTGACAGATGAACTATAGTTCACTAAATGGTCGTTCTGTATCGTACCGTTCCTTTTCAAGAATAGTTCAATTGAGCTAGTTCGTTCGCGGTCGACACATCCCTACGGTTCTAGAAAACTACGCGGCGTTCGCTAACGCTATCGTAATTGAATTAATACAAAAAAGGAATAAAAGTTGTACAATTAACTTAGACATATGTGATGTGCATAATTATTTAGGAGATTTTGCTTGCTTGTACGAACAACCGTCCAATTTAATTAAATGGAATTCATTAAAATGGTCTAAAACACCTAAGTATTTTATTTCGTTATATTTAAATTGATATACCTGCACTTATCATAGGAAAAGCCCGGAAATTCAGGCATTTATTTTACCTAAAATAGGCAGGCAAAAAGGCATTTATTTTTACTAAAATAGACAGTCAGGGACATTCCATGTCAAATCATCCAAAAATTCTCGACAACCTTTCGATTGGACTGAAAGTGTTTAAATTGTTTTAGAATGACAAAACAACACTGAATATTGTCTTTTTTACTTCATTTTGAAAATTTTGAAATGTGATGTTCTTCATGAGTTTCAGATGGTATTATCTAAAAAACTTGTATAACATCTTGCTCAAAATTGTATTTTGCTTTGCAGGTTGCTTTATATTTCAGTAATGAGTACATCCCACTCTAAATATTTGATATGATAACCCGAATTATAAAGGCCTTAATAAGGCCAAATTAAGTCCAAAGTAAATAATGACTATTTTTTTCAAAATTCATTTTCTCAAATACTCCATCTCGGATATTTTTTTTCGTCAAAACGAAGCGGAGACATTAAAGTTTATAGAAGCTAAAGAATCTCGATGGTAAATGGGAATTTACCAAAGTTATTACCTGTTAAATTTACATTTTCAATTTTTACTTTCCCGTATACGTACGTATACACGGAGTGATGATATACATAGTATAGGGAAACTCAAAAACGGCTCCAAATTTTTTCTTTAAAGTTCCTGTATGAATAGGGTAAAATACACTTATTAAGATGGCATAGTTCCGATTTTCACGTATAACTCTGAATTTTTGAAAATTGTGAAAGGTGGAATTTTTTTGCCAAGTTTTTTCTTTAAACTTTTGGTAGGGATAGTGGTAAATGTACGCTATCAGATGACATAAAAGCCATAGTGCTGTATTCTTTTGTTTTTTTCAAAAATTGCAAAAATATGATTTTTTTGACTTGTCTCTCACGTCGATAATATTTACATTAGCGGTGCTTTGTTCACATTATTATATTTATGAGTACATGTGCTTTAAATAATGTCAAGTAAAGTTTCTCGAAAACACAACCGTTTTCCGTGAAAACTATCTCAAAATTCCGCATTTTCAGAAACGTTCAAACGCCATTTTCTCATAAATGGCTAGAAAAAGATTCTTCAAACATTCCGATCGGATGGTGCTAAATGCACTCTTTGATATGACGTAAGGTTTATTTTGTATTTTTTTTTAATCTCTCACATCTTTAATATGCACATTACCAGCAATTGGTAACATTATTATATTTGTGAGTGTAGTGCTTCAAATCACTTCAAATGAAAAAACTCAAACATTTTCTGTGAAAAAGAGCTTCAAATTTTGCGTTTTTAGTAGCGCTAAAACGCCCGGTACAATATTTTTAAGAGAAAATTGCCATTTAGGACTAGGTTTTTTTCTTTAATATTCTAAAATGAATATTTCCATTCTTCCATTAGGAAACCGAAAAATTAAGAAAATGTCAAAAAAATTTAGTTTCTGAGGTGATAGCAGCTGGCAAGAGTATGTGGCAATTCCGAATAGCTAGCGCAACTCCCAAGAAAATAGAAAACTAATACGGGAAAGTCTGTGCCATTCTGCAGCACCACTAGTGCTTTTTATTGGCTTAGGAGAACTATACATATAAACGCTTATCATTTGTAAATATTGCTTTTGTTATTTCATGATTAATTCTCATACATTTTAAATGTATCTCGAGCATATTTTCGAAGGCCCGGTATAAATAAACTTCTGTTTATACCGGATGTCCCATCAATTGTGCGCCACCCTCATATCTTCATAACGGTTCACAACATCGAAAAGCAGTTTTCGCTCATCACTGCGGAATCATGGGGCAAATAATGTGCTTTACTGTTTGTAATATTTTTACATTCCCGTATAAGTAGTACGTAAATACGGAGTGGTATACGTACACGTAGTATATGGAGCAAGTTATGTAATGCTGCGCGAAAAACGGGCCAATTTTCGGCGGAAAAAATTTCATTGCCGGGCGCTGACAGAGTTGGGCAGTAACGAAAATACTTGTATTTAAAATACGTATTTTCGATACTTTTGTAATTTGTATTTTCTATCAAAAATACATATTTAAACATGTATTTTGTATTTGTATCGAAAATACTTTCTGATAGTATTTTGTATTTTCAAAATACAAAAATACTTTTTATTAATCCGTCACAAACATTGGGCCAGTAAATGGGGAGGTTCCTGCCACGTGGCAGGAAAATTTTTTGTAAGAACAGAGTAAAATGCACTTATTATGGTGGCAAGGTCCGATTTGACGGTTAACTCTGAATTTTCGAAAGTTGCAAAAGTTTAAATTTTATTCGGCGTCTTCCTCCAACTATAAAATTGCAGATAGAGATTTTCCCTTAAAATAAAATTTGTTCTTTATAGTGAGTTTTTTCCTTAAGGTCAGGTACATTTTTGGAAAATTTTAGTACTTAACGCGCAATATTGCGTGTAATATGTTCAATTTTTTAAAAAAATACAAAAACAAGGTTTTATCAATTTTTTCTTTAAACTTCTGGTAGGGATAGTGCTAAATGTACCCTATGAAATGACATAAACTCGTTATCGCTCTATTTTGTTTTTTCAAAAATTGCAAAAATGTAATTTTTTGACTTGTCTCTTACGTCGTTAATATTTACATTAGTGGCGATTTGTTTACATTATAATATTTACGAGTTCAAGTGCTTTAAACAATGTCAAGTAAAGTTTCTCGAAAACTCAACAGTTTTCTGTGAAAACTAGCTCAAAATTCCGCATTTTCAGAAACGCCGGAACTCCATTTTCTCATAAATGGCTCCAAATGTTTTCTTCAAAGTTTTGGAATGGATAGTGCTAATGGCACTCTTTAATATGAAGTAAAGTTCATTTCGGTTTTTTTTTTCCCTCAAAAATTACATAAATGTTTTTTTTTTTAAAAGATCTCTCACAACTTTAATATCCACATTACTAGCAATTTGTAAATAGTATTGTATTTGTGAGTGTATGTGCTTCAAATGACTTTAAATGAAGTTTTTTGAAAACTCAAACATTTTCTGTGAAAATGAACTTCAAATGTCCCAATTTTAATAGCGCTTAAACGCCATTTTCTTAATAACGGCTACAAATTTTTAAAGGAAAATTGCCATAGAGGATGTGGTTTTTGTGTTCTTTAATATTTTAAAATTAACATTTTCGTTCTATCACTAGGAAACCGAAAAATTGAGAAAATGTCAGAAACATGTTGTTTGGGTGGCGATAGATGGTAGCTAGCCCGAGTATGTGATAATTCCGAATAGAATGGACAGAAGGAAATAGAAAACTGATACGGGAAAGTCTGTGCCAAAGTTTTGTGCGGTTGTATTATAGTAATCGACTTTTCAGAGAACTACGTATTCACAATTCAAGGCAGTGTACAAGTACATTGCAACATTGCTCAAGCGATACACGCTCTTTTAGGCCAAGCGAAGAAGCCATTGTCTCAATTAATTTTATCATAATAGCAGACGATTTAAATCATAACACGGCAGCTATGTATTTTTCCATGACTTCACTTTCGAGGAGGGAAGTTTCTTGATAACGGGAAACACTTTCATATAAATTTTATTTTGTGGTGTTGTTTAACATGTTTGGTTGAGGTAAACGGAAGTTGTGGATTCAATTGTTTTGTTGTCAATCTGTACAATGTTATTCCGGCTTTTGTAAAGATCGAAATAATGGGTTTTGCTTAATAATGTGCGGTGTGCAGATAAGTCAGTGGTTGCGTTTTGATCAGTGTGTGGTTTATTCAAGTTTCAGAGTTTTTGTTGCCGCCTTCCAAAAGTTAGGAGGTTAAATTCTCTCCTCGCTATGAACGCTACCAGTCTTTATGTGTCAACATGCAGGCTTGTATTGCAAGCCGACGTAGAAGACACATCTTCGTGGACAGACTTATATCGCTTAGTTCCATATTTACGACAGTCTTTGTCATGTACTGTCTGCGGTAATTTATTAATCGAACCATACACACCCACAGAAACGAACTGTCAACATCATGTGTGCCGGTCTTGTAAAGGAGGAAGAAAAAAATTGAAACCCTCGTGTAGTTGGTGTAAGAATTATGATAAGTATGTTGAGAATGTTCAATTACGAATCTTATTGCAGTGTTATAAAAAACTGTGTGAGTATGTGACTAGTACTGCCATTTATAGAAGTCTTCTAGTAACAGCTGCAGCTTCAGCAAACAATTGTAGTGCAATTGATGGTACATCTAGTCTAACAGAACTTATCCAGGAAGGTGCGGGTTTCAAAGATGATTTCAAGAGCAATGCAGGTTTATCAAAGTCTGCATACAGTATATTACCATGTGTGTACACCAGTACGTCAACACAAACTCAGACTGCTTTGGCAACTGCGTCTCTTGGAACTTCTGATAACAGTAATGTATCACCTAATGATTCTCAGGCGATTCGCACAGTGTCAAATGGTGCATCACTATACTCTGTAATGTATGCAGGAAATGGTAATAAGATAACAATTAAAAGAAAAGCTAATGACATTGAAGCAGATGTTGACGGCAACCCTTGTACTGCTGATGGAACATTACCAATGGTATGCTTTGGATTAATGAAAGTAATCTAGATTTACTCATTCCTTCTGTACTACAATCTTGTAAAATAGTAAATGCATGTTTTTTGACATAACTAAGAAATTTGACTTTATTGGAAAATTATTTGGAATGTATTGATTATATATCCCAGTTTAATCAAGTTAATTATATCATATAAATTCAGAAACGTGTGTGAAAATATGTTGAGTTAATATGTTGCCGGTCGATAGTTCTGAGTCTGTGGAAAGAAAAGTTTAGAACTGTTACAAAATATTGTTGGCAATAGAATCCTTCAGTTGCTCTCTGACCCTGATGATTTAAATTAAAAATTATATTTCATCGTAAAGAATTACTACATATTGAGGCTAGTACCAATTAGTAGGGTTATGTTTTTCTACTGACTCAAATTCAATGTTATTCATTCTTGAATTTAAATGTTTAAAGTAGATAAGGTGCAGGTAGCAACTTGGCCACTTGGAGTTGAAATTTAAAAGTTTTAAAGTTTATTAGAGTTGTCTTAACTCTGAAAGGAAGTCTCAAAAGTTGAGGCTGCTCCTTGTAATGTTTTATGTAAATGTTTGTTGTTTTAGAAGTACAGCGGACTCTGGTTAATTCAACTTGGGGGATTTTGTTCCTTTGAAATTTGTATTTAAATGAATGTTCAAAATTTATATTTAATTTGAAATTTCAAAGGTTACATTCAGAAAATTCGAAGACAGGATGTTAAGGAGTACAAGAAAATAAATCCAAAATTAATGTCCTGTGAGGCACTAACAAATGTGGAATGAATTTGTGATATTTGTGGAATATTCGTAGAAACTCCTGAACAAGCGTAATTTAATGCTTTGCGTTCCCTAATTTCGTTTCACCAATTTTTTCATCATGGAAAATCGTAAAATATGATTTTTGAAGGTAAGAACCACTGCATTCTAATTTCATAGGTATAAGGAGTTTTTTAACATATTTTTTAAAAAGAATTAGTTGTTTAATTTAATTTTTTATTTTCCCTTTAGAGTTCGAATTAAAAGAGTCCACTGTACTTAAAGCTGAGATAATTTTAGGAATTTACTATGTGGTTATTTAAAACAAACCATTTGTGTATGTCATTGTTAGAAGAAGAAATAGTAAATTTTATGTTCTGGTGACAACAGGAGAAAATCAGCAGTGTAGTCTCTTAAATTTTGTAAGTTACAAGAAGTATTTTGGGTGCTAATGGTTACAGGTAACACACACATGGGGAATTGGAAAAATATGAAGAAAGAGCCTTCAGTACTGAGATCTATTATTTTGTTGATCAAGGATTAAACACATTTTAAACTCAATTTTAAGCCTTATAAAAAAAGAATTTATTAGAAGTAGATGCCATTTTTTTAAAAAAGCCTAAGGTTATTTACTGATTTTGTGTTACATTATTATTTAAAAATTAGTTACAGAGGGTCTGAAAAATACAAATGAATTAACATCATTTTTAAATTTATATAGTTATTGTAAATTCTCTTGTTAATGTGAAGATGCAATCATTGCTATGTCTGATAAAATGTACAATTTTTGAAATCCACTTCTTATGAAGATTAATTGTAGACAATTGACATTAGGTACACAAGACAGTTCAGAATGGAAAAATGTATTGTTTTGTGTTTGCTGGTAAGTGCAAGATATTGTAACTGTTGCCTTCTTATGAAATATGTGTGTTCCTCCAGCAATTCTCCCAGCCGTCATCGGCATTTGAAATCTTGGGAAAATTGCCATTCTAAAAATATGATGCATAGTGCTTTCTGTTGTTTTTCAATTTTGCTTGCTTTAATTAATATTCCAAGAGTGAGATTTTCAGTATTTTATTGCAGATAAGAATGTTTTAGTTACTATTCCTAATTGTTTTAATTGTTTCCATTTAGAGATAGACAAACATCTTAGTTTTTGGTGTTTAACATGTATATAGTTTGCTACTTCTGTTTTTCTAATTTGCTTTACAGTGTTTGAAAGTATGTATTAATTGAAATGAATATATCTTTGATGACTTAAAAAAAAAATGTATATTGAAGTAGAATAACTGTCATCTTTGTGTGATCTCAGGTGAACTCGGGGAGCTTTAAGAAACCATCACAGAGAGTGCCATTATTCAAGTCAACTGGCAGCAGTAATTGCAGTAGTGGTGGCAAAACAAATACAGGTACTGGGAACAAACGCAAAGGCTGTCGTTGTGGTAATGCCACCCCCACCCCTGGGAAACTGACTTGCTGTGGTCAGCGCTGTCCTTGCTACGTTGAGAGCAAAGCCTGTGTTGAGTGTCGATGCAGAGGTTGTCGGAATCCTCATCGTCCAGGAGGCCATAAGGTACTAAAAGTATACATTCAGTCATTATCAGGGCTGTTGTACGCTTGGAAAACCTGGAAATCAAATGGAAAGTTTGAGGTGGGGGAATAATGTGGGAATATAACTAAAGCAACTCAAAAAATAATTTAATTAATAATTAAAATTATTCAAACATAATTACATTATGAAACTTGAAATTTTCATAGAGTTACAAAGTTTTAATTTTTTTTTTCAATTCATAAATGCAGATTATAAATAAATAATTCAAAATAAATAAATTCACCAATTAAATTAAAAACATTGAACCAATTTTAATTTTTGTAGCTCATTTCATATGATATGAACTGAAATGTGACATTGATCAAAGAAAAGGTTGATTTCAAAAGTTCCTAGTTTTTCGATAAATGTACTTAAAACAAATTATGGTCTTAAAAGGGGGGAGATTTTTTCCCCCTTAATTCCAAATAACTATCATGCTTCTGAAGAATATTTTAACCTAAGAATTGAAATTTTGGTGTTGGATTATGTGGAAAGGCCAGGAAACTTGGATATTCCAGATGTGCTTCAGCCTTGATTATAATTGTGGTATCGGAGAATCTGTTTTAATGGATATTGAAAGTATATTTTCTATCTAGGTATAAAAATGTTTATGATTTACTAGTTCATTGCTGTGTGGTTACGGACCTGAAACAAAACACATAACGGTATACTAAATACTATTGCAGTTCTTTGTGATTTGTTATGCCAGTTTGTTTTGACAGTCTCTTGTTCTTTCTCAAGTTGCTGATTCATTTCTTTTGCGAATGTTCCATTTCTTCTACTACATCTTTGGTTTTCAATTTCTTTCCAATGCCCTTATTTTTCAGTCTGTCATTTGTAGTGATTCTCATGAAGTACAAGGAATTTCATGTGTGCTGTCTGTAGTTTTTACTTGTCCTCTTTCGTTATCCGTGTTTCAGAGCCATACATGATTCTAGGTCCAGTTAAAATTTATTGTGGAGTTTGTTTTGTTTCAAGGTCCATGTCTCTACTAAAGTGTACTTTTAATCCTCCTTCAGACATCCAATTTTAATGTTGCATCCAGGCCAGCAGCCCAGGAGTGTTTCCAATGGAATTATGCTTACAGATGTACATTTTAGACATGACTAATGAAATGGAATGCTCTTATACATTTGCTTTAATTTAACAAAACATTTCAAAATACTTATCATTTTTTTTTCTTTTCTTATAGATTGCACACACTGTTTACCTGGGTATGCACATTACAGGCCAGTTTTGAACAGATGCTACATCTCTTTGTTTCCTACTTCTTTTCTAAGGAGACAAATGACATTGTTTCTGGCATTGTTTTAATTTTTCTGAGTTGTAGAATATGCTTCTTTCCTGATAACATGTGTGATTGACATGCTACACTTATTATTCAATCCTGTTTGACTGTTTGACCTTATATTTTCTGTATAAACCAAATTATTTGCAATATTAACAATTAGTAATCGTATGATCTCGTGTTTTCTAACACTCAGTCAGGGTCAGCAACACCTGTTGCTATGCAGTTTTGCAGTAAAACCTGGACCGCACACTACTTCACAAACTCACTCTCCTAACTCTTGGCTACATACTACACTTCAGTTTTTCTTTCTTGGCGCACGGGGTGTGTCAATAAAATGGAATATCTCACAATATTTTGTGTTGTTCTAGGTTGTGCCGCTAGGAGTCGCATGATCGCAACTGTATCAAGCAGTGCTGGCGATCATGCGACTCCTGGCGGTACAATGGAGAACGAAATACCGTGAGACATTCCATTTTATTGACACCCCCCCGTGCGCCAAGAAAGGAAAACCGAAATATAACCTGCAGCAACGCTTTCGTAAAATTGTTGTGGGTACATTTAGAAAACACTATAGCAAACAAAGTCACAAAAATTATCCTAACACATTAGCTAGTTTTCATGTAAAATATTGAAAATTTGCTTCTGGATCCAATTGTCCCCAGTTGCCTGGGTAGGCATTAATTGTCCCATAAATTCTATTACAGCTATTCAGAATGTATTTTCTGTTCTCTCCTGTGTTTGGTTGAATACACTTCTGATATTTGAGTTATGAGAATGTATTTTTACTATTTTTACGTTTTCCATTTATACAATTTTGGCCCTCCTTCGTAACTTTTGTTTTCTGTGCTATTATCGCCGTGGAGTATTCTTGGATCACTTTTGTCAATTCAAACGCTGCCCTTCATAAATCATTTTCAAATCCATTATGATAATTTGGTCAGCCTACAAGGGTAGTATCTATCTTTTTGTTGGATTTGTATTTCCTAGTTAACTTTTCATCATTGGTTTCTCACTGAGGTGATTAATATAGATGGAAAAGAGGGTGGGTGATAATAAACATTCTTACCATAAGCTACTGCTGATTGTTGTTGTAGTGGAATTTCATAACATTATTTTAATTATTGAGTTCTTGTATAAACTTTGGGTTGTAGTGAGCAAGTGATTTGGGATTCTCTCCTCTTCAAGTATGTCCCGACATTTCTGTCTGTTTGCTTTGTCATATACCTTTTCATAATCAATAAATATTATAAAAGTTGATAGCTTTCTTTCTCTTCTTTTGTCTGTCAACATTGCTCTTCTCCCAAGAAATTCTCACATACTTCATTGAGCTGATCCTCAGCATGTTTGCTTACAGCTTAGATGATGCTCACAGCAATGTAATGTTCCTTCAATTGTTGCAGACCTTCCTTGAAACAATCATAATGGCAAATATTTTACCTATAAATAAAATATAGTACAATTTTTTATTTGAAGAAAATATTCTTGC
Organism: Acheta domesticus; assembly: GCA_031308135.1. NCBI lineage: Eukaryota > Metazoa > Arthropoda > Insecta > Orthoptera > Gryllidae > Acheta > Acheta domesticus. Next base: position 100,223,765 of record JAHLJT010003656.1, on the reverse strand, counting down.
AAATGAGTTCTTGCAGAAATGTATAGTGTGAATGTAAATGTGCTTTGAGCAGGGAGGTAAATTTTTGTTGAGAATATTGTACTCTTATATTGAATGCAATACAGATGATTCACTATATGCTTTGTAAAGGTAGAACCCTTTAACTGCTACTGGCTGGCCAACTGCGAGTCACACATCTTATGTCATGTTTCTCACTGCGGACCCCGCTGTGTGCTGTATGCAGAAGTACACATAGATACCATGCAAGTCATCTAAAAAATCAGTTAGTCCTAACAAAAGCCGAAAGCACATCTATGGGAGCGAACTCTTCCAGAGGCTCCTGAGGACATTGCGGTTCCACATACGATCTTGTCCAGAGGCTCCCAGCGACAACCTGACTTGAGCATAAAAACATGTCCAGAGGCTGCCACATACAGAAATATTTTTCGTATAAACTCGTCTAGAGCAGTCAAAGGGGTAATATTTGCATCAATCAGCTCTCTCTCTCTCTCTCTCTCTCTCTCTTTTTTTTTTTTTTAAAGAAGTGCTTCTAAAACATCTGCTTATTAAAGAAGATCATTTTTATTATTAAAACTCGCATCTTCAATGCGAGTATGCGAAGATATAACAGTCTCTTTCTAATTTTGTTCTAAGACACTTTGTTATTTTTATTTTTACAAATTTATACAAAATTGTGAGCTACTGTTTCACCTCAGAACCATAATAATTGTTGTTAAATATTTCTGTTTATTCTCTATGATTTTGTGATGAAGCCAGAAACAAACGATCCTAAAGCATTAAGAATGAAATAGTGTGGTGAGAACAAATTGATCACAGATAAATGTGGTATTCACTATTTGTAATTTTTATATCAGTGTATTTAATTGTAAAGATTATACTTTCATCATCATCATCTTCCTTTACGGATTAGGCATATTGCCTGTTCCAGCCTCTTTCCATCTCATTAGATTCATGCCTTCCAATGTTTCATTTTCCTCGCAGCTTATGATTCAGGGCTTGCACTGGAAGTCTGTCTTGTGACTGCTACTGGCTGTGTGTGTACGTGTCACCCATTGCTGTCTGTACTTCTTAATTTTATCATGTACTGTTTCTTTCCGCCCTAGTTCCTTTCTTATTTTTTCACTTTTTATTTGGTCTGTTAATGTACAGCCCTTTACTCCTATCAGAAATCTCGTTTCTGCTGATTCAAGCCTCCTACAATCTTCTTGTTTTTGAACCCAAGTTTCTCATCCATAAGTAAAACTGGGAGGGCCATTATATCATAAAATTTTAACAGGGTTTCTTTTCATGCTTTCTTTTTAAATGTTCTATTTATGGTTCCACATACTGCTTGAAACTTATGAATCTTGCTGGTGATACGTTTATCTCTTCCACATGTAATTTCACACCCTAGGTAGTTAAAATGTGTCACTTGTTCTAAAACCATATTTTGAAGCACAATCTTTGTCCTTATTGATTCTTTTCCTTTAAAAGCCATTACTTTGGTTTTATTAACTGATACTATCAGATTGTACTCCTTTAAAATTTGCTGCAGTTGGTAAATAGAAATTTGCAAATTATCTTCGTTTTCATGCAGGATTACCTGGCCGTCAACATATAAAAGAGTATTTAAAAATGTATTTTTGCCCAGGTGGATTCCTGAGGGCACCATGTTCTTCCACCTTTTAATTATATATCCCAGACATATGTTAAAGAGTGTTGGCGAAAGACTGTCACCCTGCCTTACTCCTTTATGTATAATTCTCTTTCCAGAAACATACCCATTGTATTTTACTGCGATATTAGTATTATCATACATACTTTTCACCACTTGTACTAGATGACTTGGATACCCTTCTTCTTTCGTAATGCTCCATAATTTACATCTGTTGACATTATCAAAAGCCTTTTCAATATCCATGAAGGCTAAATGTGTTTCTCTATTAAACTCAACTCGTTTCTCAATTATTTGTTTTAATGTAAATATGTCATCTATTGTTGAACAACCTTTCCTAAACCCCTGTTGTTCCTGGGGAAGAGTGCATTCTGCAATTGGAGCTATTCTGTTATTCACAATTTTTGCATATAATTTGTAGCATGAGTTAAGTAGGCAAATACCCCTATAGTTGTGACATTTACTCCGATCTCCTTTTTTAAAACATGGAATAATTAATGAATCTAACCATTCATCTGGTATTGCACATCTTTACCAGCATTCATTCATTAGGTGGAGCAGTCGAAATTTCAATAGCATACCTCCATATTTCATTAATTCTACGTTAACCCCATCAGGACCACAGGCTTTCCTATTTTTTTGGGACTTTAATGCATTATCAAGCTCTTTCATATCTAACATATCTACATTTCTTTTTGTTCCTTTTTCTTCTCCCGGTGAGTGCATTTCTTCAATCCCACTCCATAATTTTACAAAGTATTCTAACCATTCTTTCCCGGAAATAATATTCAATCTTGCTGTATCAGTTTCTTCTAAATTCATTGTTTTTAATGCTTTATATGCTATACTTTGTCTTCCGAATACATCACGTTCTAACATATTCACATATCTATCCCAAGATTCTTGATGGGCTTGTCTCACTAATGATTTAGCTTTATTTCGTTTTTTGGTTGTAAATCTGTTTAGTCTGCTCATTTCTGCTTTGTAGATAATTTAGGTATGCTACCTTTTTTTCTTGTACTGCCTCTGATATTCCAAATTTTCAAAGTTTTCTTTTTTCGTCTAATTTTTCAAGTGCCTAATGCTTCATATGCTGCTCTTCTTATTGATTCTTTAATGTTTCTCCATTCTTCATTTAGATTTTCTGATGTGTCGCTGTTGCTCAAGAACTAATTCAACCACATCTGATATAACTTATACTATGGTCTTCTAGTAGATGCACTTTGTACCCTACATCTTCTTGTTTATTTTTTGAAGCAGTTTTTTTCTTCTATCTCGCTCTTATATTTATTTTTGTTTCCACTAGATAATGATCTGAGTAAATGTCATATCCTCTTAGAACACAGGTATCCTCCACGTTAGAACTTAACTTTTTATTAACTATTACATAGTCTATCTCTGAGTGTTTTCCCTGGGCACTCCAAGTATATTTATGAATATTTTTTTTTCTAAAAAATGTATAGGTGATTCTTAGTTCATTGTGTGTTACAAATTCTCTAAGTTCTTTCCCATTTTCATTCATTGCTTGTTCTTCAAAGAGTCCTATAACTTTGGAAATGGGCATGTTTCCCACTCTTGCATTTATAGCGAGTTATTTGGGTTGCATTTTTTTACCTCTGTCTGTAGTTTGTCATAAAATTTTACAGTTTCTTCTTTCCTACCCTCCTCGGGGGCATAAACTCCTATAACTGTAAGGTTACGTCTACTCATTTTAAAATCTACTCTTAGCATTCTTTCATTGATGTATGTGTTACTCGTAATACACTTCTTCCATTTCTTATCCACATACATTGCTACACCAGCTTTTGCTCTTTCTCGTTGTTCCACTCCACTATAGATATTCACCCAGTCATCAATCTCTCTTGTTCCCTTAGTTCTCTTAGTTTTCTTTTTAGTTTCTGTTATTACAGCAATGTTGGTTTTTCTTTCTTCTAATATCTTTAATAGTTCTATTTATTTATTATGTAGGCTGCGAACATTCCATGTTACTATATTTAGTACATCTGTTATTCCCATGTGCTTTAACATTTTTTTGTTTGCTGTGGTTGTCATCAAATCGGTCCGGCTTCTTTCCTTGAGGCTTGTCAGTAGCATAATATATCCCCTGGCCATGTTACGGGCACTGCACAGGTTGAGTTCCGTAGAGGGGCTGCCTCCGAACTTGCAGAATTTATTTAGGGTGTTTTCCCCTAGACGGGTTGGTTTCACTTCTTCTGAAGTGTCTCGTTTACCCTGGTGTGAAGGGAATGGGGAGGAAATCCTGAGGATCGGGAGCCTCCGAGTTACTCAATCCATCCATTGGACCCGAGGGTAGGGAAGGAATGGGCGGTGAAGGATGGATATATCAAAAGGTGAAGACAGCGGTCAGCTGCTCCCTTGTAGATGGGAGAAACCGGGCTGACTGGTGCATTCCCCACCCTATGATAAGGGCGTGCAGGGTGATGGGGTCGCTACTTCCCTACACCTAGAAGATTATACTATTACAGGAAAATCTGTGCTGTGTTATGCAACCCATGAAGAAATAATTTTACTTCGTTTCATGTACACACACAATTTTCTGTGAATCTGAAGGGTAACATCTGGAGATGTGGGTGCAAGAAGAGTGTTAGGCATTTCATGCTGTTATTGCATAAAATACACATAATTTGATTTAATCATACAAAATAATGATATTGTTAAATGTTTAGATACTAAATGCAATTATTAACATACCAGTTTGTTGTTAAAAATCTAAGCTTTCAATTTTTTTAGTGCTTTGTTTTCAACATACCATTTCACCACTAATGCTCTTATTGCACTCAAGTTTTAATAGTTCTTAAGGAAAAATATACTTTCTAAATAGGGTACACAAAGCTGAATAAATAATAGGAAGAGGAGCATCATGTGCTTGTTAAAAATGCCTCTCCTAAGAATTTGTGGAGAGGGGCAGGGAAAAGACAAAATTCACTCCTCCCTCTTCCCCCCCCTCTAGCCATCTTTCTTTCTCCTTCCCTCTGGAAATTTCTTCCCCTCTCCCCTCTCCCCTCTTCCCCTCTCCCTCCCTCTGGAAATTTAATTCACCTTTCAGCACCCCAAATGCAGTCACAAAAACAAAACTGTTTTTAATTTAAAGATTGTGAATTGTGAAGTGTGCTTTAGTCTTAGCTCATTAAATTCAATCATTAGTTGACTTAAAAAGTACAAACCATTTTCATCCAAATTAAAAATATCTTGTAAATTGTATGATTGTTTCAAATGTTATGACTTTTTACACAGAAGAACAATTTTATTGGTTTGTAGATGTACTTTGCAAGTTTGCCTGATTCTATTCCACTCTTCGAAATTGTGGCATATACTCTTCCAAGAAAGTTGAAAGGGAACTGAGATTTTTCTTCAGATAAAAATAATGTTGAGCATATATCTTTTGATGAAAACAATCGTAACTCAGCATTTATTATGTTGAAATGTTGCATCTATTGACTTTTTTTTTTAAATCAAATGTTGGAAAAATTCTTTTTCAACAGTGGTTTTTAAAAAAAAAATTGTCTGCGTTCATAAATGTGTGCATTAAAACAGACACCCACAGTCAGGCTGTATCATTGTTTCTTATGAAAAATCACTCTTAGCCCCACTGAGTTTTACTGATTGGCTGAACAGTATTGCAGTTAACCCAGCACCAAGTTGTAGTTTTCATTTGTTGGAGGAAACTTTTAGCTTTTGTTGTTTATTTGCTATAGTTGAAATCCATGTTTTATTAAAATAAAAGGATTTTTTTTCTTTTGACTGCAGGTGGGGCTGTGGAAAGGTGAATATAGTTTTCAGTTCAGTTCTTATAAAGACGACATTCCAACATTTCAAGGGGAAAATTTCATCCACTTTGAATGTAAATTGAAGATGTTTTGACCATTTAAATTTTGCCCTTTTTTTGACAAATTCTTAGGTGAGCTATTTGCTCTCTTCCAGTGTATTAAAAGTTGCTGTTTCCTAAGTTATTAAATTCTTGTAATGTGTGGTTACATCTGCTGACTCCTCAATCTTCCCAGTTTCAAGTGCATTTTAATTCTTAATCACAGAAAAGAAGGAACTTTAATTGAAATAAAGATTTTTAGCTTTACTTTAGTTTGTTATATTCCTTGCAGTGTACAAGAACAATCAAAATACTGGGAAATGTGTCAGATTTAGCAAGTTTATTATGCCAGAATAATAAAAAGTGCATGTAATATCTTGAAATGAAAATTAACCCATTAATCCTTCTCCGGGCTAGGTACTTTTGTAACATATCCGGGCAAGCAGTGTCCATCAGACACTGTTATGCAATCAATGTTTTCCACGATTCTCATCCTCAACTTTTCCATACCTATTGTTTTAATTGTTTTAGAATTTTAGTATAATGACAGAAAGTGAATAATTAATGAAAATAATTCCTTTATTATCCCAAAAACTTACAAGAAGTGATGGAGTGTAAGGTTTTTTGTGTACTGAGAATATAACTCACATTGAGCAAGTTAAAATTTTTCTTCTCTATAAATTCAGATATTTTGATTAAAGTAGTTCATATGCTCGTATCGTCTGGTCGTTGCAGACTGACTGATGACTTTGCTGCAACATTGAGCTTATGAAGCGCGTGTAGCCACGCAAGTGACATTTTTTTTTTCTCCCCTGATGAGCATGATGCACTTGAATATACCATTTGAATGGGCATCTGTCCTTTATTGGAATTAGCATTTTATTGACAGTAATGTCTGTTCCAGGATGGTAACGCTTTCTCAAATATTCATTGAATTTTTCCCACACGTCCCTCAAAGCGGCACATTTATCATTCCAACGTCTTGTGGACCGCGTGGTTTTGTCATCAAATCGTGGAAAAATAATCACTTGAAACGTTTGAGCCTCATTGTTGCTCCCTATACAGGTGGACAATAAAAACTGTTCCACAATACTGTTCGCACGTACCCCGACCATGCCTCCAGCATCGGAGCTGAGTCTCCTTCCCAGAGACCTCATGGTTGTGAGAAAAAAAAATCGCTAAAGGTTCCTTCTTACCAAAAGTGTATATTTGTCGCATATCTGTACAAAGTGTCCAGACTTCATAAACAGACTTAATAAACAAAACAATAACGTTATTTTGACTGTTGTGTCAAAATGAAAATCAGAAACCGCTGCCTCTTACTGAAAGAACACAGTGTCTTTTGGACACTGCTTGCCCGGTTACGTTACTTTGAAACAAAATAATTATTTTCATTTCTGTTTATTGACCAAAATTTGTGAAACTTCATACAAAGACATCATAAGGTCTTTGTATCGTATAAAGAAACTTCATAAGGTCAGAGACAAAGTCATGAAAGCATAGTCACAGGAAAATTTTAGTTTACATTATATGACAGTAAGTATAACTCACAGTGTCCAACAGACACTGGTTGCCTGGATAAGGGTTAAGGATCAAGTATTGAAATAATAATAGTTTTTTTTATATTATTATTTATACACACTAATATTACACTGGAAAGAATAAAATGTCCTTTATAATTTTTTTAACCAATACTCAATGTACAACAAAATGTTCCATTTATGCTACTTTGGGACCTTACATTATATCAATTCATCTTGACCTAAGTTGACTGAAAACAGTTTGAATGGAGATGAATATTGCATGTTTTTACATTTGTAAATTGTAGTGTTTTTGCACAATTTGCATTTCCTTCTGGCTTTGGTTTCTCCCTTTATAATCACGTTCTCTACATCATGATTCTTGGCACATCAACTGCTAAGTTCATTAGTCTCATAGCTCCTGACCAGTCTCTTGGCAAGAGTGGTAGTGTAGTGCAAGTAAGTGTAAGAGTGTGCCTAAGTGTAAGAGCATACTTGAGGATATGATAAGGTTGAATAAATTATCGCAGTCCGTGGCCCGTTTGTTGGGTACTGCTCCGACATTTGCCTGGTATTGATCAGAGAAACCAAGGAAAATCACCGATTAGAGCAGCTGGCCCTGAGCCACCTCTGTTGGTATCTGTACATCATCATCACGTACTTCTTTAGTTAGTGTTTGTGGGTCAGCCAAAATGGGATTTTTGTCTCCTGTGAATTCATTGACTCGCTATTACATTCACTTTCTTTTGCACAGTCTTCAGATGTCATTAGAGTCATGGCTAAGTAAGAGCGAAATTATAGTTGTAATATCTTTTCTTCATTCACAATGTTATACATTTTCCACGAGTTGACAATTCCACAGTTAATCAATTTTTCTTCCACTCCTTTTCCTTCAGAAGATCATTTATATTTTTGTTATCTGTCATTTCGTCTATATTAGGAGGAATATGCACAGTCTCAATCATATTTGCAGAAAGAAGGTCAACCTCCAGAAGTAAGTTCAGCAGTTGATAGAAACCTTTATTTTCTTGTATTATTTGCGCAAAATTTTTGTAGAAGATAAATAATTACACTTGAAGCATACAATGATGCAATAATGCCGGATAAGACACTATCTCTAATATGAGATAATTATATCACGAATGGAAATATGAAACACAACATTAAAGTAAATTATCAATAATAAGCTATGTAAGGACTTATCTACATAATAAATATTCTGAGGCAATAAACAAAGTTTCAAGCAATATATATCAGTGTTTGTAAATTGTAGTTTTGTGATAAAGAAAAACAAAGTAGCAGACAGATGAAGTTCAAAAGGAAACAAATTATTGAAGGAAGAACTGTAGTGGAAAATCTGCCTTTAATATGCATATTAAATGGATTTGCTTATTAATTATTTCTTATGAAATTTTGAATTATAGTATTTTTTTTCCACATTATGGTGTATTGCTGGTCACTAAACAATAAATATTGCATAGTTATAAAGTGTTTTTGCATTACATTTCAGTAAAGCATTATATGCATTTCAGGTGCGTCCGTTGATCCCAGAGTTGCAAAATCTTCAGCTCCAATTAGCATCAGCAGGATCCAGTTCGGATGCTCCACTGACCAGGTTGGAACCTCAACAAACATTAAACTCGTTAGCAAACAGCACTGTGCAGGTGTTGGGTGTTTATACCCAATTAGGTAGTGTCACCTCAAGCCTCCCCACTGCTCTTCTGATGGGAGATGAACATATGCCTTCAACAGAAAGTTCTGATGACACAAGTGATGTCGAAATAGATATATGACAGTTTCAAGAGGTGAATGCCTTTGAACAAATATACAATGACTGGTAAACAATATATTCTATAGTATTTATTCAATTTGATATGCGAGACAGGATAGCATCCTACATATTGCAGTGCATTTTTGAATACTGTTTATGAAATTTTTAAATGTACATTTTGTTTAGAAATATGACATACTGGGGTGCTCAGTAGAAGTGTTTGCCACACAGTATATTTTGTTAACACTTCGTTTGGCAAAATCTGATGGATTTGACAAGAATTCTTTGTGTAATGGGGAATGTTCCTACCAACAAAATGTTTCACTGAAACCTGCTGAAATTAACATTATATGCACTCTTGTTCAATATTTTTATTTTTGTTGAAGATCTTGAAAGAGATCAGATCGAAACAAAAATTAGCAAAATTACACACTTTTTGTGAAGGTTTGTTACGTGTATTTCACTACATATTAATTGCATTGTGATTGATCTGCATTTCCTAATATTTTTGCATTAAAATATTCTAAATTTTAGTAGGAATATCTTACGTAATTCTGATCTTGGTATCAGAAATAAATGAAGTGAATTGACATGTATCGTAAATTCTAGGCAAAATTGTGATAGGAATGCTGGATGAAAAGAGATTACCAATTTTAGTAAAATAACTCTCTCTTTGTGTATTATCTTGACTTCTCTGCTGTTTCTGGGAGAGATCTCAGAAAAATTTTGTACTGAAATTGTTTTATTGTAATTTATATTTTGTAAAAAGAAACTTACAAATGGGATTCAATGTTCAAATATTATATAGTCATTATGTATGATATTTCAGTGGGTGATATAAATTATTAAATCTGATGTAAGTTGTCTACTACTTATTTTGATACTTTTATTTTTGCCCTGAAATTCAATTTCCTGTTATCTTCTAAAACAATCTTATTAAAACCCATTCAATGAATTAAAATTGAAAAGTTGTCATTTTGCTATTTATGAAGTGTATATTGAAATTCTAATATGTATTTTCATATTCTTGTCTTTAATTGATGTGCTCCAGGTAGAGAAATGTGTATTTTTATTCCTGTAGAAATTGTTAGGGGACCACAATATGTAGTTGTTTGATTGTGAGTGTGTAACATCATTAAACAGTATGCACTGGAAATTCAAAGCAAAATTAATTTTAGAATTGTAGCGTTTTAGAAATTATAATTTTATGTGAGAAACTATTGTGGGTGTGTGCATAATTTGTGTATATACATCAGTTCTGAAATGATAGTTAAAATATATAAACAATGCATTTCTGCTTTTTGATTTTAATTGTACCTTTCTGCTCCAATTTTTACATTATATGAAAGGCTTTAATTTTAAATTCATCTCTTTGAAACGTTCTGTCTTAATGGCTTATCTCCATTACACTTACCCAAACGTATATTATTAATGTGGAGAGTACATTATTGTTGTGCTTTTCTCTGTTGATTTTTTTATTGGCATGATGCAATCATTAATGCTTTCCACTAATCGCTTGGATTGCACAAGTTCAAAATGCAGACAATTCATTCCCATGCTTTTTATTTGTGGAGAAGACTTATACCTTTTTTTTACAGATTCTCTTGAGTGTTATTATTAGGGCTCAGACTTTTTGGTGCTAAAAAGACAGAAAATATTTATTTTTTATGTGCTTAAAAAGTGAAAAATGTGTGTTAAAAGGATGTATTTCCCATATTAAAATGACAAAATGTACTGTAAGACAGTCAGTTTCCACCACTCTAATTGGAACAGCAGGTGCTAGAAAGAAAAATATTGTGTATAGTAGTACAAACGTTTCAAAGATAAAGTAGTTTTCCTTGCATGAGAAAACTACAGAATTACTCACCTACTTTTCAGTAACAAATTAGAGAACAAAGAACTGTTGCAATGGATGACAAAGGTTGAATTCCAATTTTCTATCTTGATGCTGTGACAGTTATCAAGGAATAGTATTTTTTTAAAGGTACGTTCAACATCGCCGGATGTTAGGTAACACGCTATATCATCACTGGTATTCAGATTTTAGAAGTTCAGAGTCATCTACAATGTTCTCATTTAATAAAGGTAAAACTATGAATAATTTGAAATTTTTCATTTTTATTAATATATACCAGGAATTTTTATTAAATTGCATGAATTGATAGTTGTATTTGAAATGGCCTTCAGATGTTTTGATAGGCGATGAACCGGACTCGTTACACTCAATATGGGGAGGTTCAACAGTAAATTGTGATGTGGCACTGACCATTCCATTCCAAACTGGCATGTCTTTCATCAAACCTCCAAAAACTACAAAGTATTAACTTAAAAGTACCAAAAATATTCATTTATTCATATAAAATTTAGCAAAATATGTAAAAATATTTGTTTTATTGAAAATATTTATTTTTATGCAACTTAATGAAAATATTATTTTTAGGTGACACACAGTTTGATGTATGGAAACTGGGGCGCTACTTGAATTTCCATTTAACTTCCAAATAAAAAAATATGTATTAACCTAAAAGTCTGAGCCTCAGTTATTAAAAGTATTGTTTCTTCATTTATCATTTTGAATATTCCTTTGACTTATTCCGCTGACATACTTCATTCTTACTTCATTCTTAGGAGTGTTGTTTCAAAACATACTATTATGTCCATCCCTGGTCAAAAAGGAGTTTGGCATCTTTTCATTAGTTTCTTCTGTGCTCTGTCATTCTGTATATTCAAATCATTTAATATCCCATCCTTGCATTAATGAAGCTTGAAAACATGTGGTTATTTCATCTTTACTCACAGTTAGTGAAAATTGTATTTTGTCCTTCTTTCTATTCTTTGTTTTGCTTGCCCTGAAACTTTTCTCTTGGTTAAATTGATAGGCTGAAATTAGTTTTGCCGTGGCAATAATCTTACACTCCCTTGGAAACTGAGTTTAAGGCTTTTTGAAGATGTGTGCGAGGGTCAGAACAAGAACAGTCTTGTTGATCTTGCTGTAGTGTTCTATCTCCTCAATATTGCCCTTCATCATTTGAAAAAATCACAGTTTTCTTCCCAGTAAGGGGACATTCATTTTTTGCTAGCTGATAGAATTTTTTAAATAATAGAAAAAATATTTCAAATCCTAAGGAGAAATTCAGAAATTTCAACACCAGATGATTATCACAAAATGTACACACATTTGATTTGGTTCACATACCAGGAAAATACTAGACTGAGAAGAATTACAAGGATTTGAACAACATTGTAGGAAATCGGAGAGGATCTAGGAAATGAAGAATGCTGAGAAAAACAATAGATGGTAAATGCCCAGAATCTCATAAAATGTAGCCAAGTTATTGGATTGATGATCATTCTAAACTATTGAATCCTGTTTTGAACCGAGGGCAGGCATCGCACCATGTGTTTAAACTATTGTCTGTATCTTCTATTACTCATGCAACTTTTCTTGACTGATGGATTGAAGAAGTGCGAGTAGAGTGGGGGTATTAGTTATGAAATCAGCCACTAGATTTTACAAAGCAATGCCTTTGTAACTTTCTCAGTAATTTGCGTTCTAGGAGGTTCAGGAGTTTGAGGTATCTCCTGTGATGAATCTTTACCTGCTTCGGTCATTTCTTTAGATTTTTTGGAAAAAATCATGGATAAAAGTTCTTATTTTCAACAGAACATAGTTTCTATTTTGTGCCAGTGAAGATGTGTTTGCAATTTTGTTATTAGTGCTCGCTGCAAGCTTTTGCCTTCAACTGTTTATCATGACAGAGAGGGGAAGCAAGGTCATCGGTCAAGAAAAATTAATACTAGCAAGGTTAATGAGGCAAAGAAGAATGATATTGAGAACTTGCTGGGGAAGATTGCCCTGAGTTCAGAACCTGCTCACAGTGAAGATCCCACTGATCAAAATGCCACACCTTGTGAATTAAGAAGGGTGTAATTGTGGGGAGAGCATCTGAATAGCTATGCTGTTTGCATTGATACTCCTTAAATATACTTGTTAACCATAATATTGTAAGTTTTTCTTTTCCATTATAAGTTAATAACACTTAAATTGTGTTTTGTAATGTAATAAATGCCCACCTATGTACACGAAATGAAGATATTTAATGTCAACATTTTTTTCTTGCAAGTTTTGGTATAACACCTGCTTTAAACATTTCTGCATTTCCTGTAAAATTTTAATTTTGGACATACGGTTTGAAATGACATTCTTCATCTGATGAGCAGTAATTCTGTGCTACATTACTCTTGACAAGTTCATGTCGACATTAGAGTGATAGTCATAAGGGTAGTCAGCAGGTCGCTCTTATCCCCATAGTTTTGTCTCAATAGTTTGTGGGTGTTTTTTTTTCTCTTTTCTTTCTTTCTTTTTTTTCTTTCTCTTTTCTTTTCTTTTCTTTTCTTTTCTTTTTTCTTCCTTTCATGGTTTAGGCCAGAAGGGCTGTTCCAGCTTCACTCCATCTTTGCCTTGGTCGATCAGGATCTCTTTTTCTCGCCAGTAAATAATGGTAGGCCACTTTTGTGAGCATATCATCTTTCATCCTTTGTAGGTGTTGTGATTAAGCTGAATGTTTCTCCTTCATTTTGTCTAACATGAGGAAAATGTTGAGGTCTTTTCGGATGTTTTCGTTTCTGAACTGGCCTAGGAGGCTTCAACCTTTTACTGCTCTTAGAAATCCCATCTTGGAAGCTTGTATATTACTACTTATCTTTCTTGTCAATACCTATGACTCGCTCCCATGCAATAAAAGTGGTAATGCTATTACTTTGTACATTTTTAGTTGTGTCTTTCTTGTCTTCTTTGAGAGTGTCTGCCTTATTGTACCGTACATTTGTTAGAACCGATAGAGTTTGATATCAATGTTGTTCCCATAATCGTAGCTGAATCGTACTTGTTCCAATGTTGAATTGTAACTACATATTTTTGATCAGATGGAGAATTTGCCTTGGAAAGCCATTACTTTACTTTTTATGATAGAGATTTTGAGGTTGTAATCTTCCAAGATATTACTCAATATACGAACATTTTGCAGGAGTTCATTTTCATTTATAGAAATTAAAACCTGGTTGTCTCCAAAGAAATGAAAGAAAAAAAAAATCCCATTTCTCAAATAGATTCCATCTGAATATTCTCTCTTCCAAAGTTTAAGAGCTTTGTCTAAATATATATTAACTAGTGGTGCTACAGAATGGCACAGACTTTCCCATATTAGTTTTCTATTTTCTTTGGTCTTGGCTAACTAATTGGACTTGCTACAGAATCTTGCCAGCTACTATCTATCGCCACCTGAAGTAAATTTTTTTAACATTTTCTTAATTTTTCTGTTTCCTAATGGTAGAATAGAAGTATTAATTTTAGAATGTTAAAGATCACAAAAACCATGTCCGAAATGGCAATTTTCTTTTAAAACTTTGTAGCTGTTTTTAAGAAAATGGCATTTCAGTGCTACTAAAAATGTGAAATTTGAAGCTCTTTTTCACTGAAAACTTTTGAGGTTTCAAAAATCATTTGAAATCATTTAAAGAACTTACTAATATAATGCTTACAAATTGCATGTAATGTGCATATTAAAGATATGAGATATCTTTAAAAAAAATTACATTTTTGTAATTTAAAAAAAAATGAGAACATAACTCAAAATAAACTTTACGTCATATTAAAGCGTGCAATTAGCATTATCCGTACGAAAAGTTTGAAGAAAAAATTTGGAGCCATTTATGAGAAAAATGCGTTTGAGCGTTGCCGAAAACGCGGAATTTTGAGCTAGTTTTCACTGAAAGCAGTTAAGTTCTCGAAAAGGTTTACTCTACATTATTTAAAGCACATGTACTCTTCAATATAATAATGTGAACAAATCCCTGCTAATGTAAATATTAACGATGTGAGAGACATGTCCAAAAAATTACATTTTTGTAAGTTACGAAAACAACAACAAATGAATAGCGCAATATGGCGTTTATGTCGTCTCATAGAGTACATTAGGCACTATCCCTACCATAAGTTTAAAGAAAAAATTTGGATCCGCTTTTTGAGAAAATCTTGTTTTTGTATTTTTTTTAAATTGCACATATTGCATGCAGTATTGCGCGAAAACAACTAAAATTTTGAAAACATGTACATGACTTTAAAGAAAACTCACTATGAAGAACAATTTTTATTTGAAGGAAAAATCTCTATCTGCAATTTTGTAGTTGGAGGAAGACGCCGAATAAAATCCAAACTTTCGCAATTTCCGAAAATTCAGAGTTAACCGTGAAAATCGGACCAATGCCACCTTAATAAGGTTATTTTACCCTATTCTTACAATTAAATAACGGCTCTCCTATCCTGGAATCTGAATGGATTTTCCCTCCGACGGGACGAATTAAAACTCTTGTTGTCCCGTTATACACCCTCAATTTTTTGTTTACAGGAAACACATCTTTCTCCACCACGGCCCATACACTTTCGCGGTTTCACTCCTTATAGGGTTGATGTCGATGACGGCCTCCGTGCTCACGGCGGAGTTACTACTTTGGTTCACGATTCGCTGCATTCTGCAGAAATCCCCGTTCAAACCGACCTTCAAACAGTCTGTGTGCAGGTGTATCTTCCGTCCCTCTCACTCACTGTAACATCTATATTCCCCCAAGACAAACAGTGACGGTTGATGACTTCTTAGGTCTAATAAACCAATTGCCCCCACCTTTCTTGGTTGTGAGTGATGTAAACGCCCACAGCCCTCTTTGGGTTTCTTCTCGTACTTGTCAAAGAGGTGCTGTTTTGGAATCTGTCGTTGACACCATGAATATGGCGATTCTCAACACTGGGGAACCAACACATTTTGCCGTATCTACGAATTCGAGCATGGCTATTGATGAAGCCCTCTGCAGCTCTTCACTTGCTACTTCTATGTGGTGGTCCATATTAGAAGATCTTTATGGAAGCGACCATTACCCCACTGTTGTCCACATTGATCATCTTCGCCGTGGTCTTGCACGGCAATGGATCGTGCGACGGGCTGACTGGTCGACATTCCGAAATAATGTTAACCTGTCAGATGGCCCTTTCGGAAATGTGGATGAAATGACTGAACATTTTAATAGCGCTGTACTCGCTGCTGCTTCTATCGCAATTCCGAAGTCAAGTGGTAAACCGCGACATCCTTTCGTTCTGTGGTGGAATGCGAACTGCTCTAGAGCGGTCAGTGCCCGAAAAAAGGCACTGGCACGTCTCAGACATTACCCAACTGTGGAAAACCTCATAGAGTATAAAAGATACAGGGCGAAGGCTAGGGGAACTATTTCGTATTTTAGAGAGCAAAAATGCATCGTGGAGAGCGTACGTCTCGTCTCTCAATTGTCACACGCCTCCACGCCTGGTATGGAGAAGAATTCGTCAGATAAAAGGACACTCTTCACCAAATACGGCGCCAGAACTCTTTATAAATGGACAAATGGTCACATCTCCAAATATGATTTGTAGAGGAACTCGCCGCGCTCTATGAACATTGTCAAGTTCAGCGAACTACGCTCCTGACTTTCTTTTGATCAAGGAGAGGATGGAGAGCCGTCCGCTGGATTTCACCTGCAGAGCGTCTGTGGATAACAACACCCCTTTCTCTATGTCGGAATTGCGTTCTGCTCTCGCATTGGCAAAAAGAATTGCCCCAGGTCCTGACGAAATACATAACCTTATGCTACAACATCTTCCTGATGTGGCGATGCAATTTCTCCTCCGCCTTTATTATAGCATCTGGGAAGAGCGCACCATCCCTGTTCTATGGCGAGAAGCCATAGTTATCCCAGCTCTGAAGGACGGAAAGGATCGGTCGTTGTCATCGAGCTACCGACCTCTCGTTCTTACCAGCTGCGTTTGCAAAGTTCTGGAACGGATGGTAAACCAGGGCTTGGTCTGGACCTTGGAGTGCAGAAACCTACTCACACCAATCCAGTGCGGTTTCAGGAAACACCGGTCAACCCTGGACCATCTCGTCGCTTTGGCAACTGAAATTTCAACCTCGTTCGTCCTGAGACAACACCTTGTGTTCGTACTATTCGACATAGAAAAGGCATATGACACCACTTGGAGGTATGACATTCTGCGAACCTTGCACTCGTGGGGATTGAGGGGGAAGCTCCCCTTATTCCTCCAAAATTTCTTATCAAATAGATCTTTCAGAGTTCGCATTGGTGACCAACTGTCTATCAGTCACCCCCTTGAAAACGGCATCCCCCAAGGCTCGGTGCTAAGTGTCACTGTTTGTCATTGTGTCAAAGAATACAAAAAACTTTAATAATAATTTCACAAAACTTTAACAATTTCACAAAACTCTTGCAGTGTTGCGAAACACAAAATTAAAGGCTCACACTGACCAAGCGATGCTACCTGACTAACACAGGCAAACAAAAACCAAATGAATGTAACATTGAAAGGTTACGAGGCACACATGGCCGGGTTGTCGAACCACACCACTGTCACAGCACCACCGCTCCTACAAATCACACCGCTGTCCAGTAGAGGGTCTCAATGCAGAAATCGTGAAAAATGCCCTTCACCGCCGTGGATGCTTCATGCTCCCGGTCCACCATAGCTCCATCCGCTTGGCCCACACTCCACCAGCTGTGTCGCCCGCTGGCCGCACATGCTCTGGGCGGTGCCCCGGGTTCGACCCCGGGCAGGGCTCAGAGGGGCGGGCAGCCGGCTAGCTGGCGGCGGGGGGGGGGGCGGACGTAGGCAGGGGGAGAGATACGGGCGCGACGGCGCGATGGTGTTGGTGGCGGCGGTGACGGTGGTGATGTAGTGACGTCACCGGTGTCGGCGGCGAGGGTAGCTGATTGCAACCTGGCAGGGCGGCGGAAGAGCTGTCACATGCATCAAGGCGCGGGGAAACAATGATTTAATTAATGTCTTCATTCCATCTCATTGATTGATTGATGGATTTTTTTTTTTTTTTTTTTTTTTTTTTTTTTTTTAAGTGGGACGCGCGAATGTTGGAATTGGCGCCCCCATGACACCCTGGTCTAGCATGGAACTCCCATAATTTAGCGGGAAGCACTCCAAAGAGTGCCCAGGTGGGCGGAAGTCGCAGGAACTTGTCCGCGCCGAGCAAAATGTGCTAACATTTATTGGGGCCGGGCGCATGGCGATGCTCGGGTTCGGCACTGTCCGTCTCCCACTCACTTCTTTCAGCAACAAGCACTGAGAAGTCCACCACAGTTCTGCATTATCTTGAGAGACTCCATTCCTACTATAAACGAGTGAGGAGGGCATACAACAAACGAAAGCGTAGGCGTTTGCCTAGCGTACATATTGTAATCACCTCGAACCATTACTGAGTACCTCGTAACAATTACCTTAACCTAGAAGTAACAAAATCACATAGAATTTGTAGCAGTGCTTAATCAAAAAATTATACCAATTAGTACAACAAGGAATTAATAAAACGCATAAAATGTCAAAGAACACCAAAAAAACCAAGTGGCAGGCCCACGCAGTATGACCTAAAAAATGATAGTGGTACGCCTGTTCACCAGGCGGCGAAGCGAAAGAAAAATCAGCTGAGCATCTCTGGTCGACAGAGGGGGAAAAGTAGAGATAAATATCATGGATTGGGGCTTACTCGTGGGAGGACCTAGCCAGTGCACATAACTTTTGTACTGGTCGCAATAACTTGCCCTGGCTAGTTCGTACTTCAACAGTACGCACGACTCCTGCTTGATCAGGGAACAATTTCTCCACTACACCTAATTTCCAGTGAGAGGGCGGAGATTCCTCAATTAAAAGTACTAAATCATTTACAGCTAGTGGTGGTGACTCCCTTTTCCACTTCACCCTTTGTTGCAAGGTGTGGAGGTAATTGCGCGACCAATATTTCCAAATTATTGCTAATTTGTTATTTAAATGGCGGAACTGTTGTGCAGGAGTAATCTGCACAAGAGACGAGTCAGTATCTATAGGAAAAGTATTAAGCGCGTGCCCGTAGACTAAGTGATTCGGGGTTAAAATCAAATTCACATCCGAATCTGTAGACGTGACTTCAAGCGGTCTTGAGTTTAAACAAGCTTCTATTTTGGCTAAGAGGGTGTACAATGTAAGCAAGGGCACAACTTGTTGCCCTAAAGCGCGACGCAAATGGAATTTAAGACTTTTAACACAAGCCTCAGCTAACGAGTTTCGGTGAGGAGCGTAGGTGGGGCAAAAGTGCCAGGAGGTACCCTGCACTGATAAAAAATTGGTGATAACCTCTAAATCCCGAGCGGAAAGAACAAAGCGATTAGCCTCGGCTAGGATACGACTAGCACTTTTGAATGTACTAGCGTTATCACTGTACATGTGCACAGGATAACCTCTTCTCGAACCAAAACGTTCAAAGGCCGCAATGAATTGAGAGGAGGATAGATTTTCGACGATTTCTAAATGCGAAGCTTTCGTGGAATGGCATATAAATACAGCAATCCAAGTCTTCTGAGACATTTTTGATCTCGTGAGAGACGGCCTTGTCAAAATTGGGCCACAATAATCTACGGATGTGTGAGCCCATGGCCGAGAAGGATTTACGCGGCTAGGGGGCAATGAACCCATAATTTGCTCCACGGGTGCGCCGCGCCAGCGTCTGCACGTCAGACAAGCATTAATTACCTTTTTTGCTACCCGTCGTAGGGAGGGAATCCAATACTGCTGGCGCACACATCCCATCATCATTGCCAAGCCCGCATGTAGAAATGCGAGGTGTATCATTTCTAAGAACAGGACGGTAAATTTGTGGTTAGGCGGAAGTATAATAGGATGCTTGTTTAACCTCTCCACCTGAGAATTCATTAAACGGCCACCCACCCGTAAAAGCCCATCAGGGCCTAGATAAGGATTCAAGCTAAGGAGCGATGACTTGGGAGGTAATCCCTTTTCTTTTGAAAGTGCCTTATATTCAAGGGGGTACATGTCTAGTTGAATGAGCCTTATAATAACCACTGTGGCTTCTCTCAATTCAAGCGGTGCCAACCAACCCCTTCTCCGCATCTGAGCCGAAGCAGGGTCAATGCGAGCAACAATTGCAGCCCGTATATTGTTAATGAATCTTAAGCATAGCGCCAACACCCTTATCAATTTGTGATATTTTGAATATCTGCTAAGTAGCACTTGAACAAATGAATTTTGGTTTTCACCTACATCTGACGAGGGCATACTTGTTTGGTATGCAGTGAACATACAACAGAGAGCATCTACCTTACCATTATCCGCTACCTCAGCATCGACAAATGGCTTGGCCCACATTGACACTGGCTGCTTCAGCCACGGCGGTCCTACAAACCAGAGGGTACTGTGTTGCAGTGCCTGGGGGGAGACACCACGGGTTAGCAGATCAGCGGGATTCTGTCTCGAGCTTACATGGCGCCAACAAGATAGTGGATAGGATGCCACTATCTTTGAAACTCTATGCGCAGTGAAAGCATCCAATTTATGATTGCTTTTCACCAACCAGTGCAAAACAATAGAACTATCTGAAAAAAGATACACTTGATTAATAGAACACACAATTCTCAATGCTCTTATTACCTTCTTGGTCAATTCTACCAATAACAAGGCACTACATAACTCCAAGCGAGGAATAGTCGACCCTGACAGGGGAGCAAGTCTTGATTTAGAGCACAACAAGTGGCTATGCGCAACGGATGCAGAATCATGATTAACTAAGTATAATGCAGCTCCGTACGCCTTATGAGAGGCATCACAGAATCCTACTAGACAAGAGGGAAGGTGACCCTGGGGTAACACCTTGCGTGGGAGTATAATTGATGGCAGTAAAACAATCTCATTAACCAAGGACTGCCAACAACAAGTAAGATCAGAATCAAGAGGAGTATCCCAATCCAACTGTAAAGACCACAATTTTTGCAGAAAAAGCTTCAACTTTACCAAGAAAGGATTCACAAAACCTAATGGGTCATAAATAGAGGCTATTAAGTGCAACACAACCCTTTTTGTTATACACGGGAGGTTGAAAGTGTTTGGATCGGAGTGTTTGCTATATGTAATGCAAAGTGTGTCTTTATCAGTGTTCCAAGTCAAACCCAATATTCTGTGTGTATTGTCTGAGGCCAGAGGCGTGGAAGTGTATTGTGTGTGAGTGGTGTTGAGAGTGGCCAGAAACGATGAAGAATTGCTATTAACCTTTCTCAAATTAAAATGAGCTCCCTTTAGCACTTTTACAATTCTTTGAAATAACGATGCTGCCTTCTCAGCACAGTCACTCCCGAACAGTAAGTCATCTACATAAAATCCCTGCTTGATAGCTGAAGCCACCTCAGGATCATTTTCATTTATTTCCTCAGCCAACTTGTTGAGACACCTTGTACTCAGAAATGCGGAGGGGGCCATACCATAAGTAACGGTCTGCAAAGTAAAAATTTTAATGGGGTCGTGAGGGTTCTCTCGCCACAAAATTCTCTGAAATTTAGTATCAGCATCATGCACCCGAACCATTCTATACATTTTCTCAATGTCTGCTGTGAAACAAACATTAAACAATCGAAATCTAAGCATGATGTCAATGAGCTCTGATTGCACGTTAGGGCCAGCGTAGAGTAGGTCGTTTAAACTTAACCCAGAAGAAGATTTGGCACTACAATTGAAGACTACACGCAGTGGTGTAGTAGGGGATTGTGGATTCAACACACAAAAATGAGGTATAAAATAGAAAGGAGGTGGTATCTTACTGACACATTCAACTGCATGCCCCAATTCAATGTATTCTCTCATGAACTTGACATAATTGTGCCTTAATTCTTTATCTTTAGAAAATCTGTTTTCTAAAGCAAGCAAAAACTGCTTGGCCACAAAATGTGAATTCCCCAATAATTGTGGAGGACGTTTAAAAGGCAAAGATACACAAAATTGCCCATTCTCCAACCTAAAGGTGTCCTCATTAAATTTCTTTTCACAAGGATGCTCCAAGTGTGAGAAGTTTTCATCACGAGAAGAGGAAATCCTCTCAGAATTCCAAATATTCTCATAATCATTGACTAAGGAAGGAGAGTGTGCAGTTAAGAAAAAGCACTGATCTGGGGGTGCCGCACTTGGCAACAGTGTGGGCAATCGATCCCCCGCAATGACATTACCAAACTTAGTATCAAGAATAAAAAGCTTTGAACAATGGCTGCTCTTCTTAGTGTTAAGCACCTGAAAAAATAAAGAAGAGCTTAATAAAATATCTAATTTTTTAGGAATAAAGAATTGGTCATCAGCCAATTTTAGGTCAGCAGGCAGCTTCAGGGCAGCTAAATTAATGTTCCTCCGGGGGGTGGCTTTGGAAATAGCAGGGACCACTAAACATTCTATTGCCCTTTTCCACCTACAACACCGCGAGGAGATTAACACATGAACTCTAGCATTTGAACCAGAAGTAAGAGCATTAACAGAATGAATCGTAGCATTATGCCTAATTCTTTTGAGACGGAGGGCCTGTACCAGTGATTCAGTTATCAAGGAAACTTCACTACCAGAATCAAGTAATGCCCTGGCTGGCAGGGTTTGGCCCAACTCATTTGTTGCATTAACAATGGCTGTGGGAAGGAGAGAACCAATATTAAATGTCTGGCTAAGAACCAAGTGTGATAACGTGGAAACCTTTGTATCGTGTGGTTGTTTTGCAGTAATCTGGGTGGCAGATGCTAGTCCAGCAGAGGTGTTGGGAGCACTAGAACAATGAGGTGATGCCAAATTATGGACATTTTGTGTAGAAAATTTATGAAGCATTGAGTGGTGGTTCTTACCACAAGTTTTACAACTTCGTTGTGAGCAATGATGAGAAGGACCCTTCCTTCGAAGACAGTTGTAGCAGAGTTGATGAGAAGAGACAAAATCCCATCTCTGCTGGACAGCCAGGGTACGAAAACGAGGGCAGGCGAAAAGTGGGTGCTCTCCAGAACTGCAGGCAATGCAGGCTCGAGCTGATGACCCCTCTTCCAGCTGAAACACCTGTTTGGCAGGTGAAGATTGTGTAGGGCGCTTAGACTTACTAACTGAAACAGAATTCACATCAGGATTAGCAAGAGGGGCAATGTCTAGGGCTCTTGCCCGGAGTGAAAGAAAATCTAAAACATTTTGCAATGGAACAATATCATTTTTTGCTTTAGCAAGGAAAAATGCTTCCCTTGTTTTGTTATCCAATTTACTGAGCACTAAAAATTGTACTATTATTTCAGCCATAGGGACTGTAGTGGGAACTGCTGACATAGATAGCCAGTGAGAAGTTACTACATTGTGCAATTCTCTTAAGGAGGAGGCATCACCAATTTTGAGGGAAGGAAAGGAGAAGAGAGCATGAATGTGCTCTTCTAAAATTTTCGATTTATCGTCATAACGATCTCTTAATAAAGCCCAGGCCTGTTGAAAGGATCTGTCTGATACTGTGAGCACAGAAATCAACTTCAGAGGTTCGGCCTCGAGACTACTCATTAAATGCACCAACTTCTGCGAGTCCGGTATCTGTACCTGATTAATGACTAATTGAGTAAACAAATCACGAAAACGTTGCCAATTTCTATACCTTCCATCGAATTTTGGAATTTTAATGCTCGGTAGCGAGGCATGATGACACGCCGAGGCAACAGTAAGAGGCTTTTCAAAGGGCTCGTATTTTTCATTCAATAGCTGTTTTACAGCCAAGTAAGCATTTTCACATTGCGAAAAATTTTGTTCATGAATCGTGCTAAAGAACTCTGTGGAGCTGATCGCATCCATTTTAAGAGCTTCGATATCTTTCCACACCTCGCATAACCTATCACGCAAGCACGCGAGACTGGCTACTGTTGCTGGTTGCAAAGCTTTCAAATTACTTTCAATTCGTGAAATTTCCCAAATAGCGAGACTCCACCTTTGTGATAATCTTAATTCAACTGCACCTGGCTCCTTAGCCCGCACCTTTGACTGAGACATGGTTAAATAAGCTTGCTTACTAATGAAAAGAACTGAAATGATTCACGATAGCATTTAAAGGGTATGAAGTTTCATACGCGAAAAACCATCTAAAAATTTAAGGACCGACATGTATTTGTTAATTGGAAGTCAACACCACTTTCATAAGCAAAATGAGCTATGTAACTATCGTCAAAATACATTTAACCCTACAAACTTGAGACCCTAAGATCAGGAACGTGAAATATGAGGTTAGGAAAGCTGCATAAGATTTCCAGGAATTGGAAAGGCGTAACCAAGAACATGCTTTTAATTTGCACCATACAAACCGCAAAGCAAAGCGCACATAACACAAGTAAATGTTACAACAGCACTGCTAATGATTCTACTGTAATTTTGTTTTTTTTATTCACAAAGGCACGCGTTCCGTGTGCGCATCACGACGCGGCATGGCGTGAACAAAACCCTCGCGTAGTCAGTGTTACCAACGAACGAACGAAGTATTCGTTCCCGGGTTTCAGGCACCATAAAATGTCAAAGAATACAAAAAACTTTAATAATAATTTCACAAAACTTTAACAATTTCACAAAACTCTTGCAGTGTTGCGAAACACAAAATTAAAGGCTCACACTGACCAAGCGATGCTACCTGACTAACACGGCAAACAAAAACCAAATGAATGTAACATTGAAAGGTTACGAGGCACACATGGCCGGGTTGTCGAACCACACCACTGTCACAGCACCACCGCTCCTACAAATCACACCGCTGTCCAGTAGAGGGTCTCAATGCAGAAATCGTGAAAAATGCCCTTCACCGCCGTGGATGCTTCATGCTCCCGGTCCACCATAGCTCCATCCGCTTGGCCCACACTCCACCAGCTGTGTCGCCCGCTGGCCGCACATGCTCTGGGCGGTGCCCCGGGTTCGACCCCGGGCAGGGCTCAGAGGGGCGGGCAGCCGGCTAGCTGGCGGCGGGGGGGGGGGCGGACGTAGGCAGGGGGAGAGATACGGGCGCGACGGCGCGATGGTGTTGGTGGCGGCGGTGACGGTGGTGATGTAGTGACGTCACCGGTGTCGGCGGCGAGGGTAGCTGATTGCAACCTGGCAGGGCGGCGGAAGAGCTGTCACATGCATCAAGGCGCGGGGAAACAATGATTTAATTAATGTCTTCATTCCATCTCATTGATTGATTGATGGATTTTTTTTTTTTTTTTTTTTTTTTTTTTTTTTTAAGTGGGACGCGCGAATGTTGGAATTGGCGCCCCCATGACACCCTGGTCTAGCATGGAACTCCCATAATTTAGCGGGAAGCACTCCAAAGAGTGCCCAGGTGGGCGGAAGTCGCAGGAACTTGTCCGCGCCGAGCAAAATGTGCTAACAATTGCCATAAATAATATCGCGACGGTCGTGAGGAAACCTGTAAAGGCATCGCTGTTTGTAGATGATTGTGCCATATTTTGTTCATCCAGCAGCATAAGTGTGATCCAGAGGCAACTCCAGCTGGTGCTCAACAAGCTGCATGAATGGAGCATGTCAACAGGTTTTAAGTTCTCACCTACTAAATCTACTGAAGTGCACTTCTGCAGAATATACCACTTGCATAGCGATCCAATCCTGTACTTGGGAGGATATCAGCTTCCATTCGCTGACTCTGCCAGGTTTTTGGGGCTGCCTTTTGAGAAGTCCCTCACGTGGCGTCCTCATATCCGCACACTACAAACCAGATGCGTCTCCCCCCTCAATCTTCTTCGAATGCTTAGTGGCACTTCACGGGGAGCCGAGCGCATTACCCTTTTGCGGTAGAGCACAAAAGAGCACTCATTCGCTCAGCATTGGATTACGGTAGTGAAGTGTATGGTTCTGCATCTCCTTCCACCCTTCGACCCATCAACAGCATACACCACGCTGGTATTCGCATCTCAACAGGTGCGTATCGCACCAGCCGAACCGAGTGCATTCTATCTCAAGCTGGGGAGCCATTCTTAAAAAGAAGGCGAGATATTCTATTAGCGTCTAATGGTGCTAAAGAGTCAGGGCTCTTTAATCATCCTTGTCGCCGAATAATAATGAATCTTCTTATATTCTTCGAACATCGCTACCCTAGCCCCCAGGCATTCGATTGCGAAACCTTTTGCGAGAACTTAATGCCGATCTTCCCACTCCTGTGAAGCCCCCAAATGACCCGATTCCCCCCTGGAAACTCCTCCCCAATATTGACCTCAGACTCTCCAATCTTTCCAAACAAATTACTAGTCCTCTGGTTTACTAGAAGCAGTTCCAGAGTATGAGGGAAGCCTATCCGGATCATCTATTCTTGTACACAGACGGGTCATCGCATAATGGCGCAGTGGCATGTAGTTTTCATTGTAACAGGGCCACCAAATCATATCTGCTTCATTCTCAGAGCAGTACATTCACTGCTGAAATGTATGCAATTCTCAAAGCCCTAAAATACATCGAATCAACGACGTTGCGGCGAGTAGTTCTCTATTCTGATTCTCTCAGCTCTCTTCAGGCTGTCTCCCGTCCTTCGTCAGACTACCTGACAAGATCAGTTCAAAATCTGATTCATAGTCTTCTGTCCCACCACTATGAATTGGTTCTTAGCTGGGTTCCAGGCCATGTGGGAATCGCAGGGAATGAGCTGGCCGACCAGGCGGCGAAATTAGCTACTCGTAATACTCGTATCGACGTTCCTGCTGTACCATTGTCCGATGTTAAGGTTACTTGAAACGATCCTTGTTTAGAGCCTGGCAAACAGAGTGGCACAATACCACTTTTAAACTAAGTAGGATAAAGAATTCTGTAATTCCCTGGCGTTCGTCATCTCGCTCCTCTGAGCGTGAGGAAGTCATTTTAACCCATCTTCGTATCGGACACTGCCACTTTTCCCAGGGTTTCCTCCTTCGAGGAGAAACTCCTCCCATATGTGACTCATGCGGGACGGCTCTTTCTGTGGAACACGTTCTCCTGAACTTTAGGAAATTTGTGGGCAACCGACGAAAACATGACCTGGGCAACTCGCTACGGGAGGTTTACAGCCAATTTTTAGTTTTACGATGAATTTTACGTGTTCTTTTTATATTCTCCTTTAGCCATATGTACTTGAATACTCGATGCAGAATTCAAAAGTCTCCCTTTATGTACATGCTTTTAATTAGGGGGTAGGTTCCATCTACAACACTTACTGAACCTATTTCCTTTAAAATACTTCGACATGGGCGTTAATGACCTTCGCAGTTGAAGCGCCCTCTAAACCTTAATCAACCAGAGAGTTAAAGCAAAAATTTGGAGCTGTTTTCAAGAAAATTTTGAAAATGTCCGGGGGTTTTCGTGTGAAGTACCCCCCAAAATTAATATTTCTCAAAATCTCAGAGCTTGGATTCAGACCAGATGGACAGGGTTTTCTTCAATTTGGAAAAAAATCGTATGCATAGTTTAGAAGGTAGTGTTGTTCACATACACCGGACGGATGGACGTTTTGCTTTCAATTGGATTTTCGGTATCAAAGACTTGTGGCTACACCACGTGTTAGAGGATTTTTTAAATTTAACAACTCGATTTTTCCATTTTTTCGTCACCAGTGCTCTGTAATAAGAGTTTTCCTGCCGAAAATTCGCCGTTTTTTCGCGCAGCATGACGTAACTATCCCCATACTACGTATATATGTATTGTGACCGTACTTACCCTTGTCGGTATCATGGGTGCACATATCATAAATTTTGTGATTGTTTATTTGGGCACAGGGTTCTTTGAGGGGGATACTTTAATCATCATTATCTGAATTCAAAGAATCTATCATCACAGAAACAGGATTTATTAAGAAAAAATATCTTCACATTAATAACATAATTTACATCATTGACCTGGTCGCAAATCCTTACTGAATACAGATTAAATGGTTTACACTATACATCTCCGACTATTCCTATCATCTTTACATTTATTATTTCCATTTATGTAACCTCCATTTCTCTGAAAACTACATGCCACTCGTTAACCACTACAGACACTGTTGCTCTCTTTACTACTCAGTGAGCACCCTGAACCGGCATTTTATATTCGATTACCCATCTATTCTTGTTCATAATTATTGTTACTTATCTACCTTCCACTACCGTCGTCTTCCACGCGGCGCGACCGCGTGCCCCGACTCGTTGCCGAGAGGTGACTTTGGCGCCAACAATGTTCTGCCAGCCCGCGCGTCGCCGACGGCCCGTTCTCGTACCGGCGTCGTCTCACCACAATTTCCTTCTCCACATGAATTTACTGTCTCAGCTCACACGGCTCCACCATGTAATCCCGCATCCGCACCGCTACACCGACTGCCACTGAACAGCATCGCCCACGTGTCCGTGCAATGTTCTCTTCTCTTGTCAAATTTCGTGATTATTCCTTCCAAACACGGTTACCACAATCCTTACTCGCAATCATCATTAAGTCTTATCACAATTCTCCTTCCTTTAACACCAGCCGTCCCGATGATTCTCGATTTATCTGTATATTACCACCTCGCTCTCTTGTCGCCATCACGCCTCTCTCCTCAATGCTCGCTGCTCGCCTCCTAACCAACGCTTCCGCGCGGTCCGACCGACCAATCCCCCACCTTCCGGGCGCTCGTTCACGGCTCGGCCCGATTCATCCCGCAACGATTCATCAACTGACGCGCCACATTTGAACGTTGTGGTGTGCCTAATATTTACATTTTGACCATACGGTCAAAGTATGTATACGGGAAAGGAAAAAGTGTAAGGAACAAATTACACCCCTCATACTCGTAGATTTACAAAAAAGGTTTTGCTCTTTAGGTGATCCATACTTATGACTTCCTCTGTTCCATTATATAATGACTTTATACTTGCTATTATTTGCTTGGGATATCCTCTTGTTTCTAATATTTGCCATAGCTTCTTACCATTCTATCAAAAGCTTTCTCAATGTCTCTTCTCTTTTCAATTATCTGTTTCAAAATAAAGATGTTATCAGAGCACTGGTAGCTTTGTCGGAATCCATGTTGTTCATTCAATAGGCTTCCATCACTAATGGTTTTTAATTTATTGTTTAGGATTCTGGCATATACCTTATAACCGGTACTGAGAACACTGATTCTTCATTATTCTCCGTTCGCCCTAAGAAAAAAGCTGATGTAAACAAACCCCACCTATTTATCCGCCTTGCTCCGATTCTCTATCGTCGATTGCGCTCGCACTACTTTCGGCCACTTACGCTCGGTATAGTCAGTGATCGCTCGAAAAGAGAACCCGGCTTCTGCAGAGCACTGGGCGAATAGTAATATTTCTAATAGCTCCGCGAAACAAATTCACTTTTCAAACATTAAAAGAAACTACTTCGTAGTAAAACTAATCAAATCACTCTAAACTACCAGTTTGCGAAGTTAAAATTTCAAAAAATTATCAGAAGGAAGGAGGAAGCGAATGTCAACATCCAAATTTTATTTCCACTGTATTTACTAATATTCACTCTTTAATATCATGCAACCAATTTACTTACGATCATACTGCTTCAGGAAGAGGTTCAGCTCCTTCCATGCCTAAATCAGATGATATTCCGGTAAATTCTGCAGTTAGTTCAGCGATTGTCATAATACGAATGTCCGGATTTTTATGCAAAAATATATTTAAAACGTTCAATACCACAAGCTTTTCACCATTCCGTAATAGTTTCCCGCTGTGGTGTTTCACTACGGAAGGACCTGCACCGCACTCCGACATCTTTAAGCGAACGTCCCGAACCGCTTGACAAAAATCTCTAAACTGATCTGCTTCGCTTCGCCCGCCTCCCATTGTGCGTGACCGAACCTGCGTCTGTCATCTGTTCTTAAGAAATTAACAGCTCCGGTTACTACCGCACGTGCGTGGGGTCAGTTCGACTCTCACGGATTCATTTTTTCCGCTAGAGGTGATACCAAACAGGCGCTGGACACATAACTGTCTCCGACATCGATAACTCCTTTTCCGGAGGGGCAGGCGTGGGAACAATGATCTCCTTATTTTGGAATCTGAGTTACAGATTGTAAGTTTCATCTGGAATTTTAATTTCGAGAGAGAAATGAGCCACTACATCGAAAACTATTTTCTTATGCACATGAACACGCTTGAGGCGGTGTAAGAAGGGAGGATGAGCAAGTGGACCGTATTGAATTTTCCTCTCTTCTAACAAATCTTCAATAGCTCGTGAAGGACCACTTTCCGATTTAGATTTCTCAAGGCAGGAAAGTTGCCTGGTTTTTATAGATGTCACCAAATTCTTCAGTGAAACACAACACATATATTTAACAAAGATATAATTAAACTGAATGATTTACAGGCGTGCTATATGAAAGCACGGAGAAGTATGCGTTAGTTGCAAGTACACTGAACACATTGAATGAATGAACTGAAAGAGAAACATAGATACAAATCATATTGTCTTGAGAGAAGGTGCCGTCAGCTGGACTGCGTTGGATGACGTCACCCGCATCTGATGACGTAAGGCAGAGCACACTGGACACTGTGGCAAGTAAAATTAAGGGGAACAGTTGTTGAGCGAGACGACACTGAACGAACTCGCATGATGCATTGTCGCCAACTGAGTAGCAACCATTTGTTCGCACCGACACGCACTGTCACAGCATTGAATGAATATGAGCATGGCTCATAGTTTTACAGGTTAAATGTTAAGGCAATGTTAATTGATGTTGCCAGAACATTACAGTGTTCGCACTGACACGAGTACATTTTCTAGAATGTTGAAATGATAACACATATGCAGCGTAGCTGCTGAGAGTACACCTTGTAATTACTTGGCACAGCAAGAACCGGTGTCATAAGCATGGCTTATAGTTCGCCAAGGCACGAGTTGAATAATGTTATTGTTCGCACTGACACGAGTACACTTTCTAGAATGTTGAAATGATAACACATATGCAGCGTAGCTGCTGTGAGTACACCTTGTGATTACTTGGCACAGCAAGAACCAGTGTCATAAGCATGGCTAATAGTTCACTAAGGCATGAATTACCTTGCAAGAGAGAAAAAACACACGTGCGTGGGCAAAGTGATTGTACATAAAAAAACTGAGAGCATATACATACTGGTATCACTAGCTCAAAGACATGGTTGCCTCACAAAAGAAAGAACACGTGCCTGGGCAACGTGGAGTGTGTCGCGTGGAGCTCACATCACAACTCGAACACATCTGACTGACCGCGACGACCGCTCGCAGAGAAGAGCGAGCCGTGTACGGCCTTTGGCGCGCATACAGGGCGCTGTCCAATCAGAATTAACGTAACAAAAATGATGTATCTACGTTTATTCTGAAAATGAATTCAAGATAAAATATATGAAACAGGCATGATTTTTAATTGTAAGAATTATGCCATCAAATGTGACTGACAGGAGAATCTTAAAATGTTTTATATATTATAAGCTGGATATAACGGCTGACGCGTAGTAGTTTGACGCGCAGTTCTTAGAAGAGGGGAGGGAAGTCGAATTCCGAGAACTTAAACGTTGCAGCTTCGTTGCGCTGAGGAAGCGTGTTGTGACATGTTCTTCCGTTAAACAGGAATTGCAACACAGGCATTGGAAAGAGCTTGCGAGTGCGAAATGCTTCAATACAAATGTAATAAAGAGAATAAAATAAAATATGCATATGGTAACTTGTTCGAACAGGCGGTATCGTGTCAAGTAACCAATGGCAAGCATCTCAAAGCACGTGCTATTGTTGACATCCACTTTTTTCTTAGGGCGAACAGAGAGTAGTTTCCAGGTTCACTCCGATCTCCTTTCTTAAAAATAGGGGTAACTTCTGGAGTCATCCAGGTTTGGGGAATTATTCCATTTTCCAGCACATGTACAAGAAATATAACAGCCTATGTTTAAAGAAAAATCTACTATACTTAAATAGTTCTGCATTCAACATCTCCATTTCTGGTGTTTTTCTATTCTTAATTTTTGTGAGGACTGTTCCCATTTCGTTCATACTGAGTTCATCTATACCTTTCATTATCTTAAATTTGGTATAAATGTCCTCGTTTCAATCATACCACAATTCTAAATAATGTTGTACTCACTTATCTTCTTCAATTGTATTAATTCTGTCAGTATCTCTTTCTTGGCTGTTCAAGTTATCAAGAAGTTTGTAGGCAAAGTCTTGTCCATAAACATCATGTTCCACTCTGCTTATGAAATTTTCCCAGCATTCTCCTGACAACAGTTTTAGCCATGTCACATTTTCGTTTATTTATTTCCCAACTTTCATCTGTTTTTTCCTGTAGCCATTTTTTATAAGCAGTTCTCTTTTCTGTTAATGCCGCTTTTAAGTCTTGTTCCATATTCTATGGCCCATCCTTGTTTTGCAGATCTTCTTTTAACCCAACACAATATCTAGCTTGTTCTAGGTATGTTTTAATATTATTCCATTCTTCTTATACATTTTCTGATGTGGGAGTAATAACTAGCAGGCCATGTCTAGTGTGGTAATGCTTACTTATACTTAGGTCATTGAGAAGTTTAATTTTGTATCTAAGGTTGAGTGTATCCACATTAGGTTTTAAATTTTGACCCCGCTCCCCTCCGTGGAGCCAACGGAAATTTTGGAGACAACTAAAATATGATCGGAACTGATGCCATATCCTCTATAGACATGTACAACTTTAATTATTGGAGATATCTTTCTATTTGAAATAATGTAGTCTACAATAGATCTTGAACCTCTTCTTGGCCAAGTTAATTTTTTCTTGTCTTCCGGAAAAGTATGTTACGTATTTTAAAATTGTTGTAGGTACAGAAATGTATCTGTGAATTTCCATTATCGTTTATGTGATTTTCCCCCATTGTGGCCAAGATGTTCGTAATTGGATTGTTACCCACTCGAGCATTCAGATCGCTG
The DNA here is from genome assembly GCA_031308135.1 of Acheta domesticus. Taxonomy (NCBI): domain Eukaryota; kingdom Metazoa; phylum Arthropoda; class Insecta; order Orthoptera; family Gryllidae; genus Acheta; species Acheta domesticus. The sequence continues at coordinate 100,191,209 of JAHLJT010003656.1, read as the reverse complement.
CGTAGTATAACATAATCCGTTTTATTTACCTTATTGAGGCATTTTTGTAGAACACTATTTCGTTGTTTTGTATTAAAACATTATTTCTTTGTCTCAATAGTGTTTTCTGCAATAGATGGATCAGGCATGCATAAAATTTAAATATATTACAGGAAAACATTAAATTTGTTAATGATCCCAGAATTATTATCCTTTTAAAGACTAATGGGTAAGAGGTTTTCCAGAGCAGTACAACTCAGCGGTACCAATGGGATATTTTTCGCTTGACCTCCAGAGGCGTGCGACGGCTCTTATCTATCACTTGCTGACGGGTGACAGGCAGCGGCGCGGCGATTCTCACGTTCGGCGCTCCGGCCTACGCCATCCGGCAGGGATGTGTTGATGGAGTACGGTCTTGAGGCGCGAAAGGAAGCGTGGGCTGCTCTGACTTTTCATGCTTCTACAGTGCGCCGCAGCTTGAGAAACATAGGAGAATGTTGATCATCATTCAACATTCGCCTGGAGACGCCGCTCAAATTAAATTATAATAAGTTCACATACCACAGTAAGAATAGAAGAGATGATTTCTGTTTGCAATTTATAACGGAATTTGAGTTTCGTGGGGCATGTACATATAACTCTCACAAATTTGTTCCATATTATTTTAACTTCATATGTAATAATTAAATTGTATTAGAACGATATTTTTTCTACAGTAGCGGATAACAATAGGGTAAAATCAAGTATATATCAGTGCAATAAATATATCGTTTTCATATTTTGCAATCTATTGTATTGTATTATTGGCAATGTCTTAATATTTTATTGTATTGGCATAAAACCAACGACGTGGTTCCATATAAATATTTCTTCAGCTTATCAAAGCTTTTCTTTTGTTAGGTCGCCTTCTTCTTTAGGCCCTTGTACTTATATGTGGCGCTTCACTGTCTACTATCTCCCGTCACACACCCCAGTCATAACAAACCCGCCTCGGCCCACGCTTCTCACGGGCGAACGCAGTCGTATTCTGCTAATAGTTGCTGCTTGCGCTTGGGTCGTGTGCTTTTTGAAGAAAAAATGGCTTGCCGAGAACAATCGCTAACAACTCGCAAAATTGAGTTACTTTTGGACAGTGACAGTGACTGTGCATCTGTATCCAGTCTGGAAGATGATCCATGCCAATATAATTAAACATTTTCAGCTCCGATCAAGGTGACCATCTACATGCATTGATTCCGTTCAAAATACTAAATCACTATGATTTAGCTTTATCCATGGTGTACGAAATACATTTCTTACGCATTTAAAATAAAATTAAGGAAAATAAAATACTTTTACATTTTTAGAAATAATTTCTATTTTTTTACTTTCCCAAACAACTTTGAAAAATTTGAAAAAATCATACTTTTCATAGTTTTATATAGCTTCAATATCCTAAGCGGATACTTTGAATATTTTAAATATATTTTTTATTTGAAAAATAGATTCTTCAAATTCCAACTTTTTAATTGATTTTCATAAAGTATTATGTAGGTTACCTCTTTGCAAGTGGGAAGTATTTTTTAAAATTTTGAAACATACTAAATATAAAAGCAATTTAAACATCAAATGCGAAAAACTTCGTTGCGCAGGCTGGGTAGGTGGAGTAAAGAATGGAAATTACTAGAAAAAATTAATAGGATCATTGCTCAAAATATTACTTAATTTTGCAGAGGAAAAGTGGATACTGTCTTACTCAGTTAAACCCTTTAAATCTCTATTAACAAGGACTTTCAACACTTGGGGGTAGCTGTCATCACTCGCCGCAGTTAAACCTCCACTGGGGTCAAGCAAATTCGTCTATTTAAAAACCGTACGGATCGCAGAAGGAAAAATACTCGGTCGCTAAAAGTTAAATTAGTAATGTATTGGAAGACTTTGAACATTATTTCAGGCTTGATTAACATGCTTAGTGAAGTCATCTGTCTTTACCCTCAAATGTTTTTAGGACTATTCCAAGCAACCAGATAAAAAATTATGAAATTTTTTTCAGATATTTACAAAAAGTTGATAGAATCAAGGAAGAAAAGCTAAGTCCCTAAAAGAACATGAAAGATCTACGAAATTTGTGATGGTATGAAACACTTTCTCGTGAATGAACATGTATACAATGTATCGTAACATCGATTTTCCTCTGCATTAATGGAAATACATGATTTGGAGGTCTCCCGATATCAAAAAAATGCTGTTTTTTCTTCCAAAATATCTGATAACCCATTAGTTTGCAACCCCATAAATTACAATACTATACTTAGATTGTATTTCTTGGCGCATGGGACTTGCCTTCAGAATTCAATTATCTCACAGTATTTCCGCGGTGTAAGAAATATACGATTTCACAAACGCTGATCAGCAGCTTTGACGGACGTCAAGCCATTGACGGCGCGTCAAATGCGTTATTTACGTTTCACCAAGGTCGTTTCGCCTGACGATCGTCAAAGTATTCGTCAAATTTTGATGGACCGGCACCCCGCCATCAACGTCTTTGACGACTCGTTAAACTGCTGTTGTGAGGTTAGGGTGAATCAAACGCGTGCAATGTATTTCATTAAACTAGTTATTTTACTTTTTTGCTCTTCAAGTGGGGTATGTGTGATATCATGGGAGATAATTTTGATGTTTAACATGTGCATATTTACAAAACATGGATCTAGAACAATTATTCAAAAATATATACTTTTTATCAATTGGAAGATCTTCAATTCATATCGAGAGAATGCCGAAAACGGTGTTACTGAAGAATTTAGAAGAAATTAAACCGCGTTTGGAATATCCCTCAAACAAATAAATCAACGCCCATGCCCGGTAGTCGATATATTTAATATTTTATGCTGCATGACATTTCCTCCGGCCATTGCAATGGAATTTTGTCATCACAGAGAGCGATTGCGTAAATAGATAGATCGTTTCTTTCGTAAATCCTTCTCTATGCCCACAGAATGTGGTATTTCCATGGGGTGCCGAAGCCTAACCAAAAACACATTTTCTATAATAGCGAACATTTCTGAAGATACAGAGATGACAGACTGCACACATGAGCAAATTTTGTCTTCAGGGGAATTGAATTAGAACTGTTCAGAAATAAAAACATGTATTTCTTTGTTAATGTGCAAATATGTGATTTTCTTCAATTGCGAAGCACGAAATCTACTGTGGACTTCGTGCCAACCTACCGAATATAATAGTTCGTCTTCAGTAGTCAACAGGTTCAATAGCCAATGCGGAACCGCGTTGTAACCCGACATGATAGCCAACCTCTGTACGAGGAGAAAAAAATCGACACACGATCCTTGACGAATCGTCAAAGTTAACGGGGCGCCATTCTAACAGAAAAGCGTTGGTGAAACGTAACGATGCGTCAATATTTTGACGTTCGTCAAAAATGACGATCGTCAAGAGAGATTTGACGAGTGTTGGTGAAATCCACTGTTAGGTGGGTTCATTCCCGGTCTATAACTGAAGCTAATGTGAGGCTAGTTCTCACAGTTCTCGCTAAATAAGCGCTGCGAACGACTTAGGCATTTTTTGGGACAAGATGGTGATCCATTTAATAGCTTTGTAACCATTGGTTTCAATGCAGTTAATAGTCATTTCGCGGTGGAATTTCTAGTCGGGTGGAGTGAATAGTTTAAAAAAATGGGTAGAAGGTGTTTTATAAAACACTGTGATAGCAACAGTGAAAAATGTCATTTGCAGGAAACAACTTTATTTCGTGTTCCGAAGCGAGAAGATTTACGGCAGAAATGGGTTGAAATTGTTCCCCAGAAGAAAAGAAAATTGAGACAAGACGATTATGTTTGCGAAAAACATTTCAAAAATGAAGAGATAATTGTTATGCAAAATGCTACACGCAACATCAGGCGCGGATCCAAGGGGGGGTCACGGGGGTCATGACCCCCCCCAATGATGAACCGTCACAATTTTGTGAGAAACTCAAAGATATCTAAACAACTCTGAGAAACTGAAACTGAACCTTTCCAGTGTCCTTTCAGAATCGGGACAGTCCGAGACATTTTCAGATATTTTCAGACAATTCTAGAAATTTCTAAAAATTTAGCAGCACTGAAACTAATGAATTTATATAGAAATTGGAATTTAATTTGTATAAAACATACGTGTATTCAAGATCACTTTAAAAATATTTTAAGTTCAAAGAAATATATCTAAACAAGTAACACATCTAAAGTCGGAATCAAATACACTGCGCATTACTAGTGTCACCAACGTAATGTGAATATTTGTCACTAATTGAACGAGAGAATTTGGGGCAAAATGGACGTCAACATATGGTCTCATCTTAAAAGTCACAACTGTTGTTCAAAGGGAATAGAACTAGCTAAACTTAGTAATAAAAATGGTCTGTATGTAAAATTTTCAACAATCTTGCTTTCAGGTGTTTGTTAGAATTCAGTTTCGATATTACTATCCAATTCAGTATTGGAACTCCTATCGAACTCAATGTTTATTTAACCTAAAAACGCGTAATGTAATCAGTAACACGAACCTAATTTGATCATTGAAGTTTGATGCCGGTTCTAGTTTTGTGAGAACGTAAGAAGCCGCTTTCAGCTTAAGTTAAGGCTATCAACAGGGGTTAGTGGTAAAGATTTGTCGAAAAGAATTAGACTTAGAGAATTTTAGTTTTGCTGATGAGCGAGGGGAGTGTCTGACGCCTAAAATACAGTGGCGAAGCTAGAGTCATGCAGTTGGATATTCTGAAAATCTAATCTTACATATTTTGTAAATTAGCTACATTCATCGTTTTTTTATTCTACAAAATCGTCGATAATTTCTTTTTAAAGCTTTCGTTTGTGCACAGTTAATTTCCCGTGGAATTTCTCACGAATGTCTTAACCCTTTAATGTAATTATATTCCCTTCACATAATGCTGCACTATATAAAGGAACAGTTGGACTCAGTTGTATCAACCGAACCGTCTCTTGATATTTTTTCTAGACCAATTTGTCCAACAAATACTACTACAAATACAAAACAACTGCAGGCATGTATTTTACATTATTAATGTATACATTTGTCAGTTCATTTTGAGGCCTCTCACTGTCAAGGAATGGATATTGTTTTATTAGGAAAAAACTTTTCTGAACAAAAGGACGCTTTGTAAGTGAAAAAGTGCTTTTCGTCAAGAAATTCAATAAAATGAAAGTTTTCGAAATCTTGAAACCTGTAGTCCATCTGAGTCACTACTGTATCAATAATTTTAAAAGATACAATTTTTGTACCTTTCAAATAAATCTCGCCCTGAAAGTTCATTCATAGTCATGACTACTTTGATGCAGATTTCAATAGTCTCTGAATATCTAACTGGTTATTTACTACGTATTGCTACTATTTCTATCTCTGTGGCGTATTACTTGACTCGTGATTCCACATTGTTGAGCGAAAACTGCATTTCGATATCGTGAACCGTTTACAACAGACCTGCACAACGCCTGTTCCCGCGGGCATTCTGCACTTGCGGGCCGGTCGTTTGCCCGTGGCAGCGGCGAAAGTGCAAGTAGTGGGGAGTAGGAAGCTTTGCTGGGAGGGGAGAAGTCTGACGTAACACGACGCGGCGCGTAGATTGAATGCCTGGGCGTCTAACATCCATGCTTCAAAATTAAATGCCCATTTGTTAAAATGGATTATGTCTAGTATTTCAAGTTACCAGGGTCATAATTCACTGTTTACGTTCTGTGCACTACTGTATATCCACCTTTGTATCCACCACTGTATGGATTTTCATTTTCTAATATTTTTAAAGAAAATAATATGCTCATTGTGACTCTTAAGCAATATTTTAAAGCAATAGCTTTAAAATATATGCTTATATATAAGAAAAAAATTATTTAATTCTATCTAACACAAAATTGCAATTTAATAATTGATTGTTCACCAGGATTGTTATAATCTCCAAATCATAGAAAAATGAACAAAATCATGAGAGCAATCTCTCACATCAAGATTGACATAAAATAAAATACGTAGCAATTCCAAGAAGGGTAATGTTTAAGAGCACATTTGTGACCATTTTCTCCCATTACAAGTGAAAGGAAGATAGTGCACGCTCTCTTGTGCATATAGATAGAGCCAGCCGGTGTCTATCCACTGGCCTCTCTCAGTTACCGGCCCCGAAGAGTATATCTCTGCAGCTCTGATAATTCCCTTGCGCGTAAACGGAGAAAAAAGTTGAACACGTTTAATTTTCTTCAAGATTCAGTTACAAAAATATTGAAAAATGGCGCGTAACGACAGATGTTATTGAAAAAAATAATTTGGGTATTATAAGGCTCTCAGATTACCCTTCAGCTTCGCCACTGCTGAAAGACCTTATTCGAATATTTTGCTGTTGCTGAGTCCGAATCCGGTGAGAGAATTTTAGTTCGGCTGACGAGCGAGGATAGAGTCTGATGCCTAAAATATCTTATTTGAATGTTTTGCGGTCGTTGAGTCCGAATCCTGTATCAAAAGGATCTCTTGACAGCTCTCATTCTTGATGAACAGTATTGCAATGATGTTATTTTATTTGGGTTTTAATTATACAAAGCACCTTGGCAATGCAATTCAATATGGGAATATTGAATTTCTAATATATTTATGGTGTAATAAAGTCAATCTGATATACGTATAACATACTTCAAATATATGTTATTACATTCTGTACCCTCTCCTGTTTCCGAAATAAATGCACTTGAGTCTTAACGTGACCCCTCCCAAAAGAGAAGTCTGGATCCGCGCCTGCGTAACATTTCAGGAATTTATCATATACTGTTAATGAGTTAATTGTAAAATAGTGTAAATAATTTGTAAAATCATACACAATCAATATTGAGAAATGTACAAAGGAAAGTGAACTTTTTAATGTCAATTAGAAAAAACATTCAAAATTGCCCGAGAGTTAAAATGTATAATCAAAGAATATAATTGCATATTGTGTAATACTAAATTATTTCAAAGTTTTCAGAATTCACATGCAAAAAACTTAAACCGGAAACTGTTCCTAGCAAATTTCCTAGAAATCTGTTTATTATTTTTTTCTTTAGAATAACGCCACCTCCTGCTTTAAAATACAAATCCTCATACTGTGGTACATTAAAAAAATAACACCTCCGACAAATATTATAATACGTTTTAAGAGACTTTAATACATGTACATTACGGTTTCTACGATTATAACAAAAATGCTGCACTGTGGAAACCTTACTCTCGGGTGGAATCCACTAAATCGCGAGACGCCATCATGAATGCCCAACTCGATCGTGCGGATAAGCGAGGAACTAGCCTCAAACTGGCTTCAAAAATTTTGTCCAAAAGGCGGCTAGTTGACACACCTATATATCTTACACCGTGGTATTTCGCGTCTTTTCTCGATCGCATGGAGTCGCATGATCGTCAGCACTGATCGATACAGTCGCGATCATGCGACTCCCAGTGGCAGGACTGAGAACGACGCGAAATACCGTGAGATTTTCTATCGTGAAGACACGCCCCCACGCGCCATGTTTGATTCACTATATCGATGATGTCAAAATTAAATAAAATTTCTTCACTATAATTGATTTTATTAATATAGAGATAAAGCGAATTCATTAGCAGCATGAACTGAAAATTTCAATATCGTTATTTGTCCTTACAAAATTTATTATTTTCAATTGTTTGCCTTGTACAGTTTTCATTAGAAATTTCTCTAGATCCAGAGGTTGTGCTCTCTTCATACTTGATACTCCCCAATTCTTCTCTGTCTCTGTATCCTAAAGCAGTCTTGACACTTTTCCGTACTTCTTGCACTGTTGGAACACCGTCCCACTATCCGAAGGCCCTTTGACTCGCTTAATAACATATAAGATCCAATTCATTTCCAAAATTTATTTCTTACATTCTCTATAGCCGAGGTTCAGGTTCATTATACTTGGGTTTTATTTCTTGGTGCGTGAGGGCTTATCTATACGATGGAATATCTCATGGCATTTCGCGTCTCTCTCAGTTGTGCCGCTAGATATCGCATGATCACCAGCAATGCATGATAGGTCGCGATCATACGACATCTAACGGCCCGGCCGAAAAAGATGCGAAATACCATGAGATATTCCATCGTGAAAACAGGCCCTCACGCGCCAAGAAATAAAAACTCAAGTACATAATCGAATCTTTTTATGCTTATTGTGCGATTTTTCTAACTGCTTCTCAAGCCCCTATGACCACGGTGGAATATTGCACGGCATTTCGTGTCTTTCTCTGTTGTGTCGCTAGAAGTCGCATGATTGCAAGCACTGCTTGATGTGGCAGCGATCATGCGATATCTAACGGCACGACTGAGAAAGACGCGAAACATTCGAACTTGAATACGGACCTTGAGAGTTCCCTGTCCTGTTTTTGATCAGGACAAACCATTGGTTGCTCACCAGCGGTGTATCACCTGCACAACGAACATAGGTTGTGGTTGTATGGAAAACTTAAATCATTGTCATTCGCTGTACCGATGTTGTGGAAAATACCAACAAACTATTTTAATGATTGCTAATACCACATGATGTAGATATCTGGGTCGTCCAGATCAGTTATCCACATAATTTTTCTGCTATACGATCTGTGTCACACCATGACGAATTACCAGTGCCTCTATCCCCGAAAATATGGTCAGTAAATCATGAAGAAAACTGTGATGAAACCGAAGCTGTTTTCCCCCAGAAATAGAAGCCACTTCTTGAAAAGATCCAGACTACTTACCAGGAAAGTCTGACACTACCGTGCACTTATTAGACCAGGAATACCTAAATAATTTGGCATGGGACCTGAATTTGTCCAAAAAAAATCTGAACTGCTAGGCCCCAGATTACAATAATGGAAAGTACTTGCTGCCGGTACAAACAATTCAGAATTTAGAAACACAAGACGTTTTCTTAATATTCTGCTCTTGAAGGTACATTTTTATGTGCAGACATTAGGGGGATAATGTGGGGGACGTTAGGGGGTCATGTATTGTCTATAACCCAGATGAATGGAGTATTTAACATAAAATTAATTCTGTAACGATCAATGTCTCCCTAAATTACCACACAAAAAAATAATTTACTCACACGGCCATCACGCGGCAAAAACCAACGCACACTGTTCACTTATTTCAGTCCAACAATGTTCTACTGATGATTTTCCTCGCAGACTAGCTGCAAAGTTGATTTCTCCAAACACTCACAGTCATATGAGTTGGGGCCCAACTTCGTTACGCAAAACCGTTCAATGCTAGAGCATTGGGGAAAAAACACAATGGTGAGTACAGGGTCCGAAAGAGGAGTTGTGCATGCATTTCTCGTGATATTACTGATGAACATGATAAACAGTTTCTTTAAGATATTGCTTTAGTGAAGGATAGATACCAAGAGCGTAAGGATCCTGCAGTGATGGTTGATTATTGTTGGTTTCTTGACAGAGAGAGAGAGTGAGAGAGACAGTAAACTGTAATACAAGAGTGACAAGGAGCAAACCATTTTTAAACAATGTACTAGTAATTTCTCCTACCATGATGTTTCATTATTATTATACGAATATGCGTTATCCATTTTTAACTTCAACTTACCTCTTATGAAGCATGCTCATAAAATTTTGTAGTAGGATAACTGAGTGACAATGCGAAAATTAGTACAGAATTTTGTACGTATCTAAATATGTTCATATCTTTTGAAACCTGAGTGATAAAAACTTTTTATGATTTTCGATCAGGATGATAGTTTTCTTTGAAATCACCTACTTTCATCTGGAGTTTTTTTTATTCCCTAGTGTAATCTGTTGGGCTGGTAGGCAATTGTGTGTGTAGTTGAACTAGAATCCTATACCCAGAACGATGGAAATATCAAGGTATACAATTGACCTCCGCCCCCTGCAATTACAATGGTCCTAGTAACAATCGTTCTAGGTATTGATTTGGCGTTGAACACTAATTCTCCTTGAACGTACTCATAAGATATTAAACATGGGGTAATTCTCATTAAGCGTCGTCATTTTGTTAAATTGTAATTTCCTTTTATCCCCAACGGCCAGGGGCGCGGCGTGGTACCGTTAGTATTCGGGGTTCACAGTCGGTCGTCTCTAGCTGCTTAACCACTGTGACTTTACGGAGCATGGTTATGCAGTTCGGTTACCGACGAAACCATACCATGGGCAAACATGTAAAAGTACTAGAGCGAGAGAGACCTATGCAATGCATGGAGGGCGCGAGGGTGCGTCATGTCAATATATGACGGACCCTAATCATAAGCCTTCCTTAAATCAATAAAAATTAAGAGTACTTCCCTGTTCGTTGATATTTTCAATTAGTTGTTTAATATAGAATGTATTATCTATACAAGATCTTCCTGCCCTAAAACCACTTTGTTCCTCAATTTCGTTGACCTCCATTTCCAGTCTCCGAGGCACAATGTCATACAGTCTATCCATAGTTGCTATGACACCAATTCCTCAATAATTTGAACAGCCAGTCCTTTTTTGTGAATGGAACTAATCCATACAAGGTGATATTGGTCCTAATTTACGGTTAACTCTGAATTTTCGAAAATTGCAAAAGTTTGAATTTTTAGGCGTCTACTGATCCGCTGCAAACTCGGTGGGTATTGTGCACACCATTCGCTAAGCCAATGATTTCGTTTCACGGTCGGCCGCTCATTGGGGATCGGGGATAGGGGCGTGACTTCGCGCCCACCGGCTGAGAAAAGAGGGTTTCAAAGGACCGCACCGGCCATTGCGACAGCGGGTAGCGTCGCCAGAGCGTCACCTGCACGTACACTATGCCGAAGCGACGCGTTCGACAGCCGGTTGTCCAGTTAGACGCGTTCCAGAGGGGCCGCATCGTGGGTCTGCGGGAGGCAGGTTGGTCCTGTCGCCGTATTGCGCGCCGTACTGGTCGTACGGACACCACCATCGCCCGCTGTTGGCGTCAATGGATTGAGGAAGTCACGCGCGCGCGCCCACACACACACACACACACACACACACACACACACGACATGCTGGGTCTGGACGTCCGCCACGCACCACGAGGAGAGAGGACCAACGGACGTTACGCCACGCGCAACCAGTGCAACGGCAACGATAGCTGCTTCAGCGGTGATTCAGCGGGCTGTGCAGCCTGCACTGTCACATCTTGTAAGTGCCACTACCACTGGCAGGCGGTTGCACAACGCAGGGTTCGCCGTACGCTGACCGTTACGACGCCTGCCCCTTACATCCCAGCAATGTCGCTACTGACGCGCCTGGTGTAGGGAACGACGGGGCCATGCAGACTTGCAGTGGGCCATCATCAGCGACGAGTCCCGCGTGTGTCTTCGTGGCGTCGCCCACTGGGTCTGTGTCTGAAGGCGGAGTGGGGAGCGCCACGGCGAGCTGATTGTGATATTCCATCACGAGTCCCGCCAGCTTGGTGTGATGGTGTGGGGCGATATCTTATGATGCCCGTTCCCCGTTAGTGTTCCTCAGTGGCACCACGACAGCCGCACGGTACGTTCAGAAGATCCTGCAACCGGTGGCCCTGCCGTTCGTGAATGCCCACACCCATGCCCTATTTCAACAGGAAAACGCGCGTCCGCGTACCACAGCCATCGCCCGAGCGTGCCTTGCAGCCGTGGATACTCTGCCGTGGCCAGCCGCATTGCCTGGCATTTCTCCGATCGAGAACGTTGGTGCTACGGGAGCGTGCGAACAGGACCCCACCCCTACCCACCAATCTGCCAGAAACGCGCGCTCAGGTGCAGGCTGCATGGACTAGCACAAGACTCCATTGAAGACCTGTTAACTCCAAGCCATGACGTCTGAACACGTGTGTTTGCCAACGTGGTGACCTCACGCCAAACTAACATGTAGTCTGTGGGCGTGTAGCGCAGTGAATATTGGTCCTTCAAACGTGAAAACGTTATCATTTCGTATGCGTGGTACCCTCTTCCTGCCTGCCAACAACGATCGCAATCCGTCTCGTCCTTGTGGGTGCAGTTTTTTTTATGTCAATGAGTGTAGATGAGTTTCCTCCAAACAAAATTTGTTCTCCAAAGTGAGTTATTTCATTAAGATCATGTACATTTTTTTGAAAATTTTAGTAATTTTTGCGCAGTATTGCGTGCGATATGTGCAATTTAAAAAAATTACAAAAACAAGATTTTGTCAAAAACAGCTCTAAATTTTTTCTTTAAACTTTTGATAGGGATGGTACTAAATGGGACTAGGGATAGTATCTAATATTTACATTAGCGGGGATTTGTTCACATTATTATATCGAAGAGTACATGTGCTTCAAATAATGTTTTGTAAACTTTTTCGAGAACTCAACTGCTTTCGGTGAAAACTAGCTCAAAATTCCGCGTTTTCGGCAACGCTCAAACGCCATTTTCTCATAAATGGCTCCAAATTGCTTCTTCAAACTTTTCGAACGGATAGTGCTAATTGCACGGTTTAATATGTCGTAATGTTTATTTTGAGGTATTTTTTCGTTGTTTTTTTTAAATTACGCAAATGTAATTTTTTTCAAAGATCTCTCACATCTTTAATATGCACATTGCATGCACTTTGTGAACATTATTATATTTGTAAGTGCTTCGAATGACTTCAAATGAAGATTTTTGAAATCTCAAAAGTTTTCTGTCAAAAAGAGCTTAAAAGTTCGCATTTTTTAGTACCGCTGAAACGCCATCTTATATATTATTTCTCAAAGTGCTGTTTGGTCTTTTTAATAAATTGGTTGACATACGAAACCTATCTGTATAAAGAAGCAATGGATTGAAAAAACGTGCTTTTCAGCTGCACGTGGGACGTTCGTATTGAAAAAGTGCGTTAAATATACATAAATATTTTTAAAAAAATAGTAATTCGCGATCTGTAATTTCTGATTGCCACGCGATATTTCGGAAGAAAATTACACTGTCGGACGATGGCGGGAGACAAGTGAATGTTGCAATCTCAAGCATTTTTGTTTGTTTCAGTTTAGTGTATGTTATGTAAGTACATGAACGTGATTTTCTACATTGAATAGAATTCTTGAAATATGAAAGTTTAGTGATCTTAGTGTAATGAAAGAACTAATAATTGAGAACAAATTTTATTTGAAAAACAATCTCTAACTTTAATTTTATAGTTGCAGGAAGCAACCGAAAAAATTCAAACTTTTGCAATTTTCGAAAATTCAGAGTTAATCATGAAAATCCAACCTAAGCCTCTTTTATCAATGTATTTCACTCATTATTACAAGAAAATTAAAGAAAACAATTGGAGCCGTTTTTGAGGAAATTTCGAAAATGTGCGGGCTACAGCATGTAAAGTACCCCCAAATTTTGAAGAAAGTTTCAAAATTACGGCGCCTAGAGTGGAACCAGATCGACTGGAGAATATTCATTTCGGAAGAAATTGTACTTGTACTTCGTATACGTACGTATATACGGAGTAATATACGTAGTATAGGGAAAGTTTTTTAATGCTGCGCGAAAAAATGGCGATACCTAATACCGAAAAACAAATTGAAAGCAAAACGTCCGTCTGTCCGGTGTATGGAAACAACACTAACGCCTAAACTATGGATACGATATATTCCAAATTGAAGAAACCTTTGTCGATCGGGCCTGAGTCGAAGCTCAGGGATTTTGGGTAACATTAATTGATGGTACTTTACAGGAAGCCCTCCGGACATTTTCAAAATGTTGTAGAAAACTATTCCAATTTTTTTCTTTAAATTTTTTGCAAGAATAGAGTAAAATACACTTAAGGTGCCTTAGGTTCTATTTTCACTGTTAACTCTAAATTTTCGAAAATTGCGAAAGTTTGAATTTTATACCGCGTCTTCCTTCAACTACAAAATGGCAGATAGAGATTTTTCCTTCAAATAAAAATTTGTTCTTAATAGTGAGTTCTTTTTTACGATCATCTACATTTCTTTGAAGCGTTTAGTAGTTTTCGCTAAATATAGCGAAAGAAAAACTAGATTTTCTCGAAAACTGCTCCAAATATTTTCTTTAAACTTTTGATAGGGATAGTGCTAAATGTACTCTACGAGATGACATAAACGCCGTATTGCTCTATTATTATTTTTTTCAAAAATTGCAAAAATGTATTTTTTTACTTGTCTCTCATATCCTTAATGGAAATTTGTTCACAGTATTATATTTATGAGTACATGTGCTTAAAATAATATGAAGTAAAGTTTCTGGAGAACCCAACCGCTTTCCGTGAAAAATTTCAGAGTTTTCTGTCAATATTCCGCATTTTCTGAAACACTCAAACGCCATTTTCTCATAAATGGTCCCAAATTCTTTCTTCGAACTTTTGGAACGGATAGTGCTAATTGCACTCTTTAATATGACGTTAAGTTTATTCTGAGTTTTTTTTAAAATTAAACAAATGTAATTTTTTTGAAAGATCTCTCATATCTTTAATACGCACAATACCAGCAATTTGTAAACATAATTACATTTGTAAGTGTATGCGTTTTAAATAACTTCAAATGAACTGTTTTGAAAAAAAATTCTGTGAAAAGAGCTTCCAATTTCAAACTTTTAAGAGGGGTTAAATGCCATTTTCTGAAAAACAGCTACAAAATTTTAAAAGAAAATAGCCATTGATGACGATGTTTTACTGTTCTTTAATTTCTAAAATTAATATTTCCGTTCTACCATTAGGAAACAGAAAAAATTAAGAAAATATTAAAAAATGAACTTTGAGCGGCGATAGATGGCAGCTGGCAACATTATGTGGCAATTTCAAATAGGCTAGCCCGACCCATGGAAATATAAAACGAATACGGGAAAGTCTGCGCCATTGTGTAGCACCACTAGTTTCTTTCTTGGCCAGCAGAGTTCGATACAGTCGCGATCATGCGACTCCTAGCGGCACAACCGAGAACAACGCGAAATACCGTGCGATATTCCATTTTGATGACACCCACCTCCACCAAGACAGAAAAACCGAAGTATTTTATTATACAGGTGTCCAGAAGCTCCCGTGACAAAAAAAATATCCCAAATTCTATGTTGCACATCATGAAGAATGGCAGATCCAGTTTCCCCCCCCCAAAAAATTGTCTTTGAGAAAATTGGATTTAAAAATCACTTCCGGGCGCGAAATTCAAACAGGCCGCTACGACACCACTACTTCTGTGCGGAGCATTTCCTCGTTTCTCCGCGTAAACGGTGAAACATTAGAGTAATATTCTGTAAAGCATCGCGTGGCTTACATTAGAATGCGTTAAACCATCAAATGTTTGTAGGTTCCGTTCAATAAGTATTTTAAACGTACCTACTGAAAATCCAGTTTTGTTCAAAATGATAGTCACGGTACACGGTGGCGTAAACATAAATGATGAAAAATATTGAATCTCCTGGAACGCTCGAATTGTTGTTTTTAGCAGATATTCATATGAACTAGTGCCTTGGGCTTGCCATATACGTGAAAATTATTCTAAATACCGTGATATACTAAAATGCGTTTCGGAAATGAAATATTTGTTCATGAAAATACTAAGTTTATCGATTATCTCTGGAATTTGAATTGATTCTCCCGGATGAGTTCTCAGTCTAACAATAGCGAGATTTAGACTTCGCGATAAATGACTGCACGATTTATCTCAGATGAAATTGATAGATATCAATATTTTCCCCCTCAAAAAGATTGTATCTTTTAAAACTATCTGTTGGTACAGTAAATTATCCAAGAACTTCCTTAATACTACCCGTCAAATTATTCTCTCTTATGAATGTGGTACAGAAAGATGCACTTTCTGCTGCCGCAAGGAATGCATTCCGAAATAACTGTTATTGCAAAATATGCTACACTATTCTGTGTGGAACATCGAAGTTGCGACAAACACCCTCGACTACCTATTTCTGTAAGTTGAATGAACATTCTATCCGTCGTTTTCCTTTTCACATGAAAGATGAGACCATGTCTCTGTCCCAAATCTTGGAGTTTCTTCGTGAAATCACTTCATGAGGCAGTTGACGGCTACACGGGAAACGCTTTATTTCTTTGAGTGTTTCGCTTGCAATGTAGTTAGCAAATATGTACATAAATGAGTGACGGACATTTCTTCGATTTAATAGATGTCCATGCCAAATTTCCTCTAATACCTGTTATGTAGAACGATGTAATGCAGTTCTCTTTGCAAGCGAATGCTTGACTGCAGTGCTGAATTATTTACTTTCTTAGCGTTTTCTAATTTAAAGGAAGGGTGAGTTCTCAAAGTTACTACATTGTACAGAATGTAAGGGAGTAGAAACAGTTTATAACAGTAAACAGTTTATAACAGAGTAGAAACAGTTTATACTTCAGAGACATTGTAGTAACTTTCAATATTTTTCTTTGATATTTTTATATTCGACATCAACGAAAATAGGCACAGAAGAAAAACCTTTTTTATGCAAGGGAATCAATTTTTAACCCCAAAGATGACTCCGTGCAGATGTTTATTCAGCCATGACCACTCTGCGGGCCGGGCCTCGTGTTGGTTTGAGGCAAAACTGACACGCGGCTGATGGGCGAATCACTTGGAGTCGGTGGCAGGTTCACGTGCCTGTTTGCCATTCGATATAAACAATGATGGGACGCGACCTAGCAACTGACAAATGCAAGGACACCCACCGATACGGGCTGTGAATGGCACCGGTCCGGTACCCTCAGTGAACCTCCGCCAAACTTTTGCATGCGAGAATATTTGAGTTCATTTGAAATATTTGTATACCACGGAATGCAACGTGAATCTTTCTCGGTTTTTTACTCTTTCACGCCGGTAATATAATAGTTTTCTATTCATTGGCGCATGCCACATCAGGCGACGCCATTTTATCTCTATTAATATTGACCTGTGGATTGGTTAATTGCCCACGTGCCTCCTACAAAGTTTCTTCAAGGCACCGTTCGGCCTGCATCTCCACAAAGTGACTGCCAGAAGCATCAATTAAAATGCTGCTCCCGGAGATAATCAAACTCGGTATTTTCGTGAACGAATATGTCATTTCCAAAACGCTTTTCAGTTTTTTTTTACATTTGTTGCGTATATATGTGACGCAACGCGTCCCTAAGTCCCTTTCGGGGCGTTGAGCGCTTGGCGCTTTTTCAGAGTAATCCTCTATTAATGCGCAACATCTGGGATGTAATCCTCCTGGGATGTATTATTATAAGTCATTGTCTCGTTAGTTGTCAAGAGGACCGCCAGGTAGCATCTCCGCGTACGCGCCTCACACCCAGCGGCCAGAATTGGGAAGGAATGAGGATGTGGATAGGTTTTAGGGCACTTCACAGGGGTTGGACTAGCCCTTATGAAGCAGGTGGACTCGTTTTGTTGGAACAAATTTCACATGAGATCGACGGGAATCGAACCCGGACCTCCTTGTTAAAAAGCGAGCGACTTCGCTCTTGAGCCACGAGGCACGATTATTACGACATATAGAATAGTGGCAATCTTAAGCCAAGGCACTAGTTCATATGCTGCTAAAAATAACAATTCGAGTATTACAGGAAATTCAATATTTTTCATAAATGTTGGATGTGTTCATCATTTACGTTTTCGCCGCCATGTAACGTGACTATCATTTTGAACAAAACTGGATTTTCAATAAGTATTTAAATGTACCGACGTCTCGTCAAAGACTCTTACGAGATCGTTGGCATCATTCATCTAAGATGGTTATAATCGTGACCCGTTCCGAATTTATATTAAAATTTTGGGCGCCAGGAACAGGTTACGTTAATTAAAAATGACCAATGCTTCCACAGCTAATTTCAACAAATGTATAAACAGGCGCGGATCCAGACTTGTCTTTTGGGAGGGGTCACGTTAAGACTCAAGTGCATTTATTTCGGAAACGGGAGGGTACAGAATGTAATAACATATATTTGAAGTATGATATACGTATATCAGATTGACTTTATTACACCATAAATATATTAGAAATTCAATATTCCCATAATCACATATCAGATATTAATCAGCTTTCTATTGTTACGATCCTCACCCTATCCCCTGGCGGTGGGTTAGGTGTAACTTTAAATGGTAACCCCCAATTTTCGTTGCAGATTCGAATTCTGACTACAAAAATGTCAATTTTATTCGGTACATTTATTTAAAAAAATAAAATTTATAAAGTTATCAACAATAACTTTCAAATTAGCAGAAATAACGTTCATATGATGCAACATGAAACAATTGGTGAAGAAACTTATATGAGAGAAACATGTAAATGTGTGTAATGAAAAATTTTTTTAAATAAATTATTATAATTAATAAATACATGCATATAATAAATAAATAAACTAAATTATACTTTTATTTGTTCTCACAATTATTTTTCTCATTTTCATTTTTCCTTTTTTCACTTTTTTCCTATATAGTGCACTTTTGTATATTAATAAATTCGCACAACATTTGAATCTCTTTCAATGGCGATTCTTCTATAACAATGTTGTAAACTTCATTATAATTTTGGGGACTTGACCCAGACATGCAAACATCTAATAATTTAATTTAATGCAACATTTAATATATTGCAAATAACTGATCTGATTTCTTTTGCATTGCCAAGGTGCTTAGTATAATTAAAACCCAAATAAAGTAACATCATCGCAATACTGTTCATCAAGAATGAGAGCTGTCAAGAGATCCTTTTGATACAGGATTCGGACTCAACGACAACAAAACATTCAAATAAGATATTTTAGGCGTCAGACTATCCTCGCTCATCAGCCGAACTAAAATTCTCTCACCGGATTCGGGCTCAGCGACAGCAAAATATTCGAATAAGGTCTTTCAGCAGTGGCGAAGCTGAAGGGTAATCTGAGAGCCTTATAATACCCAAATTAGTTTTCAATAACATCTGTCGTTGCGTGCCATTTTTCAATATTTTTGTTTCTTAATCTCGAAGAAAATTAAATGTGTTCAACTTTTTTTCCCCGTTTACGCGCAAGGGAATTGTCAGAGCTGCATAGATACTCTTTGGGGCCGGTAACTGAGAGAGGCCAGTGGATAGACACCGGCTGGCTCTGCCGCGCATACGCACAAGAGAGCGTGCACTACAGAGTCTTTAGCGTATCTCGCAACCCATGACTGGTAGCGCCTGTTCTTGTTTTGGCAATTTGACAACCGCGTGTCTGCCTCCTTTCAATACTGCCGTGGCTGGCACGTCGAGACAGCAGAGGAAGTGAGCTGCGCGTCATAATCTGCAGAAATTTCCCTCTGTGTTTTCCCCATTCAAGGGTTTCGGCGGGCAGGTACCCGGCTCACACACCAGAATCTTTTCGCGCTGCGCAGGGTGGATGGGGTGGGCTGGGCTGAGCTGGGTTAAGTCATGAGCCAGCAAACAAAACGTCTCTTCAGGCGATTCTGTCCAGTATGCTTAAGAAACAGAACAGTAACACTGAAGATGGGGAAGGAAGTTATGACTGATTTTTCATTTATTAACAGCAACGTAGCAATAATTATTATTTAATGAACGCCGGCTCACAGAGAAATCACAAAGATATCTCGTGAAACATCACCGCCATGCTGTTCATTATTTATAACAATAATTATTTATTATTGAACCTGGAAATTACTTATTGATTATTTTTATTTATTTATTTTATTTTATGTCGCATCAACTACAAAGGTTATTAGCAAGCTGGAAATTAAACAAGTAGAGAAATCTTAATAAAATTAATAAATATTAATCAAATAAACCTGAATTTCTAGATTACTAATAATTTCTCCTCCTTTTCTTTCTTTTGTTGGGAACTGGCATTTCGGGAAATTTTTGTTGAAACATTTACTGTCTAAGGAAGATTTAGTGCCGAAGTAAACTTCCACCAAAAATACACGTTGATCCTTCGTCAACATTATCGAAGCGATTCTTCTTTCCTAAACGTGAGTTCTTACGATTATGAATGAAACGTGTATGAAAGACTGCCTAAGCACAGAACAAGTGCTTGCTCTTTCTTTCAACTAAAATAGCCTCGTTCTCCTACCCCGAAATCTGCGACAGGGATTGGGCCAAATTGCCAAAACAAGAGGTTGTCAACTCAGATATGGGTTGCGAGTTAGACTAAAGACACGGTATCTTCCTTTCACTTGCATTCACTAGGCAGAGATTCCAGCTGTAGCCTAGGCTCTCGGTAGACACGGACTTCTACAGCAATGCGCACCCACGTCTCGACCAGGCAAATTCAACTCATCACCTGACGTTGTGGGAAAGTACAGTTGTTTGTGTGCCGTTTGTGTGATTTTTGTTGGTGTTTTCTTTACGAAACAATTAATGAAGCTAAAGATATAGTGTTGCAGACAATGTCCCACTGACTATGCGCCAGTCCACGGCCGTCTCTAGAGATGGCCGTGGCCAGTCTCATAATTTCTAAACGGTTCACGATATCGAAATGCAGTTTTCGCTCAACAATGTGGAATCACGAGTCAAGTAATACGATACAGAGATAGAAATAGTAGCAATACGTAGTAAATAACCAGTTAGATATTCAGAGACTATTGAAATCTGCATCAAAGTAGTCATGACTATGAATGAACTTTCAGGGCGAGATTTATTTGAAAGGTACAAAAATTGTATCTTTTAAAATTATTGATACAGTAGTGACTCAGATGGACTACAGGTTTCAAGATTTCGAAATCTTTCACTTTATTGAATTTCTTGACGAAAAGCACTTTTTCACTTACAAAGCGTCCTTTTGTTCAGAAAAGATTTTTCCTAATAAAATAATATCCATTCCTTGACAGTGAGCAGCCTCAAAATGAACTGACAAATGTATACATCAATAATGCAAAATACATGCCTGCAGTTGTTTCGTATTTGTAGTAGTATTTGCTAGACAAATTGGTCTAGAAAAAAATATCAAGAGACGGTTCGGTTGATACAACTGAGTCTAACTGTTCCTTGATATAATGCAGCATTAAAAGGGAATATGATTACATTAAGAGTTAAGACATTCGTGAGAAATTCCATGGGAAATTAACTGTGCACAAACGAAAGCTTTAAAGAACATATTATCGACGATTTTGTTGAATAAAAAAACGATGAATGGAGCTAATTTACAAAAAATGTAAGATTAGATTTTCAGAATATCCAACTGCATGACTCTAGCTTCGCCACTGTATTTTGGGCGTCAGACACTATCCTCGCTCATCAGCAAAACTAAAATTCTCTAAGTCTAATTCTTTTCGACAAATCTTTACCACCAGCCCCTGTTGATAGCCTTAACTTGTGCTGAAAGCGGCTTCTTACGTTCTCACAAAACTAGAACCGGCATCAAACTTCAATGATCAAATTAGGTTCACCGTTACTGATTACATTAAGCATTTTTATATGAAATAAAAATTGAGTTCGATAGGATTTCCGATACTGAATTGGATTGTATAATCGAAAGTGAATTCTAACAAACACCTGAAAGCAAGATTGTTGAAAATTTTACATACAGACCATTTTTATTACTAAGTTTAGCTAGTTCTATTCCCTTTGAACAACAGTTGTGACTTTTAAGATGAGACCATGTGTTGACGTCCATTTTGCCCCAAATTCTCTCGTTCAATTAGTGACAAATATCAAATACTATAGAAATATCAAATACTATCTTTATAGTATTTGCAAATATTCACATTACGTTGGTAACACTAGTAATGCGCAGTGTATTTGATTTCGACTTTAGATGTGTTGCTTGTTTAGATATATTTCTTTGAACTTAAAATATTTTTAAAGTGATCTTGAATACTCGTATGTTTTTATACAAATTAAATTCCAATTTCTATATAAATTCATTAGTTTCAGCACTGCTAAATTTTTAGAAATTTCTAGAATTGTCTGAAAATATCTGAAAATGTCTCGGACTGTCCCGATTCTGAAAGGACACTGGAAAGGTTCAGTTTCAGTTTCTCAGAGTTGACCCCCCCCCCAATGATGAACCGTCACAATTTTGTAAGAAACTCAAAGACAACTCTGAGAAACTGAAACTGAACCTTTCCAGTGTCCTTTCAGAATCGGGACAGTCCGAGACATTTTCAGATATTTTCAGACAATTCTAGAAATTTCTAAAAATTTAGCAGTGCTGAAACTAATGAATTTATATAGAAATTGGAATTTAATTTGTATAAAAACATACGAGTATTCAAGATCACTTTAAAAATATTTTAAGTTCAAAGAAATATATCTAAACAAGCAACACATCTAAAGTCGAAATCAAATACACTGCGCATTACTAGTGTTACCAACGTAATGTGAATATTTGCAAATACTATAAAGATAGTATTTGATATTTCTATAGTATTTGATATTTGTCACTAATTGAACGAGAGAATTTGGGGCAAAATGGACGTCAACACATGGTCTCATCTTAAAAGTCACAACTGTTGTTCAAAGGGAATAGAACTAGCTAAACTTAGTAATAAAAATGGTCTGTATGTAAAATTTTCAACAATCTTGCTTTCAGGTGTTTGTTAGAATTCACTTTCGATTATACAATCCAATTCAGTATCGGAAATCCTATCGAACTCAATTTTTATTTCATATAAAAATGCTTAATGTAATCAGTAACGGTGAACCTAATTTGATCATTGAAGTTTGATGCCGGTTCTAGTTTTGTGAGAACGTAAGAAGCCGCTTTCAGCA
Organism: Acheta domesticus; assembly: GCA_031308135.1. Lineage (NCBI taxonomy): Eukaryota > Metazoa > Arthropoda > Insecta > Orthoptera > Gryllidae > Acheta > Acheta domesticus. The sequence continues at coordinate 100,168,596 of JAHLJT010003656.1, read as the reverse complement.
CAAGTTAAGGCTATCAACAGGGGCTGGTGGTAAAGATTTGTCGAAAAGAATTAGACTTAGAGAATTTTAGTTTTGCTGATGAGCGAGGGGAGTGTCTGACGCCTAAAATACAGTGGCGAAGCTAGAGTCATGCAATTGGATATTCTGAAAATCTAATCTTACATTTTTTGTAAATTAGCTACATTCATCGTTTTTTTATTCTACAAAATCGTCGATAATTTCTTTTTAAAGCTTTCGTTTGTGCACAGTTAATTTCCCGTGGAATTTCTCACGAATGTCTTAACCCTTTAATGTAATCATATTCCCTTCACATAATGCTGCACTATATAAAGGAACAGTTAGACTCAGTTGTATCAACCGAACCGTCTCTTGATATTTTTTCTAGACCAATTTGTCTAACAAATACTACTACAAATACAAAACAACTGCAGGCATGTATTTTACATTATTAATGTATACATTTGTCAGTTCATTTTGAGGCCTCTCACTGTCAAGGAATGGATATTGTTTTATTAGGAAAAAACTTTTCTGAACAAAAGGACGCTTTGTAAGTGAAAAAGTGCTTTTCGTCAAGAAATTCAATAAAATGAAAGTTTTCGAAATCTTGAAACCTGTAGTCCATCTGAGTCACTACTGTATCAATAATTTTAAAAGATACAATTTTTGTACCTTTCAAATAAATCTCGCCCTGAAAGTTCATTCATAGTCATGACTACTTTGATGCAGATTTCAATAGTCTCTGAATATCTAACTGGTTATTTACTACGTATTGCTACTATTTCTATCTCTGTGGCGTATTACTTGACTCGTGATTCCACATTGTTGAGCGAAAACTGCATTTCGATATCGTGAACCGTTTACAACAGACCTGCACAACGCCTGCTCCCGCGGGCATTCTGCACTTGCGGGCCGGTCGTCTGCCCGTGGCAGCGGCGAAAGTGCAAGTAGTGGGGAGTAGGAAGCTTTGCGGGGAGGGGAGAAGTCTGACGTAGCACGACGCGGCGCGTAGATTGAATGCCTGGGCGTCTAACATTGATCCATGCTTCAAAATTAAATGCCCATTTGTTAAAATGGATTATGTTTAGTATTTCAAGTTACCAGGGTCATAATTCACTGTTTACGTTCTGTGCACTACTGTATATCCACCTTTGTATCCACCACTGTATGGATTTTCATTTTCTAATATTTTTAAAGAAAATAATATGCTCATTGTGACTCTTAAGCAATATTTTAAAGCAATAGCTTTAAAATATATGCTTATATTTAAAGCAATAACTTTAAAATATATGCTTATATATAAGAAAAAATTATTTAATTCTATCTAACACAAAATTGCAATTTAATAATTGATTGTTCACCAGGAATGTTATAATCTCCAAATCATAGAAGAATGAACAAAATCATGAGAGCAATCTCTCACATCAAGATTGACATAAAATAAAATACGTAGCAATTCCAAGAAGGGTAATGTTTAAGAGCACATTTGTGACCATTTTCTCCCATTACGAAACTGAATACAAGAGATCAACAAGAAAACGTTTGTGACGATAAGTTACGGACAATCATAAGATAATCATGGGTATTGGTTAAATAGAATGCAAAGGGCTTTATATTTTATTAGATCTCGTACACGACTCTACTCTCTTGTCAGAAATTAGAACAGAAAATAATCATGATTTTTTTAAGAACAATGTGTTTTTGCTTTGAGAATACTGTCTTATTCAATTAAACATAGTTTAAAAAAATAGTTTATTGCTGTCATCATCAAACAAAAACCGTTCAGTATCAAAATGTTGTGTTTAGCACAACACTAAATTTGTGATTACATCGTAGCAAAGCGAATTACATTATCAGCCCTACAAGCAATTATAATAATTGGTGTCGAAATCTAATATGTATAATTCGTTGTAGTTTCATATTTCGCCCTGACGTATACCGAGAACAACATTTGCAATATAATACAAAAGACAATATTACTTGAACTGTATATGACCGTCATGTTCTTGCCGATTGCTCTTTAAATTTACGCGCTATCTTTCGAATTGCGCATTCTGATTGGTGGTCCCCACTCCTAGATTGGGTCTCATCCCCACCCTTCATCGATTTTCTCATTTGCACCCGAGTTGCCCGCACGCAGCTCCTGAGGTCAGTGAAAGTGCAAAATGCTGTGCAGGTCTGGTTTACAAGTTATGAGACTGGCCACGGCCATCTCATGAGACGGCCGTGGACTGGCGCATAGTCAGTGGGTCATTGTCTGCAACACTATATCTTTAGCTTCATTAATTGTTTCGTCAAGAAAACACCAACAAAAATCACTCAAACGGCACACAAACAACTCTACTTTCCCACAACGTCAGGTGATGAGTTGAATTTGCCTGGTCGAGACATGGGCGCGCATCGCTGTAGAAGTCCGTGTCTACCGAGAGCCTAGGCTACAGCTGAGATCTCTGCCTAGTGAATACAAGTGAAAGGAAGATAGTGCACGCTCTCTTGTGCGTATAGATAGAGCCAGCCGGTGTCTATCCACTGGCCTCTCTCAGTTACCGGCCCCGAAGAGTATATCTCTGCAGTTCTGATAATTCCCTTGCGCGTAAACGGAGAAAAAAGTTGAACACATTTAATTTTCTTCAAGATTCAGAAACAAAAATATTGAAAAATGGCGCGCAACGACAGATGTTATTGAAAAATAATTTGGGTATTATAAGGCTCTCAGATTACCCTTCAGCTTCGCCACTGCTGAAAGACCTTATTCGAATATTTTGCTGTCGCTGAGTCCGAATCCGGTGAGAGAATTTTAGTTCGGCTGATGAGCTGATAGAGTCTGATGCCTAAAATATCTTATTTGAATGTTTTGCGGTCGTTGAGTCCGAATCCTGTATCAAAAGGATCTCTTGACAGCTCTCATTCTTGATGAACAGTATTGCAATGATGTTATTTTATTTGGGTTTTAATTATACAAAGCACCTTGGCAATGCAAAAGAAATCAGATCAGTTATTTGCAATATATTAAATGTTGCATTAAATTAAATTATTAGATGTTTGCATGTCTCGATGAAGTTGTCCCCAAAATTATAATGAAGTTTACAACATTGTTATAGAAGAATCGCCATTGAAGGAGATTCAAATGTGATGCAAATTTATTAATATACAAAAGAGCACTATATACGAAAAAAAGTGAAAAAAGGAAAAATGAAAATGAGAAAAATAATTGTGGTAAAAATAAAAGTATAATTTAGTTTATTTATTTTATACATGTATTTATTAATTATAATAATTTATTATTTTTTTCATTACCCGCATTTACATGTTTCGCTCATATAAGTTTCTTCGCAAATTGTTTCATGTTGCATCATATGAACGTTATTTTTGCTAATTTGAAAATTATTGTTGATAACTTTATAAATTTTAATTTTTAAAAAATAAATGTACCGAATAAAATTGACATATTTGTGTAGGCAGAATTCGAATCTGCAACGAAAATTGGGGGTTTCCATTTAAATTTCCTAAGTTACACCTGACTCACCCACAGGGGATAGGGTGAGGATCGTAACAATAGTAAGCTGATTGATATCTGATATGTGATTATGGGAATATTGAATTTCTAATATATTTATGGTGTAATAAAGTCAATCTGATATACGTATAACATACTTCAAATATATGTTATTACATTCTGTATCCTCTCCTGTTTCCGAAATAAATGCACTTGAGTCTTAACGTGACCCCTCCCAAAAGAGAAGTCTGGATCCGCGCCTGTATGGCCCGCCAATGATTTTTTCTACCGAAAATTCGCCGTTTTTTTCGCGCAGCATTACATAGTTTTCCCCTATACTATGTATATTACTTCGTATATACTCATATATGGGAAAGAAAAAATGGATGTTGGTATGTTCGAGATCTATGAATTCCGACACCGGTTTGTTAGCGATCTTCGTGAAAGTTGGCACATCTATAGATTTTTTTAACGGAGAAGGTTTTATGCTGAACATTTTGTTGTAACTCCACTAGATGGCGCTGTAGCACCAGATGGCGCCTCAGTTAAATGCAAAGATTGTAATAGTACGCATTGTAATTAAATGCAATTTCCAATCTAATGTTCTTCATTGTTGCTGGGCTTTTGGTTACCAAGACAGCAGGATTATCAAAACATATGTGTTAATTGTAACGCAATGAATGGCCCCAAATGTCCATTGAAATATGGATCAATGATCTCCATCTTGACTAGATTTTTCGTTCAGTTTCCCTGATCTTTTAAGCAAATGCTGAGATGGCCCCTTGTTTTCCTTCTAGATATGTAATTTCACTCGCTGTGCATGTCTTCTGTATTTCAATGGGAAATATCGTTATTTAAATTATCGTTCTTCATTTTGTCGCGGCAGGAAGTCGATTCCTTCACGAAGGGCACGTTGGGGAATATGCTATAAGTCCAAATCCATTTGCCCTTGCAAATACTTTTTATTCCACCGAAGGCAGGTCCGGATTTACCTACAAGCAAAACAAGCAGTTGCTTGGGGACCTCCATCCACGAGGGGCCCCTCACTTCGGAAAAAATATGCGTAACATATTATGTAAAATAAAGTGTATTTATGTAATGATTATAATGTATGTAAAATTTTATACAAAAATTATTGGTTTTCATTTGCATTTGTTCAGAAAGTACTTGCATTAAGATACGTTAGTTATTTAAAAAAGATGGTACTATTTTTACGGGGGGACACAATTTTGTGCTTGGGGGCCCCGCAATACTTATATCTAACCACATGGGGGCGAATTTTTTCTTTAAAAATATTCTTGCCAAAATCGCTCGTTTCCGTCTGTATTTAGTATTCAACTTGTATATAGCTCAGGATAGGAATCCCAGAATTAGGAAAACGTGGACAGAACACTTCTCCCCGTAGCACGCTACACAGTTTTTGACGTAAAATAAATGAATATAAAATAAAACTTGGCATGCAAAAAAATATTGAAAATATGAAGTTTGATTAAAAAATGTTTACATTTTTATATTTTAATCGGAATCTGAACTGATGGTAACTTGTGACTTTAAATACTCGAATTTTTTATTCATAAAAGTCAATAAGAGGTGACACAAATAACACGTTAAAAATATGGCTTGAATACTGACTGAAATTCAACTATCAAAATCTGAATTCAGAACAGGAAACTTATATTTTACAAAAATATGTTAAATAACAATAATCATTTATTTATATTTTTGATTAATTTATTATAAGTAACACATGAAAAAAATGGGGACTGTATTTAAAGATATTCTGTATAATTAAAGTTTAGGCTCATTCAAACTAGGAAACACGAATACCCTCGTACTCGCGGCTTCGTGTCAGGGTATACGAAATTCTTTTTGCACTGTCGTTCCTCGCGTTCGTTCTTGCGTCGTGAGTCGATTTGTGAATTGGGACATGTTAAGGTAGAATGTTCGAGCCAGTCGCTAGTCAAATACTCAATCATTTATTCCATCAGTTAATTAACAATAGCTACTTGTAACTGTTAATGGAATAATAAAACAATGATTTTGAAATATTTAAAAGAGGAATTTGGAAGTATTGATTTAGAAAAACAATGTTCGAAATTAAAATTTGTATCTCGTATGATTTTTCATTTTCATAAGTTGGCACAACTAAAATATTTTCGGGTGTCTTCGGCTTCACTCAGAGTATCGGTAATAATTTCAGTTAGCAATTACATTATTCGCCTTTCTTTATTAGAATTACTAGTTATTTTAGTTGTTTTTTTTATGGACTAATGTTTTGACGTGAATACAAAATTTGAATTCCGATCATTCCCGAAGAGAAACAGTGCTGTCAATAGCATGATTTGCGACGCGAACCTCGTCGGCTGAGAAACGTCACTTCCGGCTGCCATGAATTTCACGGTAGTTTTTTATTAATTACTCCTCAGAATGGCCCGTGAGGTGGGTTAAATTAAATACCATCTGATTCCTCAAAAAATTTACTATGTACTGAATAAAAAAAAAGCTAGTTTTCACCGTATAACTTCTCCGGTATCTTGGAAAAACCTATGCCCGCGAAAGTTTCTCCATAAGAGCCTGTGCTAATTAAAACTTAATTTATTCAAAAATTAGGCCGGTAAGGGGCTAGTTTCTTCTCACCAACTTGAAGAATAGCGATTTTACTTTCATTTAAAATACTTTTGGGGGGTATTTCACCGTGGTCGATATAACGAACATACTACCTTAAGGGATAATATCCTTTCAGTTTGCCCGTCGCTATTTTTACTATGCTATTTATGTATTATTTTAGCTATATCTCTTACACCGTGGCTATATTCATGATGCAAGGTCTTCGTCGGTTCGTTCCCTATCACCACCTATACTGCGATATTTCTAAGAGCGACTCTCAAGGAAACTCAAATCCCATCTTCGCGATGGAATATGTCACGGCATTTCGCGTCTTTTCTCGGTCTTGCTGGTAGAAGTCGCATGATCGTAAGCACTACTTCATACGGTCGCGATCGTGCGAATTCTAGCGGAACGACTGAGAAAGACTCAAAATGCCGTGACATATTCCATCGCGAAGATGGGATTTGAGTTTCCTTGAGAGTCGCTCTTAGAAAAATCGCAGTATATCACCAACTTCGTCGTGAGCGACACTAGCGTTCCCAAGCGGCCCGACAGAACTGCATCTCGAGCACGTGTTCATCCCGTCTGCACATCACCACCGTGCAAGACTGGGGCAAGACCTCTGCATGGCATAGGGAAATGCGCGTGGAAGTGTAATTTAGTGAAATTTTCGGATTTGTGTTTGGATTTGATCTGTGACTGTGCCTGCTTTTGTTTTGTATTTATTTGAAGATAAGTTATTAAAAAGACGAATAACTTGCAGTGATGGGAAAATTTCGTACTCGTGTAAAAGGAAAAGGGAAACGTTGGCGAAAAGGGCAAAGTTCTAGTTCTAACCCCGAAACAAAAATCAATAGAGATGCTGCAAAATCAAGATTTTTTCAAGAACATTTACGTAAGTATTGATATGTAACGAATAGTTAATTTGTAAGAATATTGGTAATAGTTTCCAAGAATGTTTGTCAAAATGGAACAATTTGACATGAGAAGTTTAATTTTCTGGAGAGTTGCAACGACGTTAGTGGAATAACTTCCTGATTAACATATATCATTATGATTTTTTGGTTTGTTATTCATAAGCTGTAACAAAAACAAATTTATCAAGAAACATTACACTATCACAGCAGAAACATTTCTGATGAACATTGTTTTTCTTTCTGTTGTTTAAAGTCTTGAAATAAAAATGGTTATTACATTTGGATTGTATATCCATTTCTCATTTCCTTTGAAACGATTGTAACATCATGTGAGACTTCAGAAACTCTATTTTTGCAGTTTTTTGATTAACTTTCAACCTATACAAACTATACACTCTCTGCTTTCAACTTTGACAGTGATTTCTGTTTGTTTAGCTGGCAAAAGCAACCTTACATCTGAAGCTTTGCAAAAACATAATGCTTTATGAAATGTGAGATCAGAAATGGAGAAGAAGAAGAAGCAGCAGCATCTGTAGAGAGTGGTTCCATTGGCACCTTTAAAACCTTCAATACTTTTGCTAGCGACTGGAGTGAATGTTCCAATGTATCCTTTAATAAGTAAGTATATATGAAAATGTATGAATTATAATTCATATTTATATAGTTATGAATTATAATTAAGGTCAGAAAGGTATAACAAATTTGTTGTCTATTCTTCTGAAAGCTTGGAACATAGTGTTTAGTTTTCAGGATAGTTGTTACTAGGGGGCAGATTTTGATGACCTAAAACATCGCCAAAATGATTAAGAAAATGCTTGTTAAATGTTTTAAAAATGCCCTAAAAGCAAAGAAAATTTATATAAAAAATGTGATCAAAAACAGTTTGGATGAACAACTCAAGCTGAATACATTACTAATGTAATTGAGGCTTCTATTCATTGAACTGCACTCAGCTTGCAGACTTTTGGTGTGGACGGTTCTTTTCCAGGAAATCTGTCTTTAGTTATCCTGAAATCGGCCAAACCAACATTGGCATTGACAGGCATCTCAGGAACCTTACATTACATACAATGGCTGACATTACAATTTCTGAGCGAAGAAATCAAATAGGCTACTCATGAATTCTGTAGAGAATGTTTGTTGCATCTCATAGGAATATTGAAGCAAGTACCATTAAAATGGTATTAAAATCAATGAAATCAGTGAAAAATGCATTAATAATGATAGATAATGATGTATTAATCAAAATCCATGCTATAAAGATAAAAAATGATGTATTAGTCAAAATCCATGACAAATAAGTTAGACCTATAAATAAGTAATTTCCTGTTATCATAACAAAATGAATTTGTATATTAAATGGTATTGTTTGAAAGCCAAAGAGGGGAAAATGACATTTCATTAAAATCCATCCCCTAGTTGTTACAAAATTGAACTTAAACTATTTCTAAACTATTGTTTCTATTTTACAATTTTCATTTAAATGTTAGTAAAGAGTATAAATTTTAATGGGTGAACACATTTTCATTGGGTGGTGGTTTCAGATTACTTAAAGGATTTGATTCTAAATCTGCTCTACACAAGGAAATGTTAGCAGTGCTAGCTGCAGTTACAGAAGTAATTAAAGCAAATGATGGGAAGGAGACAGCAACTGAATACTTTGCAGCTTTGGTAAGCGTTTACTGGAGATAGTTGATTGATTATTCTCAAGATCCATAACATAGAATTTTATAACACATTTTCTTAAGTGTCATAGACACAGATGAAATAATAGGACCGATTTTACTAATTTTTTAAATTTTTTTTAGTGCTTTGATTTGTACTTTATTTTATAATGGGAAATCAAAGTTTATATGCTGTTGTTTATCTTTTATACTGCCAAATGTGATGATTGAAACAAGTACTAACAGTATGCATTACCTGACTTTAAAGATGACTACATTGCAAGGGAGTGAAAGTGTGGACTGCATTACTGCTGTTTTATCTCTTCTTGGAATGGGACTTAAGGCTGTGCCTGAAAATATCTTAAGATTAAAGTTTTCTGAAGTTTCAAAAACATTTGTTGATCTACTGGGTCAGTTTGCAACATCGTCCAATAATGTTATTCTGAGACACGTAAGTATGATTTTGCAATGCAGCAAGATTTGCTAATTGCTTTCTAATTATGTTTTCCTTTTTCAAGTTTATCACTCATATAATTCTGCATTTATACAGTTGATTGGGTGCTTATCTGTATTGCTGAGGGCTCAAGATGCAGCAGTATGGTCTAATTCATCAACAATTCATGTGTTTGATTCAGTATTATCTTTCACCATACACTCAAAGCCAAAGGTAATGTTCGATATTAATGTAATATACGATGATGAAGTATATGCTAAATCAGACAAATCATTTCTAGGTTTCATTTGTCAGTATTTATGAATTCCTATGTACAAGAAATTATTTTTGGGAATTTATTTTACTTCTCATATGTTTGTCATTGAACTTTCAGGTAAACTTTGCTTTAACTTGGGACACTTGGGTTGTGGGAATGGTGGAGAGAGGGGAAAACATGTGAACTTTTTGTTGAAAATGTAATATTGTTTTATTAGCATTTTACAAGTTACATGTTTTCTGAATGAGCATCAAAATAATGTAATGCAATTGTCTGTTTGAGGGTATTAACTCTTATGATCCTAAGGATGTATCTGATACTCAACTCCATTTTGCTGTCTGATGGTTGTGTGGGACAATTCCCTATGTGAACTTCAACTGTCTACATGAATCTACAATGTATGTTGCTTGCAAATAGTTGCAATTTTTTTGTGGAAGCAATTGTATATTTGTACTTGCGTGCACTGTCAGTTATGTTCAAAATGCCGTTCCTTGTAAATTGTGTTTGTGCTGTTAGTGACATTACAGGTGTTTAGAGTGTCACACTCGCAGAGACTCTTAAAAGTAGAATTTCAAGAGTTTTTAATAGTGGATTCTGTAATTTTTACTTTCCTGTATCTGCTTTTTAAAGGAAGTAATGTTTACAAAATGACGTATATGAGATTCCCCTTTCATTTAGAATATCATTTTAGATGAAATTTGTCTTAGTATTTTGTGGCACATCCTTTTACTTTTGTAATAGCTTGAATTCTTGGCATGGTGTAAACAGCTTCAATTGCATGTCAATTCCAGTTCTTTTGTCTCGATACCATACTTCCTCTATTCTCTTTATGAGCTCAAATTTTGTTTTGCACTTCACTTCACTGTCTTTTTCTTTAAGTCTCTTCCAAACACCTTCAATTGGGTTGGTATCAGGACTATTTCCTGGCCATTCTAATACCTTAATTTTATTTTGTTGAAAATAAATGTTCACACCCTTGGCAATGTGGCATGGAGTTCCATCCTGTTGGAAAATATAACCACCTTGTGGCATCCCCTTCTTTAATTGAGGAACTGCACACTTTTTTAACACTTTGAGACAATGTTCTTTGTCCATTATGCCATTCACAAGGTATAGTCTACCAAATTCTTTCTGTGAAATAATACCCCATTCACTTTTGTAGGATGTTTTAATTTTTTCCTTCGTACATTCGGGGAGCGGTTTCTTGGCAGGTCATCTTCTGACAAACTCATGTCTGTCTTCAAGAATTTCAATGGTGGTTTTGTCAGAAAATCACACCTACAAAAATTACAGCAAAGAGAAATTTGTAATTTTGTTACTTACAATTTGCGAAATTGTTCACAATTGATCTAACTCATTAAATAACAGTCTAAAGTAAATTAAATAAGTGAAATCATATTCAAAATGCTTGCTTTGGACCAGTCATCTATTTTCTACCGTTTGTATTGACATGCCCAAGCAATTCATTTCATTATCATAGCAATAGTTAACTTTGAGAGTTTCACTGGTGAACAAGTTCTGAAATCCATTGCTTTGATTCGGCGTCGTATTATGTATGTACTAATTTCACATCCAAGATCTCGTATCATGACTTGTAGTTCCTTATTTTTTGCTTTTCTATTTTTAACACAAGCATTTTTACCATGAAGTCTTGTTTTTTCGGAAGATTTCCTAACAGTCTAAAAATCACAAATACTTTCTTTAGAAAAAGAGATATAAACAAACACACATGGTGTGCCCGAGGATGTAGATCAACAATTGATTACATATTAATAAATAATAAAATACGGGCACAGCTGAAGGATGTTCAAGCTTACAGAGGATACGATCTATACACTGACCATTATCTGGTGATAGCAAAATTCTTACTTTGGAAAAGATGGAAAACATCAACAAAAAAGAAATTACAATCCCCTAAAGAAGTATTCAAAGTGCATCTTCTGCAAGAAGAGAGCATAAGAACATTGTATCAGAAGAGACTACGACACTGTTTAATGGACGTTCCCACAGAGGATGATCTCGAGAAAGAGTGGGAAAATATAAAGATTAATATAAAGAAAGCAGCCACGGAAGCACTTGGTATAAAGAAAAAGATTAGAAGCAAGAAAGGTTTAAGAATCTGGAACAAGGAAATTTCAGAAGCAATCAAAGACAAACAGGAAAAATATAAAAAATGGCTTCAACAGAACAATGAACTAACCCGAGAAAACTATAAAACAGCACGGAACAAAACAAAGTATATAGTCAAAGAAGCTCACCGGAAATCCTGGGATACATTCATAAGTAAAATTGAAAATGACTTACATGGAAGACCAAATGCCGCATATAAGATAATGAAACATCTGAACAAGACAGAAAGAGATACAATAAGGATTGATGTTGTGAAGAAAGAAGAGTGGATTGAACACTATAAACAACTATGGTACGATGCACAAGAAGATAATGAAATATCGGAATGTAAAGACCGAGAAAATAACAACAGCATTGATCCAATCACAATACAAGAGCTACAAGAATCATTAAAAGAACTAAAGAATAGAAAGACTACTGGAACAGACAAAATCAATGCTGAACTTCTAAAATATGGCGATCCACTCCTGCATTGAAGATAACAACATTTAATGAATCAATGCTGGCAATCTAAACGGATACCTGAAGAATGGAAAACAGCTAAAGTTGTATCAATATTTAAGAAAGGAGATCGTAAAAACCCAGAGAACTACAGAGGAATTAGCGTGCTGAATTCAACATACAAGTTATATGCCAGAATTATAAACAAAAGACTCCTAAAAATAGCAGACTTGCTAGTGGATGAAGAACAAACTGGTTTCCGAAAAGGAAGGTCAACTACTGACAATATTTTTGTTCTACAGCAAACCATGGAGAAACGAAGAGAATTCAATCTACAAACGCATATGGCATTTATTGATTTTGTCAAAGCCTTTGATAATGTTGATAGGGAACTTTGGGAAGGAAACTTTGGGACATTATGAAAAACTATGGCTACCCTACTCATCTTACAGACACAATTAAAAGCATGTATAATTATTCAAAAATAATTATTAAGACAGATTCCATTAAATCAGAAGAAATTTTAATTAACAAAGGAGTTCGACAAGGATGTTCAATGTCGCCAACACTTTTCAACATATATGTAAATGACATATTTCTGAGATGGAAACAAAATATTAAAACAGGAATAAAATTGACTAAGAAAAATATTTTAAACCTTCTATTTTATGCAGATGATGCTGTCATAATCCAAGAAACTGAAAAGGGTCTACAGTATGCCCTACACCACTTAAATCAGCTATGCAGCTCTTACAACCTAACCATCTCAAAAGACAAAACCAAAATATTAGCGTTTTGGAGAAAAGAGATTATCCGTTCAAAAATAATTCTAGACAATGTAAGCTTGGAACAAGTTCTAAATTTTAATTATCTAGGATGTGACACAGAAGGACAAAAAGACATTGATAAAAAATTAGCAAGATTTCAATCCATACCCTGTGGGACCATACACAGAACTCTTTAAAACAAGACCCGAAAAGATACCAGAATAAAATTTTACAAAACATTAGCTCTTCCGATATTACTTTATGACAGTGAATGTTGGGTTCTAACGCAGAAAAGAATAAGCAAAATTCAGAGCTCAGAGATGAAGTTCCTTCGAAGAACAAAAGGCTGCATCTTAGAAGACCAGATAAGAAATGAAGAAATCAGGAGAGAATTGAAAGTGAATAGCGCAAACAACATAATGAAATTAAACAGGAAGAAGTGGCTGCAGCACTTAGAAAGAATGGAAGAAACAAGACTGCCAAGATTAGCATATTTCTACAAACCGAGAGGGAAAAGAGATGTGGGAAGACCCACGAAAAGATGGAAAGGTACAGTGGAGACGGAACAGGCGTAAGCCTAACCCGTGAAGTGTAGAAGAAGAAGAAGAAGAAGAAGATTTCCTAGGTCATTTGCAGTTTTGACAATTTGTGAAATTTCCACTCAACCCTAAATCATGTCTCCTCTTTTTTCTTCCCACACTTTGAGGTGAAACCTTTGTCAATTTTTCAATTTCAGTGTTTTTCAGTTCAATATGCTTCAGTCATGTCACTTTTCTTACCTATGACTCCTAATCAATTTACCTTTAAAACCACTGATCTGTTGCCTTCTAAAATGAGCTACAAAAGCACTTCTCACTATCATGAACACAAATAAAAAGATATATACTTTGCCACTTGTCAGATCAAACAACTCTTTAACAACTGAAACATAGAAATATGCTGGAAGCGGGCAGTTGCACAGTGTCTGAGAACTATCAGTCGATTTGCTAACTAAAAGGGCAACAGATTACAAACAAATATTTTCCAGCATTGGAAGAGTGCTATCCTAACTTATTATGAAAGTTTGGAGGATTCGTATATCCATTAAGTGATTCAGAACAGGACATTTGTAGAATTGAAAGAAAATTCCTAATTTAATGGCCACCCACTGTATATATGGATTATTGTACGTAGTATAGTGGAAATTATGTAATGCTGCAGGAAAAGTCTGTGTTTTTCAGCAGAAAAAATTCATTGCTGAGCCCTGATAACGAAAAAGTTGCCAAAACAACAACAACAACAACAAATCCCGTAACACATGGTGTAGAGAGAATCCCAATTTTGTGGGTCCTTGATACCAAAACACCAATTGAAAGCACAACATCTGTCTGTCTGTGAACACCTCTAGTGCCTAAACCATACATATGATTTTTTTCAACTTGGAGAAGTCCCTGTTGATCTGGCTCGAGTCGAAGCTTTGAGATTTTGAAAAAAATTCTATAATGTTTGGGGGTACTTGACATGATGCACCCCCACCCCCACTCCTGACATTTTCCGAAAAAGTTAATGCTGGGAGGCAACTTGTACTTGCAACTGCCAAGCTTTGTTCAACTCTACATTCACTTTAGCAACAAATTGCTTTGCTAAATTGGCAATGAAACATGTCAATGGGTGTTTTTTGTTACTTTTGCTACAGTAAACCACTTTTGCATTGACAACTGCTGTCATAAAAATGTAGAAAAATATTTTTCTACTAGTGCAGAGTCTTTCTTTTGTGGTAATAGTTCATCACTTGGTCTCCTCTATCAAACCTAATGCCTTCCTTTTCTAAAGTTTGTTGAAAACAACAGCACGGGTGTAAAAACTTGCCTTTATGTGGATTGTTAGAACTAGCCTTTACTTAATCATATAGGGACATGTGTATGTCATATTTTTGTGAAAATTATAGAAAGGTAGTATTGATTACTTACTTCTACTGAATATGGTTAATTTTAAGGTTCTCACTGTTCACACTAGGAAACTACAAAATAATTTTTTGTCAAGAGTAGAAGAGTAGCAGTCTTTAAGCATTCTTACATAGCAAATAACTCCATCAGTAGAATTTGTCATGTTATTGATACATTTTTGAAAAATGTTGAAAAATTTATGACTGGTGGAAGATACCCATGAGAAGCAATGAAATATTGGCTCGGAGGAAGAAGAGATCTAGGTCGCCCAAGAAGAAAATGGTCTGAGAGATCAAGCATCGCTCTAATACCTGAAGGAAGAAGAAGAAGAAGATTGATAAATTTGAAATTTATCTTTTTATTGAGAATGACGCTAACTTTGAAAGTGAATTGTGAAGCAAAATACTGATGTTTGAATAATCAATATATTATGTTTTATGTATTGTATTTTTGTAATTTTTATAGTTCTCTTTTAATTTCTAATTTTTCTTCATGTTTGATGTACTATTCTGTGATATTGAGTTGCTTACATATAAGCTGTATAAATTTATTTTGTATACAATTGGACAAATTGTTTGTTAACAAATAAATTAACTTTTGCACAGGTGCGTAAGGCAGCCCAACATGCAGTGTGTGTCATTTTAAAGGGCAGTAGAGTAATGGAAGAAAATGCGCCTTCATATCATCCGGCTGCTGTTCATGCTGCAAAATTTTGCATTCATCAATTGGAATCTGGGAGCTCTCTGGGAGGTTCAACCACAATGCTTCACATGCTGGTTCTTCTCAAGGAGATATTGGGAACATTTCCAAAGGCACAGATGAAAGTAAGTGTGATTTGCTGTTAACAGTAACTACTTTAAATTGCATAGAGACTCGCTCTAAATCTCAAAATGGCATTTAAGGTAATTCTTTGCTGTAGTAGGGCAACTTAAGTTACGACTGCAGAGTGTTAATATGACTCTTCCATCCTGAAAAGTGAAACAGGCAGAAAAATTATATCCAGTATCAATATGGAAATAAAATTTTTGTATTCAATGACATCTAGGGCCGTATTCATAGTCGTCACTTATAATAAGGAAAACCTTAAGGAGTTTCTTATAACGTTTTTCAATTCATAGTGGTAACTTATCCGCTTGCATAAGAAACTTCTTATAGCTATAAGGAAGGTCCAGCTTCCACTTATAGCTATAAGTGAATCGTCTCTTGGTGGGTTGAAAATAGTCGTAATGTGAAAGAAATGGAAATGGACTGCGATTTTGAACATTATAAAAATGTTTATAATTGCATTGTTCTTCATAGCAACTATATTTACGTGATATGTACAACCCTCCGGAAATGCACAATGATCAAGAACATTTAAGAAAAGGTAGCGTTTTACCCGGACGAAATTATATGTTTTGGTAAACGTTGGTGGCAAAAATCAGCTACAATTAATTGAGGTTTACCGATTTCCCACTATTTAAGACACTGTTTAAGTTACTACCACTATTTAAGTAATTGTGTAGGTTAGGTTACCACACGGATGCCTACGGATGCATGCATAAGAATAGTTCACGGCCAGTTTGATGGGACGTTTCAGGCAGGATTCAAGTGGCTGTGAACCACCCAATGCGCTGTTGCCACACGAGACGCTGCTAGCGTTGTACTTATGTTAAGTATCGTCTATGAATACCAAATGTGCATAAGCATTTCCTTATCAAAAGTAACTTCTTATAGCTTAAGTATTTTCTTATTCCATAAGTGACGACTATGAATACGGCCCCTAGTTTCAAAATAAATAAAAAATATGGTTATTTACTCGTATAAATACAATTTTTTCTTCCCTCTGAATATTGACCGCCCATAGTTTAGATGTATTCACGTACATTCTTGTTCAGGTAGTTTTGTGTTGAAATAATTGTAATTTCTTCATAATAATATAAATCAAAAATATTTCTTTCAGCAAGCATGTGAGGGCATTCTCAAGGCAATGACTTTGGGAAATGTATTGGTTCTCTCATGTGGCATGCAGGCACTACACGGCCTGTTCCTTTCAAGACCACCTGCTACTTCCCTGTCAGGAGAATTAAATGCCCAGCTCATTTCTGCTTTATTTGATTACCAACCAGCCGTTACTGATATGCAACCAACATTGGCTTGGCTTGCTGTTATGCAAGAGGCTTACATCAATCTAGCTAGGTAAATTTACTCTGCAACAAGTTGATTTTCCAGTAACATATTTATTATGGTTAAAGTTCGAAATATTTGTGAATTAGCAGTTAGTGTGAATTGTCAGTTAATTTGGTTTGGATAAAGCTGTGTGAATGATGATACAGATCAATTCAGACATCATAAAGTTAACGCACAAATTAGCAATAAGGCACTCGCCAAAATATGGTGATTGTCTGAGTGTGAGGGGGTTTTGTGTGGTTGCAAGAAGCATTTTGGCATATAAATACATTTGAAACAATGCAATGTCTTGCAGAGAGTCCAAATTGTTTCACATAAATTGTGAAGTCCCCTCATCCCAACTTGGATATGTGTAGCAAAGGGTCAACTAAACCATACATTGGAGTTAAACATGTAATTGCAAATATGATTGTCACAGTGAATGTAGAAACTGTATATCTTGACATTCTTTAGCCTTTGAAACTTCCAACCAGTATTCTGATTTCTGTTTATTGCATAATATTGGGTAATCCTTGTGACATACTTCACCTCAAGGTGGCCAACATGCACTTCATATGGCTAAAGTCCAAAACATGTTTCAATGCTGTAGTTTATCCACCTGTTTTGGTTAATATTATTTGTGAATTTGCTATATTCAAACATTAACTGTAACATACACACTGTTGTACTGTAGATATTGAGTAGTGTAATCTTTACACAGTTGATATATCTTTGATATTTTGTAACAGGCTTGATTTGAACTTGTGGTGTGCAAATTTGCCTCGACTGTTTGGTGTTTCTACAAATTTATGGCTCTCAGAGAGGAATGAAATCATGAGTAATGCCACCCTTGCAATGGAAGCTGTATTAGAAAGTGCAATGAAGGAAGCTTGCTGTCCTGATAAGTTTAAGTTGTACAAACCTATGATACAGAAAGTAATTCAGTGTGCTGAAGCAGGACTCAAGTATCAGTACAATACTGCTTGGCCATACGTTCTTCATCTCTTAGGAGCTATTTTTGAGGTAAGTTTTGGAGACAAATTGTCAGAATGAAAATAACTGTTCGATAAATGTTTTTTTAAAAATTTCTTTAGATCCTTATACTTAAAGACAGCTTTCAAAGTTACAATAATTAAAGAAATTATGTTTGTAACTGTGTTGTTATGACAAGATGCACTGCATTTTTGCCCAAATATCTTGTACCACTTTTCAACAGTTTAATATATTGCCTTTTTCAAGTACTGAAACAAAACAAATACTAAGTACTATTGTAAGTAAAAAGTTTGAAAAGTTAATACCTAAACAAGTTACCATATTTGTTTGTATATAAGCTGCACTTTTTTTCCAAAAAGTAACACATGAAAATGGGGTGCGGCTTATACACAAGATTTTTCTTAAAAAAAAATATCATTGGAAGAAAAACAAAATTTTATGCCGTAAACGAACATTTTTTTAATCACAAATGCATACAGTATACAAGTTGATGTTAAATTTAATCTCCATCGCTCCCGGACTCTCGTTCCCATCCGATTAATTTTAACTTTCACAATTACTGGCATCCGTAACATATTGTCCTTGCTCCCGTCCATATTATTCGAAATGCCGCACACTTTAAAACTTCGCTGCTTCGGAAACCACATGGCATTGCATCATCACCTCAGTTCTTCTCAGCGTCAAAGTGTCACGCTTTGATTGTTGTGCAGAAACAGCCAATCAAATTTGGCATCCTCCAATTTCACATTAAGGATTTACCCATATTAAAAAAAAATAAATACATACAGTAAAACCCCTTTATAAGAGACACCTGAGGGAATGGAATTTTGTCTCTTATAAGTGGGAAGTGCGTTTTTGGCGTGTTTAATGAGATGTTACCATATTTTTAGTGGATTCGTATGATTTGTAAACTTATTTTAAACTTGAGGAAATATAAATTAGTTGAGCCCATTTAACCAGATCTATTGAGTAAACTTCATGACATTTAAAGCACATGTGCTTATAAATGTAAGACCTAATTATATGAACAAATTGCCTCTAATGTAAACATTGACATGAGAATTATAAAAAAAAATTACATTCGTGTAATTTTTGAAAAAACAAATGAATAGAGCAAAATGATGTTAAGAGTCTCTTATAAAGTACCTTCTTAACTATCACTACCAAAAGTTTAAAGAAAAAATTTGTTGCCACTTTTGAAAAAATCTTGTTTCTGTAAATGTTTATTATTTCACTTGATATTGTGTGAAAACTTTTTTTTTAGTACATAATGTTAATGTAAGACCTAATTATAGAGAAAAATTTTTATTATAAGAAAAAATAGTAGCTGTAGAAAAAAATTCAATTTTGTAGCTGTAGAAAAAAAACTGAAAAAACTGCAAACATTTTCAATTTTCGAAAATTTAGAGTTAACAGTGAAAATACTAACAATGCCACCTCTATAAGTGAATTTCACTCTATTCTTACAAGAAATTTAAAGAAAAAAATTTGGAGCCATTTTTGGGGTAATTTTGAAAATGTCCCACGGGCTTCATGTACAGTACCCACAAAAATTTAGGATGGTTTTCAAAACCGCAGGGTTGCGAGCAGGAACTGCTCGATCGCGGAATATTCATTTTGAAAAAAAAAAACGTACGAATAGTTTTGGCACTAGTGTTATTCACGGAAGGACGACGGGAAGTTTTGAAAGAAGGAAACAAACGTTTTTCGGTATCAAGGGACCCCCAAAACATGCATTCTGTTAAAATCTCAGAGTCGATTTTCTGCAGCATTACATTACTTTCTCTATATTACGTATATATGTACGTTTCCGAGAAAGTAACAATAGGAAACACTGGTCAAAATACTAGAAGCAAAATTCTGTGATTTATTGAACTCTGCCTCTGGCAGGTGCTGACGGTTTCATCCAATCGGGAGCTTGAAAGTCAACCATCGTGACATCACAGAAGCTTCCGATTGGATGAAACTGTAAACAGCTGATACCTTCTAGAGGCACGGTTACAAAAGTCGCACTATAGGTGTCTTCCTTGTTGCCAAAAGACAAGAAGCTTACCGATTGAGCTTTCTTCAGGAGAACTTCGCACACCTCCCCCCCCTGCCGGTGACACGGGTGTTGCAAACCCCTGCTCCAGTCTATTTTAAGCACGTGTCCCAACCCTTACCACGCTGAGGAAATTCCCTAGACACCTGGAGGAAAATTCCACGCTTTGTCTCTTACAAGCGAGAAGAAACGGATGGCAGAGAATAAAATCTTGTCCACTATACGCGGGAATCTCTTATAACGGGGTCTCTTAAAAGCAGGAAATAAATGCATTGTTTATGTACAACTGACCTCGGGACCGTGAATTTTGTCTCCTATAAGCGGGATTCTCTTATAACGGGGTGTCTTATAGCGGGGTTTTACTGTATTTTTATTATAAAATTTACCGAGTAATGAATTATACACAAGAATTTTTTTTCTCTTCAAATTATTGTGACAAAGATCGTTAGTGCGGCTTATACATGAGCAACTATGGTGTATATCACGAGTTTAAAACTATTAACTAGCATACTAACCAAGGACAAAATGAACCATCTTAAAGTTAAATTTTGCATAGGGAAGACAAGATTAAAGAAAACAAAGATTTTACCTATATGAAAATAGATCTGGTTATGTTCTTAAAACACATTGTTGAAGTAAGCAATAAAAATATATGGTTTGAAGTTTAGTTACGAAGAAAGAGATACCATTGAGAAATGACAGACCAAAATACTTCAAGAAATGTGTCATTCTGGCAAGATGGAATGTGGTGAAACATAAACCACTGCCATGAATCAATACTGATAATTACGACTAAATTATATTCTATCTTACACGGCATTAAAACAAGCCAATGCTTGATTTAGAATACCCCGCTACTACTCTGCCATGATTTCCATATTGATTAGATTTATGTTTTCTGTAGTACAAATTTTTATTTTCTATGTGGGTTTGCGAAGTCACTTCTATACAGGAAAGCAATTAATAATATTAGTTAATTGGGAACCTGATTTCAATACAGTAGAACCCCTATTTAATGTTACCTCGGGGCCAGGGCGGAACATTTTTACATTAAATGAGGGTTTACACTAAATGGAGGTTTGAGATATGCTTTGAACAAAAGTTAAAATTAACAAGGAATTATCAATTTTATTTTAAAAAAATGCTTGATTATTACCACAATATTAAAATATAAGTTCAATGACATGCATACATTGTGTAAATAAAATCATGTATATTATTTACTAATTATTACAAACTACATCATTACACCAGTAATATTTTCTGAAGAATTCCAGAGGAGTTGTCTGCTTTTTGGGACAGTGGAGATTCAAAAGGTCTCTCTCTAAACTATTCACTCTGGCTAATACAGCTTCGTCCACCTCAAAGGCCTGAATGAATTTCCTTACAACTTCCAAGCTTGCCACAGCTTCACTGAAAGTTGGTTTTCCATCATCATCATCCTCTTCTTCCATTTTGTTCGAAGACATTGCATCAACATAGAGCATTCCAGTCGTGTCAGCATTGTCACAGTGGCATAATCTCTAAAATTGATTGATGGATCAGAGCACAACTCCCTCCATTCTTCTTCTTCAATGCACTCTTCACCGTTTCCCTCAGGAATGCTGTGCTTTACAGAAACAGTTTGAAATTGTTTCTGTGGAAACAGAATTCCATGCTGCAGTTAGCATGTGCATGGAGATCCACAGTTGAAGCTTGCTGGTGCAGTTAGGAGGGAAAAAATGAACTTTCACATTTCTTAAAAATTCCTTTCACATAATGCTGTATGTTCAGGGAAAGTTAAGATTGAATTGTATCAACCAAACAGTCTCTTGATATTTCTTTTGTAGAAGAAATTCTTCAGCAACAAGTCTGTAGGCATTTTTTTTTTGCATTATCAATGAATACATTTGTCAGTTCATTTCAATGTTGCTCACCATCTTAGAATGGATATTGTTTTATTAGGAGAGAAAACTTTTCTAAAGGAAAGGTTGCTTTGTAGGTGGAAAACTGATTTTTGCCAAGTAATTCAATAAGGCTTCAAAATCTTGAAATCAATATTCCATCTGAGTCACTTCTGTGTCAAAAATTTTAAAAGAAACTATTTTTTGCCTTGCAAATATTGCTGATCCTGAAAGTTCATTCACGGTCAAGTGTGCTTTGATACAGTGTTCAATACTCCCTTCATATCTAACGCTGCATATTACTGTGTGTATCTACTATTTCTATCTCTAAGGCATACTACTTGCCTCCTAATTCTGCATTGTTGAGCGGAAACTGCATTTCAATATTGCAAACTATTTAGAAGTGGGAGTGGACTAGAGATGATGGGACTTTTTCTTTATCACTAAATCTGTAGAATCATTAATTGTTTCATGTGCTATAGGGACTGGGGCATGAATGCACAGCACAGTACATGTCTGCCCATACTGGGCACTTAGGCTTTCTGCCCAGTTAGTAGGAGAGAGGAGGAGATAGTGCGCGCCCCTTTGTGCATATGCGCGACGAGCCAGTGTATTCACAAGCAGGCTCCTCCGCTCTGCCCTCACTCTCTGGCTCAGCTTGCGACCCTGCTGATTCCCTCCCATGTAAATGGGGAAAATGAAGTTCAAAACATTTAAATTTCTATAATTGTCACCTTGTTGGAAAGCTATTACGCTTGGAGAATATGTTCTGCTGTCATAAAGAATCCAAATTGTGACCTTGTTACTAAGTAACAATGCATTTTTAATAATTAAATTTCTTTAACATTTTTGATTTAAAAAAAAATATCGATGAAAAGCACACACACAAAAAGATTATGTTGAAAAATGATTTGGGTATTCTAAGGCTCCCAGATTAACCTTCTGCTTCACCACGGTAAATATCAAACAATTCCAATTACAATTTCATAAACCTGTTTTCTTCATCATTTATAATGAACGGTGATTTTATTGTTCTAGAATTTCTAAACATCCCTTATTTCATTACTCTTGAAGAATAAGTTCTGTGTGCTGCAAAACAATATTTTTGAGATTTTTACTTTTCCATATGGTTCATAAGTAGTACTTTTCTCTTGTAACATTTCAACAGCTCTTAATTTTGTGTGATGTAATCTCAAGGATTCATCTAGTTTGCTTTAATGCCCAAACTGTAAACATTTGTGGGTTGGTGCTTTTTGAAGGGGGCAATAAAGTTGCTTAAAAAATGATTGATAAGGGCACCTGTTCAAATGTTGGATGTTGCTATTGGTTTACATATCAAGGTCAGGCTGGAGCACATAGTGGGGTGAACGTCATGAATATGATCTTGTGCTTCCAATATTTATGTATTATAATAGTGTGAGGTATGTGAAATTGTAAAACAGGCACTTACCATTTGTTTTTTGTTTTTTTTTTTGTGTTTTGTTTTTTGTTTGTTTGTTGTTGTTTTTTAAATTTTTAAATCATTGAGTATGTTCCCTCCAGTTTCTGAACATTATTTTGAATCCTTCAGTTGCTAGAGTACAATCTCTGAACATGTATTAATTACAAAGAAAATTTGGTAGATTGCTGTAAGTTAACTTGCTGATGTCCCCTTATATTTGTAATTTTTGTGTTCTCCTAATGAAATATTCAAGGACTATTGCTTCTTTAGTTCACAGGTGAATCGTGTTATAGTCTCTTGGAGTCATGCTTGAAATCACTTGGGGAGTTGCGTGATACAGAGCAATTTTCTTATCGAAATGAACTAGAGAATGCAGTAGGGCGAGCAGTTAAATCTATGGGCCCTGAAAAAGTTTTATTAGCCATTCCATTACAGGTATTTATTGAATATTTGGTACACATTTTGTTTGTGTTTACTTTCTTCATTTGTGTACTTTTGGTTTTTAGATTACAGGCTCTGAAACTAATTATGAATTCAAACGGAGTTGGATGCTGCCTGTCTTGAAAGAGAATATTAATGGTGCACCTTTAAAATTTTTTATCACCTATTTTCTTCCAATAGCTACTGCGTGCAGGTGAGACCTCTTCCCAGTTTTATTAGTAATTTGTTTATCCAGCTATTGTACTTAATATGGGATGGGGAGTTGAGTCAAAATCACCTGATTGCATGTTTGTTTTCACAGTAATAATTTTACTATTTTATCAGGTAGGTTTTTGATTATTCGTTATGCTATTTATCCAAATTTTCACATTCTCTCTTGAAATAGAATATGTAGTGAATGAATGTAAATTATTGGCTTAAACATTTAGTTTACATTGCCAAGTAATATACACAAAAAACATTTACATTACTATTATAGTAAATTTCGCAGTTCACATTTAAAATCAGGCTCGGCTCGTCATTAAAGGCTGTAAGGCGGAGCCTCTCCTAGAGAAATCGCCATCCAAAAGAAATTTAAAAATGTTTGCAAATATATTTATTAATTAATAATGGAATTCTGAGTTGTATTATGTTACAATTATATCAAAATTTTTCTTCGTCGGTTCGTTAACCGCCGTCCGTTAAAGCTGATGACAGGGAAGAGAGAAGCGTTAGGCTCCCACTTTATTCTCCCACAAGGCCTGTACAAAACGAGGAGGCATGACGTCATGCATTCACTGCAGACGCTTACCAGCGGACGAAGGCTGCGGCGAGACAGCCTTCGGTGGAGCCTTGAGTCTGAAGAATGGCGAGCTCACCAGATAGCATTACTGTGCAGCTCCGCGAGTAGCATTGCGCTTCAACTAGTTTTCCCAGTATGCGGTAGGAGCGCTATACTTGGGTTTTTCTTTCTTGGCGCGTGAGGTCTTGTCTTCTGGGGCCCGGCAAAATCGTTGTGAAACAGAACTTACGAGCACTTGTGATTACTAGTACTAGTAACTTGTGACTTGTAACCTTTGTGAAACAGGCCCCAGGATGGAATATCTCATGGTATTTCGTGTCGTTCTCAATCTGTATCAAACTTATTAATAGAAATACAATGCAGGCAGTGCAATGCAATGTATTTGCAGCCTTCCCCATTTATAAAACCACGAGCCGCGACTGCTTAAAATATAATTAACAACACTTGAAATGTACATACATTATTTTTATCCTTAAAAGACAAGAGAGGAACAACAGAACGAGGTTCACAGCCCACTATTTTATTAATTTTTCTAACAAAATCTTTCTCTTAGCATCATGTAATTTGCCATTCCAAAATATGTTTAATTAAATCTTCATCTACACCACAAATAGAACTGTTATCATTTGTAATTTTTCTGGATATACTAGTGTTAAGTGATGTGTGATTCCTTCTTATTCTGTTGATGGTTACAATGACCTTCCTAGGCTATTTAAAATTGAAAAAAAAAACAAGGTTTACTGTAAAAAAATATTGAAAATAAAAACACCCTTATTTTTACCCTCTTCAATAAGTATGTCCTCATTTTTCTTCTGAACTGTAAATTGCATGAATTAATCTGAGAATGGAATAAAAACTCTTCCCAGCCAATTTCATCTCTCTATGTAGTGTAAATGCCATTGAAGATTAACACAATTACATAAGTATAATGAGAGAGAAACCAAATGAAATCTACTTATTCCATTCAAGAACTTGAGGAATATAATTGTAGTGGTGCTTTCTTATGTTAGGAACAAATAGCAAAAATGTTAAAACAATTCTTTTAGTTCATATTGCAATTCTCTATATACATCTTCCTTCCTTCTTTCTATTTACATATAATTAATTTAACTAATTATTATTGTCTCTAATTATTACTAACTGACTTCTGTGGCAACAATTGCCCCATTATTATTGATGTGGGCCAGGCTGGTGAAGTGGATTAGCGAGTTTCTGCGAGGCAGAAAAGAGAAAGTCTAAATTGGGCAAGGATTATCTTCCGGGGCAAGCGTTGTGTGAGGAATTCCGCAGGGGAGTGTCATTGGTCCTCTTCTATTTCTAGCATTCGTCAATGATCTGCCAGTGCACTTAATCTCAAATGTTCAGCTATTTGGAGACAATTGCATAATATATCGTAGTATGAATTTGAAAGAAGATGAGAAAATGCTGCCACAGGTTTTTTGTTTCTTTTTTCTTTCTTCTTCTTTTTCTTTTTTTTTTTCACTCTTTTTTTCTTTTCTTTATATTGTTGGCCAGAAAATAATGGAATGACCATAAATAGCTCTAAAAGCAAGGGGAAATAATTACAGAGAAACAAATTACCATTTAAATAACGACATTATTCCGGAAGTTTCCTCATGCAAGTACCTAGGAATCCATTTGGATAGTAAATTATGCTGGCAAAATCACATAGATTTTTTGTTGTATGGAAAGCCTGGAGATCTCTTCAGTTTGTAACGCGCATCTTAAAAAGGAGTACAGCAAACGCGAAGGAAGTTGCCTATTTATCACTTATTTATCTGGTAATGGAATATAGAACAATTTGTTGGGATCTGCACAAAATTATGCAGTTTAAAAATTTGGAAAGGATTCAGCATAGGGCAGTGACAAGAAAATGGCAAGGTGGGATTCACTCGAAAACATGAGTTTAGTAGCAAGACTCTGTGCTTTGTATAAAGCTTATAGTGGTCGTCCAGCCTGGAAATAAATTAATCAGTGGCTAGGTATTCCAACATACATCAATAGAGGGGATCACAAGCACAAAATAAATTTAAGACCTCAGAGAACAGTTGTCAGGAAATTTTCTTTTACAAATCGAACAATAACGGAATGAAATAGATTGTCTGCATAAGCCTTTGAATCTTTTCCCTGAAGCATTCAACAGTTTAGGAAATTAGTTGAGAGTATTACTTAGTAAATAAGGGAGTTAATTAAGAATAGTAGGACATATAGTGATGCATATGTATTGTATTGTGGAGTGAGGTGTCGTGAAGTGCTAAGCAAAGAAATAACGAAGGAAGTGATTTAAGGGTAATAGTGTAGTGTAGTGTAGTGTAGTATAGTGCATTGTCAGTGCTGTGTGGGTCTTAATTCTGGAAATATTCAGTGCGGAGTTTGATTATAGAAGTTTCTTTTTCTTCAAGTAACTTGATATTCAATTAATCAGTTAATTTTTAGATTGTTGTTGTTGTTATATTATTATTGTTGTTATTATTATATTATTGTTGTTATTATATTGTTGTTATTATATTATTATTGTTGTTTTATCATTGTTTAATTTGCATGTTAGTTATGTTGTCTTATTTATGTAATTAGCTGCCACCTGGTTATACCCAATTGCAGTGTAAATAAATTTCTTATCTTTTATAATATACTTTTGGCTAACTCAGTTCAGGGGATTAAGACAATAAGAAAAAAAAATCCTCTCTGGGCTCTGAGCTTTAAAATTTATTGCTCTGTGAGGTTTTTGCTGATAACTTTCACACTGGGGTCTTCTTTTAGGAAACTTTTAGCTCTTAACAAATGGAAGAACATTTTTCAAAATTTCTGAAATGCAACAAAGCTCTGATAAACTGATTATTTTCAAACCTCTGCTTCAGATGCCTCAGAGCAAATAACATTCAATAAACATATGATCCCTCTGTGGATCACAAATATGAACATTCTACCTCAAAACTTTCACTAAATTCCTGTACGAAGTCTTTGGACTGTCCCAAGCTGATCAATGAATTGTGGTTTAATTTTCCTACTATAATATGCAGACAAAAGCAAACCTTTAACACAAATTTCTGTAGAGTATTACAATGTTAGAGTATTACAATGAGATGTGTCTGTAAAAATAACATTGTACAATTCAATAAGAATAATGTGTGAAATAATCAGTGATCATGAAAAAGACCTGTTTAATATGAATATTTCCCAGTTTAACAGAAATTATTCACAAGAATGGGGAATAAATCTGAATAATTTGCCCTTGTTATCTCCATTAGATCTGAGGATTATTGAATTATGTGAAATTTAGTTTAAATGAAAGATGTTTGTGTTTACCATGCAACTTTTCTTGACTGATGGATTCAAGAAATTCGGGTGGAGTAGGGGTATTAGTTACAAAGTCTGCCACTAGAATATTTTAAGTAATGCCAATCTGTGGAAAATCAAAGTCAAGGACAATTATTCTTTCATTAAGGATGAAAGAGTATTCAATTTCAGGAAATAATTCATTACTAAGATTTGTGCTCTATGTATTCACATCTTGATTTTCGCTCTCAGTACATCTTAAATCAAAATGTTCTATCTGAGATTTCAATTTAAAATTGGCTCTCATTTTGTAATGCATGACTGATTAATTTCTTGACTTGGAAACGAATTGAGTTTATTTGCCTGAAGTGACTAATCTTATTTTATTATAATAATTTCTTCTTATCAATTGTGACAGTCTAAAGATTAACTAAGCAACATTTTTTAAAGTCCTAAAATTCTATAAATCAGCCTTTCATATGAAGATCTGTGTAAAGTTGCTGGAAATAGTATCTAAAAACTATAATTACATAGAGTATGATGTATTAGTTTCCTTGAATGTGATCTTTACAGGGCATTTTTGAGATTCTAAAGGACAATTGGCTCTTTTTGTTATTCAATGTATTGTGGAAAACTAGCTCCAGTATTGAGAAACCCAAAGAGAAGTTCTTGACTTTGAAAGCAACTAGCATTGACTAGCTTCTGTTTCGCGTCAACAAAGTTTTAATATTTGGAATGTTGTCATCAGTGCTCGCTGCGAGCTTTTGCCTTCAACTGTTTATTGCTCAAGGGAGGGGGAAGCAAGGTCATTGGTCAAGAAAAGTTGCGCGGTTATTATCCCTTCTATCAAGTGTAAACCATTTTGTATTAGATGTGTAGTGATGAGTATGCTAAGTACCTAATTCTCTATATATGTCTCATAGAAAATCAATGTGGACAATGTATATTTATTCAGAGTGGGCTGCAGCCTGTGAAATAAATCAGTAATAAAATGATAACAAAAGATTATAATTACACATAAAAACATTCACACCAACTTAACAATATCGTCTCCATTCAATAGTCATACATGCCACATCTTCGGCCTTGTACATTTCTTTTCAGTCTTTTTAAAATTTCCACTTTCCTTGTGTTGACTTTGCTGCCTACTAGACTGACAAATTACTCTTGATTCAGTCATACCTTTTCTTCACAGGCTGTACCCATGGTCCAGCTGCCTCTTGTTCTCCACACTTGAAAAATATTGATATAATTTCTAATTTTAACTTATGAATTAAACTTTCATGATGTCTCTACTTTCCCAAAATTGCTTTCATTATGCTAATTATTTTACTTGTTTAACGTTCAAATTCCACTTCACAAAAAATCATCAGTGCACCTCAGAGCTCATTACGATGTGTCTGTACTGCTTCGCTACCTCACCTCATCTCTTCATTGTTCTAGTAACATTATCTGTCTTGAATGTCCATGGATTTTTTGACATCTATCATTTGGCAAATCAAAGATATAAGAAATTGAGCTTTTGTATGCCACTTATGACTTGTTGCAGAAACACTATGCTCCCATTTCTGTATTCCTTTAGCTAATCTTTTCTAATGTTGTTCACTTCAAAACACATTAAATTAATATTTTTCATTTTAATTATGTCCTCACGTTTCATGGAAAGCGAGAAGTGTTTAGTTTCTTTGTTTTTTAATTTCTTCATCCCAGATTTCTATTTAATTTTCATTTGAATCGTTTCACTTTCATGACTCTCTTGTTTTGTCTTTTAAATTTTATAAATATTTTCTCATATTCCTGTTGAGATGAATATGGCTCATCACATTATACCGAACTCCAAAAAAAAAAAAAGGGTTAATATTAATTAATGATGGAAAAAGTGTGCTTCATTTTAAATCTATCTTTTCAGAAAACAAGCCCAAACTTCAGAAAGTCAAGTTGCCATTCATAGTTATTCCCTCCTGCAGTCCCAGATTTGGTCATTACTTCCTAGCTTCTGCAATAATGTTCCAGATTTACTGGAAAATTTCAAGGTATCTCCATTTCCATTAAAATTAACTTTGTCATGTTATGAATGGCAATAATATGTATTTAAATTGTTTGTTTTGTGCTTATTATATATTTATGAATAAATCTCTTTGCAGAGCATTGCAAAAGTTTTAGGTGTTATCATCACAGAATACAAAGATATCAGAATTCCTGTGATGACTGCTTTACGTCGTTTAATTACCTTCAGTAGAGATAACTACAATGAGAGCAATGTAAATGAGTTGAAGAAATTTGCAAAGAACTATTTACCAATCCTTTTTAATGTGTATACCACTAAACCATCAGGTTCAGATGAAGGAGGTCAGAGATTAGCTGCTCTTGAAACAATCAAAGTAAGATACTCTCTTAATTCATTTATTCTTCAAGCCTGTTGTAAAACACCTACTGAATATGTTGGCCAGGAATTTTTTCCTTTTTTTTTCAATTTGTGTGCATGTGTTTTTGTAATACTACAAAAACTATTTAACTGAGTTAAAATAGTATTTGTAGTTAAAATGTATTGAAAAGGTGTTAGTTAAGTGTGCAATCTTCAACAAAAGTGCAATTTCTCATTTAAATTCAGCAGGAATGATAGAAGCAGAGGATTTTAAATTTATAGGAAGACTTTTAAAGTATGATTAATAGTGCGACTTATTATTTTACGGATGACTAGAGTTTTATTATATTTCTGCAGTAAAACAGTTTGTATTCCTGATTACCTTATTTACCGGAATGTACAACTGGATTTTTCGTGAACATCTTGTTAGAAAAAATACATGATTGCCTTACATTTGTATGTTAATTACGAAGAAAATATGGGGTCAGTCTTATATTTAGCTGGAGATAGATGATGCATAAAGAATACAAATTCAATTCGCAAAACTTTCAGTATGCTCTAGTCATTCAAAGGATGTTTTAGAATGGGAGGAGGGTCAGAAAGATAGTAAAAGTGAAACATGATACAACAAAAATGATGATGGTGATTATAATAATATGGTGTAAGAAAATAATGCCAGCACAGAGAAAAAGAGTGAATTTTCTAGTCAACAAGGTAATTTGGGGAAGGAAGACCCCTTCAAGGGGTATTCTTGTAATAAGGTAAATATGGGACACGTTGAATACCTTACGAAATGCGTTTGTCTTTCGGTGTATAGCCTGTACTGGTTCGGTGTTAAAATATGAAAATATTGCAATGATATAATTGTCAATCCTAATTGTCATATATCACTATAAAATTATGAATCTGTTACTTTTTGTATATTACTATATAGGACAGAATTAATAGTATTGCAAGGTTAGAGGTTAAAATGCTTATTTTTAAAAATTTTTCTTGTACTGCTTTTCTCTTTAACACTTGTGTACTTTAAACTGTTGTGCAATTGAATGACGTATGTGATTGGGTTAATTGTATGTTTTGTGTGTTCTTTCTTGTAGGTGTATTTGACAATTTCTAGTCCTGAATTGACACAAGAATTATTTGATAAAGCCTTGGAAAAATTGGATCATGATGATGTTAATGAGTTTACTAGAGAAAGTATCTTGGACTTATTACGTTGCTTGATTTCATATCAAAACGTACAGAAATTGAATGTATTATTTTCTCGAATTGAAAAGTCTATCAGAGACCCTAAAAATGGGCATCAAAAGAAAAGTTACAGGTATGACATTAAAGAAGCCCACCCTAGAAAATAAAAAGGACCAACACTTTTTCACTCAATAAGTGATGAGTTGTATAATGAAAAAAGAAAACTTTTTCCTTTGCAGATTACTGGAAGAATTGTGTAGCAACGGTGCAGAATCCTGTCGAATATTTGTCAAAGATAATCTGTCACACATTGAAAATATACTTCTAAATTCTTCGACATCGTGTGCCCCAGCTACAAAAGGGGTATGCATTGAACTATTAAAATATTATACAAATCTTCTTTATATATTCTCTTGAAACATAAGTAGAAAAAATACTGTTGAAAAGTTGTGCAACTATGAATAATTAGCAATTTAATCAAAGTTAATATTAATGGAGATGAAAATTATTATTACAATTTTGTTTCTTTTTGTGAGCTAGCACTTTTAGTAATATATTGAAGTATTTTAAATTGTCTGCATGAAATGGTGAATTCCACTTGATTCTGTAAAGCTTGTTTTGCAAGATAGTTTTGTATTGCATGAAAAAAAATATTAGATCTGCAACTCTTGCTGTATATTCACTGTATACTTGCTATATGTTTCATAACTAAACTTAGTTGTAGATGCAGTTCTGTTGTGTTGCAGCACGTTAAAGTGCAGAGTAGGAAGAATTGTGGGCAATACTTTGAAATGCCAAAGAAAGTTTTGAAACACGAATGTGCGGAAACATTTCCTGATGCACTTTTCCTCTCACTTCTCCTTTTCCTTCTCCCTACATCTTTCAACATGACTCATCCTTTTCTCTTTTTCTCCTCATACTTTTCATGCCTGAATTTCTTGTTTCAGTGGATTAGAAATACTGATCACTGGAAGCCTTTAAATTCTTTTACAATTGCACAATTAGAAATGTTCATGATAATCTCTTAATCAGTCATGTACAGAATAACCTCTTATTTATTTCTTCAAAATTATTCGTTGTTAAGTGTGTATTTTCTGCATGGAGAAAAAGAAGTGCAAGTGGATGAAGGAATATAAAAGAAATAATACACTCATGAAAATGTATTAACTGAACTAAGAGTTAGTGAACCAAGTGATTTTCAAAACTTTCTGTGATGAGACAATAAGTTATTTGATCAATTATTAACAATGGATATACCTGAACCCTCTTTTTTGTTTATACTCGTAGCTATTTCAGTCGATGTTCACTCTAATGCTGTGAAGCTACTGCTGAATCAGTGTTGCACAGATGACACAATGTTTTCTAGATTGCACGAGTCACTCATTTTGATTGACTCACTGTATTGTGCAAACTTTCAATATCATCCAAAGTCAATATTATTGTACAATTTCTAATTTTGTGCATTATATTGATGTAAATGTAGACCATCAAGGGTCTGCTTAAATTTTGTTTTTATTAGTGCTGCTAAGGACAAGACAATTATTTACAGTTTCCTATATAACTTTTGTTTTTGTAATTTAGCCTCGCATACGGTGTCTCATATATTTAGTGCAGAATATGGAGAAACATGAACTAAGCACACTTAAAAAAATTATCCCGGAAGCTGTGCTCTGCTGCAAGGATAATAATGAAAAATGTAGAGAAAGTGCATTCAGTCTACTAATTTTGATTGGTGAAGCATTGGAGGTAAGGAGAAGACATATATAGATACATCTTTATATTCATATACCTCTTTATGTGTATGTGTAAGAAAAGTACCAATGTACTTGTTTGTTTTTTCCCCCAGAGATTGTCGGATAAAAACAAGGCAGAGTCTTTGGAAGAATACATTTCACTTTTAATGGCTGGTCTGAGTGGGCCAGCCACATTGGTATCTGCAACATTGCTTGCTCTTGGAAAAGTTACGTACGAGTACAAGGGTCAGTGGATACTTCTACTGTTTGTGTTTTATTATGATGAATTATTATTTAACATATCAGTTCCCAAAGGCTCTGGGAGATGGAACATTAAATTAATGTTGGTGCTAATTTTTGCATGAATATTGTTTTCTTTCATACAATCTGCATTCTAGTTCAGTAATTATTAACCCCAAAAGCAGAAAAACTTTTTGGAATATGCACATTTTTATATAGTTTTTATATCAGAGGTTATTTAAAATTGTTTGGGTATGTCCTTCATGTACATTGCTATTTCAATAATGGTTTAAAATCCACACTTTGTCATTACATTGAATAGCTAAATGTTAATATTCTACGATAAAGTTTGTGTCCAACAATATGCTATATACAGTGAAACCCCTATTTTACGCCATTCCAGGGACTGGTAAAAAAAAATGTAAAATCGAGGAAATGATTTTTCTGCACAGATTTTATTCCAGAACACTATTTATATTTTAGAAACTCAATTCTAAAGTCCATAAAATTCCAAAAGCCCACAAAATTTTAAAAAATACACAAAATTCCAAAATCCCACAAAATTTAAAAAATACACAAAATTCAAAAAATACACAAAACTCTAAACTCCTACAAAACTTTTTAAAATACATAAAATTCTAAAAACAAAAAATTCTAAAAAAACAAAACAAAACACATTCTAAAAATAATAAATAACATTAAAACTGAATAATACATTAAAGGGAAGAACTGCAAACAATCACTTTTTCACCCAATCTAAAATGGACATTTGCTGTGTGTTTCCATGCTGTTTTACAGCATAGAGTTTGTTTTCAACGTCACTGCATGAAATAAACACACTGTCTTCCACATGAAACTGTTGAAAATATTTCCTTGCTGTTTCAAGTCCTCTAACAGCTTGCATGAAGGTAATCTTTTCCTCGTCTTCCTCTTCCTCATCGGCAACTTCAGACATTTCATTTCCTGTAGCGGGAGATTCTTGATCAAATATCTGGTCAATAGACTGAACCTCACAAGTTGTTAGGTCATTGTCCACCCTCACATAATCTTGAAAGTCACGGTCACAGGGCTTCAATGAAAGCTCACAAGTTGTTAGGTCATTGTCCACCCTCACATAATCTTGAAAGTCACAGTCACAGGGCTTCAATGAAAGCCAGTCTTCCTTTTCATGTGGTGTTAAAATTGGGAGATCAATATTTTCCATTTCTTTTTCAAATTGAAATCCACAATTTTTGAAACAATTTTGTACTGTTTCAGGAGATATTTGTCTCCAAGCTTCCGCAACAAAATGTAATGCTTGAAGCATGTTCAATTTCATTTCTGACACATCTTCAAGTATCCCACCATCTATCATTGCAACAGCTTTTCTTATAAGCTGCTTCCTATAATGGCACTTAAACGAATGGATGATACCCATGTCCAGTGGCTGTAGCTGGCTGGTGCAGTTTGGTGGAAAAAATATTACTTTAACATTTCGCAGCCCACTTACTTCTTTTGGATGAGCAGCACACTGGTCAATAAAAAGTACAATTTTTCGATTCTTGGCCCCCATCTGCCTATCTAATTGTACTAGAAACTCTTCAAAATTCTTCCAGTCATCCAGGCTTTTTGATTTGCTTTATATTTTGTCGGAAGAGTTTTAATGTTTTTGAAACATCGGGGTTCTGGAACTTCCCGATAACCAAAGGAGGCAGTTTTTCGCTTCCGTCGGCATTGCACGCCAGTAGCACGGTGACTCTCTGTTTTGCTTTGGTGCCTCCATGGCACGGGTCACCTTTAAATGCCAAGGTTTTGTTGGGCTGGAGATTGAAGAATAGTCCAGTTTCGTCGGCATTGAAAATATTCTTCATTTCGTAGCCCTCCGTTACCTCGTGAAGTTGCTGTTTCCAGTCCGAAACGGTGGCGGGATTTACACTTGCAGATTCTCCTGATATAGTTTTGTATATTAGATTTTGGCGCTTTTTGAAGCGGTCCAGCCAGCCATTGGACGCCTTGAAGTCTTCAATTCCTAGTCGTGTTGCTATATGTAGCGCCTTTTCTCTTAAATGAGATCCATCGATGGCTAAATTCGAAGTTCTCGCTTGCTTGAACCAACTCGCGAGGGTAGTTTCCAATTCTTCCATTGGAGACATTTTCAACGATTTTCGCGACCTCGAAAACGAAGGGCCGCATCTCGAGAAACACTTCTCAATTTGTTCACGCTGTTTTACAATGGAATTTAAAGTGGTCACATTTAAACCCATTCTGGCGGCGAGGTCTACTCGTTTCCCGACGTGAGCATCTACTTCATCTAAAATACGCATTTTTTCATCTATTGAAAACGATTTGCGTTTTTTCCCCGCGTGCGAAAACATTTTCTTCAATAAAGCAACACGTCCAGAAAACAGAAAAACAGCAATTGGCGACAAACACACTCGAAATGAAACACGTGGCTAAGATTCCCGGAACTTTACTCAACCAACCAACTCACAACATTAATCAACACATACAGAGGCTTTCCAATTCCCGCTTCCACGTTTTATCACGCGGTGGAGAGGGAGACGCCTTAACGAAGCTCCTGATTGGGTGATAGTGTCCCCTTCTCCGTCAACGGCGAATAGCAAATCACAACATTTATATGTATCCCCATCACCCTCAGGCATCGGCAACGCCGTCTTTTCTTTCAGAAAGTCCGTCTAAATTCGAAATTTGCCGCGCGCAAAAAAAAAAAAAAAAAAAATCTTAAAATCGGGGTTTCACTACACAGTGGGACTTAACAAATCAGGCGTAAGATCGAGGAAAACGTAAAATCGCGTAAACGTAAAATCGAGGAAAATTTTACATTGCTTATATGGAAGTTTTAACGGGACCACTAATTTATGACGTAAATTCCGGGAAAACGTAAGATCGGGGAACGTAAAATAGGGGTTTCACTGTATATATCCCACAATTATTTTGAAATAAAAACTAGGAGGCAAATGTAGTTAATGGTGGGCATTATTGAAAAACATGGTGAAGTTAGATTAGTAAGCTGGAAAACATGCGTATGTTCTTTGCAAAATTGTAGCATTGTTTGAAGCAGATGATGATGATGATGATGATGAATTTGATAATGCAGAAATAATTGCATTCCCCCAAATGACAGGTAAAGAAAGAAGTGAGGAAGACATAAGGGACATTAATCGTCTACCTTGTAGGACACTAAGGTCAGTTGTTGATTGGGATCAAAAGGTATAAAAGTGGTGCTATCGAAGCATGTACTTTCTCACACAGTTTCTAAATGCTCTGCAAGAAGACATAAACCAGCAAAAGTGTATTCAACCAGCAAATTTTTTTCCTGCCCTGCTACCCGAACTCCGATCTTCAAGCTAATGTGCCAGCACTCATATCACTACAACACACAAGTGCTACAACTGCTGACTTTGTTATGTGACTTCAAATACACCTGTTGTCTTTGTTATGTGACTTCAAATACACCAAAAATGGTGTATTTTTCCTATATTTGATTGTTGCTTTTGCGTTGTCCTTCTGTCTTCTTGCCAGCCCTACTCTCAACTTTTTGATCTCCTCATGTTGCGAAGGAGTTTGATCCTTATTAAATGAGGTGTTCTGAGTTAAGTCCTTGTTCCTTCGCAGTAGCTCATGTGCGAGTTCTGCCTTTTTCAATGTAATCTTCAAGGTCGAGATTTATCTGCGTTGAACTTCCCCAGGCGTGTGGCTTGCAAAATGCTGGTTTCAGTTTCTGCGGGTTGCTCTTTCTTGGAGTTGAGATCTCGAAGTATCTCTCTGAATTCCTGGACATCTTCTCTCTTCCTCTCAGCAGGTGTAGCTGATTTTCTTTCTCGAATTCCATAGTAGATAATGTTTTTCAGTCTACGGTTCCTTTCCTCTATCTCTTCCGTCGCTGCTTGTGTGATCCCGGTAATGTGCTTAGTTATGAGCACTTCCCAAATTTTTCAATTTTAGAATTCATTGTGGTTTCTATTTCCACATTGATGTCTTGTTGTTTGGACTCTATTGCATCACATCGTGCCGATAGCTTGACATTATCCTCTTGAATAGACTTCATTTTACCCGAGATACCTTTCAGACCATATTGACATTTCTTCACATCAGTCGTAAGGTCTTCCACCTTCTTAGCAATCCCGGAGATGTTGTTTCTGATTTCTTTGTAGGTAGCATCAAAATTTCTTCTTGAGGTAGCAGATTCGTCTTTCATTTCCTTAAGGAGTTTGCCAAGTTCTTCTCTGAGGAGTTTTGCAAATTCCACTGCTGCCATGTTATCCTCGGTTGATAATTCCGAAGCTTCTTCAGTTGATGTGTCAGCCTCAAGGTCTGAAGAGAAGTCAACGGTAGTTGATGTATCACCTTGATCAACTTGACAGCGACTGAAGCCTCCCTCTGAGTTTGCATTAACTCGCCCTCCACAGCTCTCATGTAACGACAATTGCAAGTTGGACAGATGACGATGCAGGAAACTTCAGGCAGCATTCAACAGGTCACGGGGCAGACAAGGTTATAGTCTACAGTTGACACTGTTTAATCACAAGGACCAAAAAGAAAGAAAATTATAAATTCTATTTGTTCTGTCAGACAGTGAAATTGTGTGAAACATGCAGAATGAATATTTGTTGTTGTTTTTCTTTCTTTGTCTTCCTTTTTTCCCCTCATTTCTCTTCATTTCTTTTTTCTTTGACCTGTGATTTGACTTTCCAAAATGAATATTGTTCCCTGGTTTTTAGTAACATCTTTCTTGAGATTTTTGTCCATTGTTTTCAAAACCCTTAAGAGTTCGGCAAAAATTAAAAAAGGTCATAAAATCATTGTCTGCATTATTTTTGTGATAATTGACCATGCATTTAGAGAGATCCAGAGAAATCCATGAAGTAATCAAAAATTGGTAACATCACTTTCTCTGATTCTGCATGTCTCTACAGACTGGTGGATTCTGTTCACGCCTGTTGTCTTTATGTGACTTCAGTATTGCGGGTTGGGCACATTACAAAACTGGCAATATAATATAACTTTCTTTCCATGCCCATCACTTTACCTTCAGCAATGCTAAAATTGCTTTCAGGGAAAGGTTGAAAATGACAGAACGTCCAGCTCACATGAAAAGGTGTTTCCCGAGAGGTAAAGAGCCCCAGCCATGTAGTGTACAATCAAACGGACGGCTAAATGTTTAAAAAACTGTAGAAGTAAAGAAAAGCAAAAATATTGCAAATTATTATTATTATTATTATTATTATTGTTGTTGTTGTTGTTGAAATCAGTACACATCTAGGATACTACTGAATTTAAAAATAACATGACAGTATAATAATGTATATGTAATAATTCTAAGACTTTCACTTCATGCGCAAAGTGAATGAATTTTGTCACCGTGTGTATAATAATGTGATATTGGGAGTGATGTTCACATCTTTTCCTCATAAACACTTGAGTCAAATTTGCTCCTAACATAATGTTTAGCATTCAATCAGTGTAAAAGTGAAACACTGAAAAACCTATTAAATTAAAATTAATAAAGTGCTGTTTAATTGATCAGACACCATGTACTAATGGATTAATATAAGATATGGTATTTATATCCCTGAAGTTTGAAACAGGGGGATTTCTCTTTTATCTGGAGGCTCTATGTCGATTGCAGAAATCGATTTGATGAAAAAGAAAATTCCTTCGTACCAGGCGCCAAATGCAGTAAACCTCTTTGAAAGACCATTCCTATTAAATGACCACTCCTCAATGACAATTTTTTGTTGGAATGGACACTGAAACCCATATAGTGGATGAAAATTTTAATCTTATTAATAGACCACCCCTCTCCCCATCCACTGACCAGCCCCTTAATAGCAAGTTTCTTAATTTAGAAATTAATTTTTTTTTCTTAATTTAATAGAGACCACTTTCAGGCAATTTGTAAGTATGTGGTACACTGAATTTTCAGATGTTAAAATGAAAATTGGTGAGTTTGTGAAAAGCATTCCTGCAACATAATCTATGCCTCCGATTAATTTTTTAGGAAATACAAGGGTGGGGCAATTTTAGGAATCAATAACAATAAACCAAGGCCTCTGAAAAGGTATCACGACTGCTTGTTCCATTTAATTTTCATTTCTTGTAATGAGATGATGGATATGAAAATGATCTAACATTTAATTCTTTGAATTGACAAAGCCTTATCATACTTTTGTGAAAGAACATCTGGTGTGGTAGCATATCAGTATTGGAAGTGAGTGTTATCTTTGTGCCTCAGTGAACTCAAGTGTTTGTCTTGCATGTGAAATTGAATTGAATTGGTGCCTTATTTTATGTGGTGAGACTCAAGCCATGGGACCTGCTCTTCCATCTGACCACGCAAATTTTGCTGTGCTCCTTTCACCAATTAGTGGAGAAAAAAAGGTATTGCTTGGGCGACAAAACAGGCAATTTGAATTTAACTCAGGCTTCATTTAGGCTTGAGGATCTAACATGCAGTAAATCTACTAAGATGGGACAGCCAGCTTTACTTCTTCTCAGAAAGACGGCGTACGAAGGATTTTTTCGCCCCTAAAAATCCATGGCTTTGATTGGGCTTGAATCCACGAACTCAGGGATAACTGTCCATTATGCTAACTGTTACACCATTGAGCCCAGCATTCACCAAGATCCATCATCTTTTTATTTGTGAGAGAAAAGTAAGATTTTGAGCTTGTGAGACTAGAAATGTGCCATGCAGACCCAAAAGACAAATTGAATCTACACAAGAAAATGGAAGTTCTGTTACTGTTGGTTGTATTAAAACTGAAAACTGTTAAAATTTTTACATTTATTTTTACTCGAGAAAAGGAAATATTAATATTTCCTATTCTGAATGAATTTAAAAAAATTCTGAATAAATGAATTTTTAAAATTTCTGAATAAATGAATTTAAAAAATTGTAAATTATTCTAAATAGGCATTGACATCAAAAAGACGTAGTAAAACTTGGTCTAAATGTCATTTTTTATAATTGGTGCTCATAATCCAAACAGTTTCATAAACATTCAATATAATAGACACCTTTCCAAACATCTCATGTATAATAATAGACCATTTTTTGTTGACAAAATGAAAATTACCCTCTTCATTGACCACCCCTCTAAAAGGCCAGTGTTTTCACAGAACCAACAGTGGATTCTTAATAGAAGTTCCACTGCAGACAAATTGGAAGTTCCAAAAGTTATCATACACTTCCAACACTATATTTTTAAGTAACTGTATCTATCTAATATTATTGCTTTAGCATGAAATATGCCAACAGATATTGTCCGTTCAGGGGGAACCAAATCCGAACATGCTGTTTCTAAACATTACAAAAAAAAAAATGTCCATAACCACAAAACATCAAGAAAACTTTTTCATAAGGGCAACCAATCATTCATATTTGTTTGTTTTAATCATTTCATAAAAGATTGAAAGTACAAAAGATAAACATAAACATACAAACAAACTATGAAGTTATAATAAACTAAATTCTGTTTAAAAGGTGTAGCACCCTGACATCACCCATTTTTTGAAAAATATACTTCCATTATAAATTTTGTACTACACTCATAACTTAAATATCTTTTTACTATCTCTTGTACCTAGAGTAGAGGAAGTTTTGTTATGCTGCAGGAAAAAGTCCCATTTCAGCAGAAAAACACTGTGATCCTTGTTGCAGATAAAGTGGATTTTTATTGCTCCCACATGTTACTTACTGTCGAGTGTATAGTGTAGTCAGAATCTATGTTTTGGAGGTTTGCAATGCTTAAAAAGAGTTTTTTTCTCAAAATGTTTGTCTGTAAACAGCACTAGCATACAATTAAACACGTTTTCATTGACATTGATATTCTGTAATCAAACTGGCTGATATTGGTAATTACTTGATTTTAAACAGATATTTTAATTTTTAGTTTCTTTACGTGAAGGCATTAGGATGTTTTCAAAATTTTTTCTGTAAAATGGCTCTTTGTGGGGGGGGTGAAGAAAGTGTGTTTGTACCAATGGCATAGCTCTGATTTTCATTAAAACCACAGATTTCCTCTACTAATCTGTTCCTAAATATTAGATATGTCGTTCTTCCAGAACAATGATTAAAGCATAAAGAACAGTTCATTAAAGCATAAAGTGGTGACTTTCTAGAAAAGAATTTGGAACTTGAAAGTTTGGAATGATGGAAAAGAATTTGGACTTTAACATTCAATAAAGCATCTACATAACCATTCCCAAAAATGTATAATGGAATGAATTAAATTTTGAGAATTTTTTTTATATACAGTGAAACTAATGTTTTCCTCTACATTACATAAATTTTTTCCGGTCCCAACCAAAAGCCTATATACATAGTCTTCCTCTTTATAGTGAGTTCCTCTACAGTGTTCAGAACTTATAGTCCCTTAAAAAACATTATATAGAGGTTTCACTGTAATAATATCTTTGTGCAAATATTACCCACCTCATTCGCATAAATGGTTTGAATAGGCCTGTGTTGTAAATTTGTTCAATGTCTGAATTGCAGATGTGATGTCAAATGACCTCTACAAGCTGCTCCTTGATAATGTCTGCTTACTGGTGGTATCAGCTGTTCGGGAAATTGTTGCCTCAGCTTTGAGTTACATTAAAGCTTTTACAAAGTCAATATCTGTTGCTTCATTGGGTCCATTTGTGCCTCCAATTGTAAGTATAAGTTTAGAGCTCCAAAATATTTTTTATTTTCTTTCACTTTTATGATGGAACAAATTAATGAACTATTTAATGAATTCTTTAAATTAATGTTTGTTTCATTGTCTCAAGTTTTACATTTCTTTCATCTGCTAGTGTTTTTTATGGATTTGTAAAAGCTCTCATGCTATTGTAGCATGTGTAAAAGTACTGCACGAGTATGCTATGCAAACGTATGCTCATTGTAAAACACATTTACATTTTTTAAAATATATTAATTTACATGGATGTCAAACTACTGTAGATAATATGTAGGTCTTGTATTTAACAATATTCTATTTTCTAGACAGTATGTGTGTATTTTTACAATTTTTTATTTTTCAGGTCAAGAGTTTGCTGGCCATGACAGAGGACTGTAAACGTCACTTCAGACAAAAATGTAGAGATATTTTGGATCGCTTCATACGTAAATTTGGCTATGATGCAGTGGCAGGATTAGTACCCACTAACGATGTTATAATGCATAAGCGGTTACGTAACTTAAGAAAAATGAATGAAAGAAAAAAGAAAAAATCATTGAATGATGATGACGAAGATGAAGAAGCAGATGATAATGATCTTTTTATTCTTAGAAACCGGCCAAAAACGTAAGAAGACTTTTTGTCACCCATATATGCTGCATAAATTACCTTTACTTCAATTTCTATTCTGTGATGTTGCCACCTCAAATTATTTCAGGTTCATTTGAGAATGAGAAATGCACTAGCTAGTATTTCATAAAATTAATGAAACAATGAGTAAGAGTATGTTTTCCAACGTTTCAGAAACATAAGGGTTGTGTACGATTTTTTTCTTTGTGCCCTTTACTCAATAACTGCTTATGAATTATATCATAAACCAGGATATATGAGACCAAAGAAAAATCTAGGCACAGACCTAAAGTAAACAAGAGATGCTTTGACAACACATACTTTCTCACATTATTGTAAGATACAGATTATTATAGTATTTGCAAAATTGTTTCCAATCTAGAAAAATGTTTGTCCATGTTGGGATTCAATCTCTGATACTTAGGTTTTGCAAGCTTTCAACTTAACCATTATACCAAACAGCTGGCAACTGCACATGAATGCTGAGAATATTACTTTAGGTGTCGAAAGTGTCCATGATGACATGTAATGTGATCTTTAATCCCAATTTCTGAGAAATATTGGTTGTCACAGAACTGTAGCACCATGAAGACAATTCTCCCTTATTGTTTGCCTGTCATTGAGTTCCTAAGTTTGTAAAATGGTATCATTGCTGTAAAGATAAAAATGCACTCTTAAAAAAAAAAAAAAGAAATTAATCCAATATACCAAGCCATCACAAATACCAATAAAATATTTAAATTTATTCTGTTTCTAAATGTTCTGTAAGTAGAGCATATTTTGATTTTTGTGTAACTTACATGTAAATTAGTGATTTGATGGAATTAGGAAATAACTTAAACATTTGGAATTGAAGAGAGTACTAACTACAAAATGAAACTGAAAGAGCTATGGACCAGATAACATCAACATCGATCTAATAAAATATGGAGGAAGACAGTTTGAAGATGATCTACTAAGAATAATAAATGAAGTATGGATGACACTCACAATACCAACACAATGGCAAACAGGAATTGTAATAATACACAAATACACAAGAAAGGAGCAAAAAATAAGTGTGAAAACTATAGAGGAATAACGTTGCAAGCAACAGTGTACAAGATTTATGCAAGAATCCTGAAAAACAGGCTCACAGAATATAGTGAAACCATTATAGAAGAGGAACAGTGTGGTTTTTAGGAAGGGGAGAGGCATCATAAATGCAGTTTTCACTGTAGACCAGATAACACACGAAGTGAACAGAACCTACCAATGTACCTACTATTCATAGGCTATGAAAAATCTTGTGATAGAGAAAATAGGAAAATGCTGTGGAAAGTGGTTGAAGAAGAAAACATGGAGGCACACCTAAAAAATGCAATAAAAAGTCTCTACAAGGAATCAAATGTCAAAATCCAGAATATTGAGGGAAAATGCACATAAGCAATCCCAGCAAACCTTGGACTACGACAGGGCTGCACACTGTTGCCAGCACATAAATTAAACACTATTGTAAAAGAATACAAAAAGAGAATATCAACCACCAA
The DNA here is from genome assembly GCA_031308135.1 of Acheta domesticus. NCBI lineage: Eukaryota > Metazoa > Arthropoda > Insecta > Orthoptera > Gryllidae > Acheta > Acheta domesticus. The sequence goes on along the minus strand of JAHLJT010003656.1, from coordinate 100,124,590 downwards.
AACTAAAGCAATGGAAATAATAGGTAAAGAACACAGTAGAGTAAAAATAGTAGTAGATAATCAAATTATAGAACAAGTAGCAGCTTTCACATATCTGAGAAACAAAATTTCGGTACAGAAGGAAGACATAGATACAAATTTGGCAAAATACCACAAAATTAATGGATGCATCAAAAGATACTTTCAAAACATGAATACAGAAACGAAAATTAGACTGCATAACATTGTATCTAAAACAATCCTACTACATATGGTAGTGAAACTTGAGAATGAAGATGAAGAGACATGCAAAGGATTGAAGCAGCCCAAATGAGATACTTAAAAGCAGTATTAAAGATCTTGAGGAAAGATAGGATAAGAAATGAACACATAAGAAAAATACTAAAAAAGAACAGTGTTCAGGAAATAGGGAAGCACTAAATAAAATGGCATAAACATGTGAAAAGAACTAAACCCAACAGACACCCAAAAATGGCAACAAGATACAAGCCCCCGGGGAAGAAGAGAACCATGGAGACCAAAGAAGAAGTGGATGGACCAGGAACACCTAAGTAGCGATTGACGAAAAACTGGAAAGAAGGAACAAGCCAAGTGGCCTAAATCTCAAAAGTACATGATGATGTTGGTGATCAACTTTAACATACAGACTACTGCAGGAAAATGTGGTTATGTGGAATGTGGTAACAATATCCTGTTACATTTCATTCACACATCTCTAATTCGTAGTTTGTCTCCCTTAAGGAGGATGTTTACACATCATTTATTGTTTGTTGAAAAGTAGGCGTATATGGTTTCTTTTTTGCAAAGAAGCATAATTAATTTCCAATATGTATATGATAAATAATTTAATAATGTTATTGCTTGATTACACAGAATTGAAGAGATCCTAGAAGAGTCAGATTCAGATTTTGAAGATACTTCAAACAAAGATTCTCAGTCCACCAAAAAGAAGAAGCGCAATACGTGGATTCATGAGGATGCTGATTCAATTGTTGACTTTATGGATGCTGGTGCAAACAAAAAAATTGTTGGTACGTTATATACGTGGTATTGTTTCTGAAGATTTGTAGAGTAAAGAAAATTAATTGTGAAATTGAGGTTGTTAAGTATGATGGATGTGGTTAATGATCTATTGAACCAGACTAGAAAGTGTACTGTGTTATACCCATGGGAATGTTACATTATTGTTTCTTTTTATAGCATCACTACCATCCTCAACAAATAATATTGTTGAGAAATTGAAAAAAAAGAAGGATGATATGCCTTTTAAAATGTCATCTGATGGCAGGTTGATTGTCACAGATGATGGAAGTGATGATGAGGGAGTGAGAAGGAGAAATGCACAATATCAAGAAGACTCTGGTAATGCCCTTTTCATTTATGAATGATTTAACATATGATTGTTATGGTAGATGTAATTACTGTGCCAATACCTTTCAAAGTAATAAAATTCATATTTTCATGTTAAATTGTTTTAGATGATGAAATGGATGATACTGTAAGTAGAGCAGGATCAGTGAAAGAAACTGTAAATAGAAAGAGAAAGTTGACAGTTGGCAGCAGTGCAAGTGAACCACCACCAAAGTACCAAGGTGAGTTATGGTTAGAGGCGTTGTTGTTTTTATTATTATTATTATTATTGTAGATCAATTTCACTGGTTTTTAATGTATTACTCTTTTTAAGCTGGAGGTTCTGGAATACATAGACCTGTTGCTAAATCAAAAAGTAAGACTTCTAAAAAGGGTCCTGCTGGTACAACTGGAGAAGAATATAGATCAAAGAAAGGAAAAGGTGATATCAAAAAGAAAGGACTTCCTGATCCTTATGCATATGTTCCTCTTTCAAGAAAATTGTTAAATAGGAGGTAAGCACAACATTTGAACTTAAAAAATTGACAAAAATTGACAAAAAAATCCACATATCAGTGAGGAGTGAGTGTGTCACATATTTGTCACATTTGCCCTTGGGGTGATAACTTCACTGGGTTGAAAGAGACAAAATATTCAACAATGTGAGCATTTATTTGCAAAATATAGGCACTTATTCGGTACAATGACTAGTCAATGACCAGTGTCAATGGCAAACAAATTACACTTCCTGGTTCAGTTTTTTAAAAAAGTTTGATTCCAAATATCAGAAAATTAGTATTCTTTTATTTGTGTGAAACAGTACATCGCTTTTCAAGCACAAACCAATGTCCCGTTTCTTGCAGATTGACACAATGCTTTTGCATCCATAATTAGCACATCTTTTCTATTTTCCACTTCCCCATGTAGATCATCAGCTAGATCATAGTGAATGTTGTCCAAAATTTGTTGACCTCTTTGACGGCAGAGCTCTTATAAAGCTTTATATCAGTAAGTGCTGCTTTATATCTTGTGAGGTGTGTGTTGGCAATGTTTCTATTGCTTATGCTTATAATTGCTGTCTTGAGTCAGTGGCAGATCCAGGCAGATTTTGGGGATTCAGGCAGGTCCCCCTAAAGGCCTAGAGTTTTCGTTTGTTACCTTCTTTTATTTGGCAAAATTGATTTAAATATTTATTTATATTATAATTATTTAAAAAATAATATAGTATAGTTTCATTTATATACTACAAAAATAATATCAATGTAAAATCAGAGGTTAATTATTTAACAAAAATCTATGACGGCCCCCTTCAAAACTATTGGCTGGATCCGCCCCTGGTCCGAGTCACATGTATATTACATTTACATAACTCTAAGCAAATTAGACGCAACTACAACCACACTGTTGTCCATCCATTTCCATGCCATGGGCCTCCAATGGTAATTCCATTAGACAAAACTGCCTAAGCTTCACTCACCAATTGATTGCCACGTAATTTATGCAGCACACCTCCTGTGTCCTCATCATCATTGTTTTCATCTGTTAGCTTGTTCACAAGTGTGAAAATATCCTCTACTTGTATATTGTCATCACCATCACCATCACCATCACCAATGATGCCTTTAATGCCTTCTTCAAACAACTAAACTATCTCTGTGACAGTCAGTCCATCTCTAAATTCCTGATCAATGAAAAAGTATTATAAAATTTCTGATTCTTGAATGTGCAAGTGAAAATATATAAATGAAAACTGTGGAGAGGCTTGAAAAGCAATGGAGAAGGTTGAGTGTGAGACTACATCACTCCAACCTTTTCATGCTTCCACAGCTTCCTGTAATAATAATAAAATTAATTAAATAATTTGCATTGCTTTTAGTACTATCTGTGAGAGATATACATTGAGATAAATTGAATTGATAACTATAAATGCTGTGAATTCAACTTTACCAATGATCTGGGTCCATAGGAAAAAATCACCATTTTTTAACATGGGAATAATATTATAACACCTTTTTCGGGCAAGATAGCATAAGAAACTGATGAACCAGATCCCTCTGCAACAAGAATACATTGGCAGATACAGAAATATTGACCTACAGTGACAAGAATTATATTCTGTCCAAACTTGTTTGCTGTAATGTATAGATCGCATTCGTCCTTGGAAGGTTAATAACAAAATACTTGTCATTAACACACACGACTCCTCAAACTCACAATACTTTAACCAGTGCCTTCTGGCTAACATTAACCTTACCTGAATGATGGCTGATAAAATCCATTCATAGTTATTCATACAGCTTTTTCCAAACACTGTGGGGTAACATGTGTTTAATATGCTACTCATGAATTAGCCATATTTTGAACTTCAGCCTTTTTATATGGTCAGATTGTATTCATTTAAGCCCAGCGGCTTCAAATTGCCCACGCTAATTTAACCATGTTAAATCAAATTCTTTGATGCAAAAATGGGGGTTTCCATTTAATATTTCAAAGTTGCCTCTAGGGCACGGAAGAAGGAGATTTGATTTTAGGTCAGACAGATTTTCCCATAGGAGATATTAATTTCTTGTCTGGAACAGGTCTGGATCATCTCTCTTAATCAAAAAATGTTTTAGATAACATATGTTAAAAAAAAGTGGGGATTCCCATTTAAGATTATAAAGTTGACACCTGCCTCACCCTCAAGGGGCAAGTGGGGAAGTTTGATTTAACATCTGATAGTTGTCCTTTTTGGAGATATTAATTTTTGGCCTTTGACATTTCTGTGTATGTTGCATATTTTTTCGAGTTATTTTGATTTGTCAAGTTAAATGGTATATATGTGTGTGTGTGTATATACACACGCACACGCTCTCACACTCTGACACACTCACATACTCACGCTCACACACACTCTCACACACACACACACACACACACACACACACACTCACTCACACACTCTCTCACACTCGCACACACACACACACACACACACTCACTCACACACTCTCTCACACTCGCACACTCTCTCTCTCTCTCTCGCGTGCTCTCTCACACACACACACACACACACACACTCTCGCACTCACACTCTACTATAATTATATATAATACTATAATTATATATATATATATATATATATATATATATATATATATATATATATATATATAATTATAGTAGAGAGAGAGAGAGAGAGAGATACATATATATAGATACATACATACATACAGAGCGTTCAGTCATGTGACCGATTTTTTTGACAGCTTCTATAACAAATGAGCGTGGCCGAAGACCACATTGCTCTCCGAAAAGTATTCTTCCGCCGCTCAGCTGAGTCGGAGCGTCAGCTGGCTGGATTTTGTAATTGAATGTATTTTCACGTTGTGAACGTTAGAAATAGTTTTCACAAGAGATTTATTGTATTCCACTATCATTAGGGACGACAAATTATACGAATTGAGACAAACAATTTCGGAATGCTGTTGATAATATCTGTGACTGAGTGAATTAAGCCGTCTGACAGGAGAACGACGACGAATACTGCTGAACCCATACGTAGGCCTTGTGAAAACTGTCGGAATTCTGTTGGTACTTTTTGATCTTGCATGTTCAGAACTTTGCAATTAATGTAGTGCTGCATAATGTTCTGCAATTACAATAATTGATGTTTATAATTTCTATTGATTGATCGTTATGATTAATGATCAATTTAATGTGTGAAAACCAGAACAGTGACATTTTATAAATTCTGAGAAAACTGTTGTCTTTCATTCAATATCACTGTAAAATCGTGTTACTTTGTTTCAGTGTTAAAACCTAGGCATTTTAATTGTTTATTAAATTACGAATCAACAGTGGCACTGAAATATAGCCTATTGTAAACGTGGTTTTCTCAGAATTTATAAAATCTCACTTATACTGTGCTGTATTTCACCCATTCAATTATTGATCATTGACATACTGATTTGTTAAGTTAATTGTGAAATTATGGTAACAATACTTAAATACTGTAAATCATTTGTTCAACAGTTCATGACAGGTGAAGCAAAGCTTCATTGAAATATTAGTCACATATGGTTTGTGCGTAACTAATACAAAACCGCCATTAATTGTTATTAAATATTTTATTAAATTTTGAGTTCTTCTAATTATCAACTTTGGAAAGTATTCAAACCATGTTAAAAGGTTTCTGTGAAGAAAAAGATTCAAGTTAGTAAACATTCTCTGAGTACTGATTGGCAAAATACATGTAGTTAATCAAAAGATGAATAACTTTTGTGAATGAGTGAATTCAGTGAATTTCTTAAATATAAAACAAGCAGTCAGTTCTTAAAATTTAGATATTAGGTACATCAAAAAGTGCTATGAAATATGTACTTGTTATTAAAAGGATACTACAGAATGTTAAATTATAAATTATTATTTATCCTAAATGTTTTTCCAAAAAAAAAAAAAAAAAAAAAAAAAAGTGATTAAATGGGCCCGCACACTGGAAGTTTCTTCCTCAACTAATTTGTGTATAACAAGTCTATTAATAAAATTGAATTTCACTACGAAAATTTGACGAAATGAAAATTGAGAGGTTTCATACCTTCAATAACTTTATTATCTATAATAAATAAAAGTCATGTTGAACATGGGTGAAAAGATATCACAAAATCAAAGTTATATAAATGAAAAAATAATTCCCTTTATTTGTGTTGTGATTTCTTTGAAGGATACAACTGTTGCACTAACACCTTTGAAGTTTAATAAATTTTATTCACTTTGGTGATTTTAAATGAAAATTTATAAAATTGAAATTACTTCCCTATGTACTTTTAGAACATGTCCTGAAAGTCCATGACCTAATATAATTAGCTCAAAACCCATCCGCCACGTTTGCTACGATGAGTAAAAGTTGTATTTTGAAATGAAAATTATACATTGAAAATTTTAAAAATGAACAAAATTCATATTGTAACATCTTATATAACAGCATTTGATTGGTTATCAAGCCTGACCTAACTGCATTATTTGATAACTTTTAATCTCATCTCTCTCACATCTCTCACTTTAATCTCTCTCTGTTAAGATGTCGTATAATACTTACTTCATAAGTAAGCATTAAACTCCTTAAAAGATAAAACTTTTCTTTTAATTAAATCTGCATTTCTAATTTTTTTTTATTCAAAGGAATAATATTTTTCTATTACCTGAATTAATTTTTGGTTTATATGGTGTTGACAATATATTTTCAATGCACATTCATACTCATCAAAAATTAACTTCACAAAATTGAAAAAGTTTCTTTTAATAAAAAAGAATTAGAATTTCATTTAATTGCTTTTTTTAACAAAGGTAGTTAACATCAGCAGATTTAATGAAGTGACTACTTATATCTTCTGAGAAGTATACATCTCTATATTGTAATTAGTGGGAATACACATAATAATGAAAATATTCATACATACATAAAGAAAGATTCAGTAATTGCAAGAAAAAACTTATTTCAAAGACTAGTTATATTGCAAAAATAATAAAAAAACATTTCTATAGGTTCTGTACCAGTTAATGTTTAGCAAAAAAATCTGAAATTAAGTTTAGAAAAAATTGGAAACATAAATTGAGAGAAAAATTGAATTATCCAGTTATGGTCCAGTTACCACTTACTATATTATTACTCTAACTTCCATCACCAACAAACCATTACAGAATCACCTGCTCTCTAACTACACAATATTTATTTTCAGAGAGATATTGAGAGAACATTCACATACACAGATATAAACTCATGGCAAATTTGATAAAGATAAAAATATTAGCTAAAAACCAACTGGTACCACAGTCCCCACCCCTCAATGAAAAATATTCAAAAGTTTTCTCTAGTTCTAATGCTCCACATTACATTATTTTCTCAACCGCCTATATGTACAATGAAGTCACTATTAGTAACTATTTGAAAGCCATCTGGTAGTTTTTATCTGCATGTTGAAAGAAAGTTGTTGTCATTAAAGATCTGAAGCATAAAAATGTACCTACATATATCTAATTTCATAAATGTTTATTGAAAATTAAATTCTGATGTAACAGTTATTAAAGCATTTCTACGAATCCTGATAGTATATAGTTCTTTAGAAACCTGTAAAAGTACAAATAAGAATAATGATAATAATAGTGAAAAATACATTTCAATAAGCGAAGATCAGCTTAATAATAATATATATTCACGATTTCACACGGAATATAACCACTCACTTGCCCTATTTGGAATAATATAAATTTACAACTTGCAACTCTGCACCTATGAAGAATAACAAACGTCAAATATTTTTCAATCCATTTTCATGGGCAGCCATATTCCCACAAATAAGAAACATCAGCGGATCCTGGAATGGGAACACCGGGGGGATCTTTGTCATAAGAGTCATCCTGAAAATTTATTATAACTGGAATCTGGGAAGCCTCCTTACTTATTTCTACTCTACACTCTTCTTCTATATTCTTTGCAGTATGTGCCGTATAATTATCCCAAATACAGAAGTGTTCAGAATAAATGAGAAGTTCCATATGTTATATTAGTAACATTTCTGGAAAATATTCTAAGGAAATATTTTTATATTAATTCACTTTCTTCTCCACAGTAGTAAGTTCTATTGCTTCCTTTCTTTTTCTTGTTGCTTTGTGATTGAAAGTGGTATCATGATGCCACTGATAATATCATTTGCACAGGCTCCATACCAATTCGATAGAATTATAGTGAAAATATAGTGACAATTAGGAGGACGGGAAGACAGAACTCAATGACCAGCTTTCTCTATAATTTCATCTTCCCCATATCAACCAATACGATTTATCAAATAGTAAGAATATTGACAAACATTGTATCAAAATAAATACAAAAAGTAAAATTGTATTCTATGATTTAATTCAACAAAATTTGTTTATTTCAGTGAGAAACTCTCTCTGAACATCAGCCTCAGAAGCTTTTACACATTCTATTAGCAAACTTTAAGTTCTAATTAAAATTGTATTACTGATTTTATTATAAGATCATTGAACGTTATTGAATTTAATACATGTTGTACTCCACTCTTTATAGTGATGTAAATAATGTTGAAACTACTTTTGTGACTGAATTGTATTGTAACAATACCTGTTTTTTTATCAGTTATTTAAAAAAAGATTAAATGAATTTCATATATGAGTGTTTTTTACATTCTTAAAAGAAATATTGTTGAAAAATAGCAATCACCAGCACAGAATGAATTGCTACTCTGTCCATTACATAAATCCATGTTTCTTACAATCAAAGTAGAAATCTTTTCATTTTTGAAACATCTGTGCTGTCAGAGTTGCTCAATAGTCATTTATTTCTTTTGACTTTGAGAGAATAATAATTCTGTACATTTGATGAAACCACCTGTATGTAAGAATATATATTTTCCCTTCGTCTAAACTTTTGCTCAAGCAGCACTCTCTACTCTTATCTGGTCATGGCTGAGAGGCAAAAACTAAAAGGTAGATTATTAAAGATAATATATAAAATGATATATCAAAATAAAACAATATTAAACCACAATGTAGGTGCTTCAAGCCAGACAAGCATTATTCATGATCATTACACCTGCTGATCTAATTCCAATTTCACAAATTTAAACATACTTCAGTACATGCAAATCATGCACTTATTTGTCCCATTTCATATCTTTCAATTGTAAACAATTTAGTAGATGCTTCGCTTGCCTTTCGAATATAACCATGTCACGAAACAGACAAAAGGCCCGCCAAATATACAAAAGTCCTGCTAGTTGAACTTCTCATTTCTGTAGGAAAATCTCCACATATTAACTAAATACACCATACAGAAAATATTAACTTTTATCTTGAACATAGTTTCAACGTATATATTCACTATAACAAAATATTTATCCGCGAACATTTTCCTTTGGAGGAAAGACAATACAATAGATGGTTTCACGGCGCTAAGACAAGTTAGCCAACGTTCGTGAAATAAAACCGAATAATTTCTGTGTGTTAATCACCGACCACGCCCCCTGGCAAGATCTCTGTGGTATGGCAACAATGGCTGTCAAAAAAATCGGTCACATGACTGAACGCTCTGTAAAGCAACATACATGTATCAAGCAAAGTATTGTAAGTGAACTCTTTTTACTTACAAACAATGAAAATTTTGCTTGGAAATTTCAACACATTTTTTAATACCTTTGTTTACTTTCAGGAAAAAAATAAAACATGCTGGCCAGTTCAAAAATTTAGTAAGAGGAGCTGGCAAAGGTGCTCAGAAAGGAAGTCTTATGAAGAAGAAAAACATAAGAAAATAAATCTCTCTTATTAAATAAAAATATCCACATTATTTATAAAATTATACTGCTTTGCAGAAATATAATTTTCTGTCAAACATTTAGTTATTTTATTTTAAAGTTTATCATTTTTCCAATGGCATGTTCCATAAAATCAAAGAGATCAGGTGAGCAGAGAATAAACCTAGAACAGGTACAGTGAAACTCTGTTTATAAGTTTCTCACTTTTACTTTTTTTCACGTTTATATGTTTCTTTGGTAAGTCCCGGATAAATTCCTGTAATTCCCGTACTAAATCTGTGGTCACAGGATAAAGGTTGTAAGTCAATTTTTGGCAGAATTGGTTTAAGTACTGAAACTACTAGTTATGTATCTATATTGTATTTTAGTAAAATGACTGAATTCAAATGTTGCCTTCATAATGACAAAAAAGCGTTGTGAAATTGAGCGTAGTAAGAAGCGTTGGCTCAATAATATTTAACCCTTGATGTCTCCAAACTAAGATTTTTGACTTGTATGCCGTGACCACAGAAATTATTTCAGTTATGCATTTTACGTTTATACATATTTCAGACTTATGCGTTCATAATAAAAGTCCCTTTAGACCATATAAAGTTCAATATCTGGTGAGGCGTGGGGCAACGTGTGCCAAGAGCCCGGTATTTGTATGTTACTCGAGTAGGCACACTCCAGGCCTCTGAGCAGCACTGAGGGGTGTGCAGAGCTGAGGGTGCTGCTCTGGGGCGACTTCCCATTAATGAAGTTTGTAATATAGAAGCTCGACTCAGTCTAGCTGAGAGGCCAACACCGCTCGTGCCAGCGGGGTGGTAGCGCAAAGTCAGCTCCTCGGCCAGATGACCAATTAGTAAGGAAGTTTGTGCGCTGAAAGCCCCACTCTCCGAAGACCCCTTTGCTCACCATAATAACATACAAGATCCTTTCGGTAGTGGCGTGGCACAAACAGCTAAGGAAACAATTGCTTTTCCACATATCAACACGTGCCGGGTGTCAACAGGCTGTGGGACTGTGGCAGTTGTGCGCTTCCTGCCGCCCACGTAGAATATCACACTTTGATCCATGGAATCTCAAGTAGCATCAAGCTTGAAACCGAAGCAACCAGCCACGGGTTGCTGCCACCAGTTGTAGCACATGCAAGATACGGCCTTCATTTCCACAGTGAAACAGAGATGCACAAAGTCATCTGTAAGGTCCCCATTGCGCATCCGTTGTAACGAAAAAGAGTAGTAGGAAAAGGCAACCCCTTTCAATATCAGATAAAGTAAAAATTTTAAAAGTTGTTAGGGAGAGTGGCAATAAAAACGGGTAGATATTGTTAAAGAACAGGGAAAACTGGTAAAATGATAGTGCAAAAATATTGAGTTTTTATTTTGCTCATAATACATTTCAGTTATGTGTTTTTCTCACTTATACATTTTTTCCCTTCAGTCCCCTGAAAAACATGGGTGAAGTTTTACTGTACATTTATTTCACCGGTATGTGTTGAATTCCATTCACCATTGTTATTTTGGATTTTTTGTAAGATAGAAAACAATTTGGTTAGCCTTTGATCGATTCTGTGGTAACCAGCATTATCATATTTAATAGAAACAATAAAAAGTGTTTAATAATGAATAATAATTTACAAAAAGTAATACAGCAATAACTTAAATGCAAAAAATGATTATGAAGTGACATTACGCATGAAATAACTCTTAAACATGAACACTGATCACTAACATCAGTCTTTTCAAAACATTACATCTTGATTTTCATTTTTTATACTTACAGTAAAACCCCTTTATAAGAGACACCTGGGGGAATGGAATTTTGTCTCTTATAAGCGGGAACTCTTATAAGTGGGAAATGCGTTTTGCCATGTTTAATGAGATGTTACCATATTTTTAGTGGATTAGTATGATTTGTACACTTATTTTAAACTTGAGGAAACATAAATTAGCTGATTCCAGAGTCCATTTAGCCAGATCTATTGAGTAAACTTCATGACATTTAAAGCACATGTGCTCATAAATGGATTATATGAACGCCTCTAATGTAAATATTGACACAAGAGTTATAAAAAAATTACATTTGTGTAATTTTTTAAAAAAATGAATAGAGCAAAATGATGTTAAGAGTCTCTTATAAAGTACCTTCATAACTATCACTACCAAAAGTTTAAAGAAAAAAAATTTGGAGCAGTTTTTGAGAAAATCTTGTTTTTGTAAATGTTTATTATTTCACTCGATATTACGTGAAAACATTTTTTTTAGTACATAACGTTAATGTAAGACCTAAATATAGAGAAAAATGTTTATTACAAGAAAAAATTTCTATCTTCAATTTTGTAGCTGTAGAAAAAAAACTGAAAAAACTGCAAACGTTTTCAATTTTCGAAAATTTAGAGTTAACAGTGAAAATACTAACATTGCCACCTCTATAAGTGAATTTCACTCTATTCTCAGAAGAAATTTAAAGAAAAAATTTGGAGCCAACTTTGGGTTAATTTTGAAAAGTCCCACGAGCTTCATGTACAGTAGGGTGTCCCTTATTTTTCGACTTTCAAATTTTTGACCGCTCACCCTCCAATTTTGTTCGAATGACCTTAAAACATGTCTATACAAAATTTTATTGAGATCGGAGCATTCTAATCCGTGCCGACTTGAACGCGAATTCGCGTGACGGACATGTCCAGAGCTATCACCAACCGCTGAGTCAGGCCCGAGCACAACAATACATTAATTTTAATCGATCGTGTCACTTGTGTTTAAAGGTTGCTAATCTAACATAATTTCATATGTAAGTGTCATATGCAGTGCCGAAGAACGTGTATTTTTAATAGGAGATAGTATTAATTATTTATATAAAACTCCAAATAACTGGACACAATTTACCATGAAATAAACAAGTGTTTGAAGTTTTATTTTATAACATATAGGAAGTAAAATGAACAGTTAGTGCAAGCGCTAAACTTGAGTGGTTCGTGAGTGCATGATATTTTGGAAGAAAGCAAGAAGTCCGACAAGAGCTAATCAGCATTGTTCACGAAAACTTAACTTGTACTATTCGGAGTGAAGAAAATTACAAAAAACGCAAGCTAGTATGAAGATATTTCGAAGCACCGTGGACAGTTTAGAAATAATTTTTACAATCTATTTGACATTGCACATCCGAATGCTTTACAAATGATGTACATTGGAAGAAGACAGGATGTTTTTATTTCGGCAGAAAGAGTCAGGACGTAACAGCTATCTTGCAGGACTAGACGAACATCTTGCGTATAGAGAAGAAAGGGTGCAACAAAGATCAATACAATAAGAAAAAAGATTACAAATTCTTTGCTGTGATAAAACTGCAACAAACACTTGACGTTTTGAAGAAGTATACGTCTTTCTTGAAGAAAATTTGGACAGGGCATCGTTCTTTCCGTGCCGTCATCTCATATTCAAACTTATTTTACAATCTGTGTTTGAATGTAAAATACGTAATATAGCAAGCAATCCTGACACCACTTTTTCAGCATTTTAAGGAAATCTAGAAAAGATTTAATGCCATTAATTTTAAAAGTGGCAAATAAAATATGGGAATGTTCTTTAATGAGTCCGAAATTAAAGAAATGTGGGACTTTTATGAAAGTAACAGACTAAAGATACATTTTCCCGGGGTAATGCATCTAGCTCGATATATGGCAAGAGATAATTATTTGAAACGTTTCTGCTAAGATCAGAATCCAAACTATCTTGTGTAATTAAAAATTCCTTAAAGAATATCTCTCTTTTGATTGTAACTGTTTATGTAAAACCGTGGCTTTAGAACAGTGCAGCTGTAAAAACTCCTCATCGAGATGCTTTATAAAATTTCTAAACTCGCTTGAAAGGATAGATTCCATAATTTCAAAAGCATTTAAAAAATGTAGACACCGTAAGTAGTGTTTCTTAGAAGAATTGTCTGTCGTACCGCTTTCTGATGATGAAGTAGACGTTAAGAATCAAAATCCAAATGGTAGTGTAGCCTGAGTATATCTACACATGGAAGAGTGTTATATTCCTTTTTGTGAAAAATTGAATGGAGAACAATATGGTAAGCTCAATTGTATCCCGATGACCATTCTTTAATTTTTATTTCGAGCAGGTCACTTCGGACCACGCAGGGATGCTGAGAATACAGTTCATCGGGGGGGGGGGGATCAGCATTACCCTGGATCCGATTGTTATTTCCCAGGGTTGTTAGCTCTAGGTATGGAAAATGAATGATTATGATGATAGTAAGGGGTGAAAGGACGCACATATGGCATACACAAGTACACCCATTCCCGAGGCGGGACTCGAACCCACGAGCCTGCGGTACAAGATCGCCATGACACTACTGCTTTAGCGATTTAGGCCACGGGGCCGGCCAGTTCTTCAATTATTAATTCGTTAATATACAATATATCTTCTAATTCACGTTAATCTTAATTTCAATAAAAACAATAGCCGAATTTGTGTCAACCAAAAGCAGATATGTTCTCTTGCTTGAAGTTGGATACTAGTTTTATTCAAAACTGTCCTTTGACCTGGTAATGCTTCATATTTAGAAGCTAAAAGTTTATTTATAAAGTTAAAAGCTGTAAATGTCTTCGCTGAAATGCCTATTGGATTAATGTAAGGTTTTCATGGATTACTGGACGTCTTTCATGAGGAGCGAAAGCAATTTTTTGTGTTGTTCAAGAACATCGTTCACTGTACGCATTTTGCATGAATGAAACACTGAAAAAAGTATCCACAAGAAAAATTAAAACTATAACACAGTCTAAAGATTGAAAATGAATTAAATTGTAATATAAAATTATATATTAAAAATGTATCAGTAGTTTTCCACTGACTTTATCCAACAAAACCAATGATCCCTAAAATTCAAATTTCGCGCTCAAGTCGGCACGGGTTAATATCGACATATTGTGATGAAATTTTATTTTCGAGTTAATTTGAGCAAATGGAAAATATTTAGGGGGTGAGCCCAAAAAAAATTGCAAAAAATTTTTTTCGGGCAATATAAGGGACACCCTAATGTACAGTACCCACAAAAATTTAGAATGGTTTTCAAAACCGCAGAATTTCGAGCGGAAACAGCTCGATCGCCGAATATTCATTTTGGAAAAAAACGTACGAATAGTTTTGGCGCTAGTGTTATTCACGGGCGGACGACGGGAAGTTTTGAAAGAAGAAAACAAACCTTTTTCGGTATCAGGGGACCCCAAAACATGCATTCTGTTAAAATCTCGGAGTCGATTTTCTGCAGCATTACATTACTTTCTCTATATTACGTATATATCCGAGATTTCTATATAGGTATCCGAGAAAGTAACAATTGGAAACTCCGGTCAAAACACTAAAAGCAAAATTCTGTGATTTATTCAACTCTGCCTCAGGCAGGTATCAGCTGCTGACGGTTTCATCCAATCGGGAGCTTGAAAGTCAACCATCGTGACAATAGCGACACATAAGCTTCCGATTGGATGAAACTGTAAACAGCCGATACCTTCTAGAGGCACGTTTACAAAAGGCGCACTATAGGTGTTTTCCTTGTTGCCAAAAGACACGAAGCTTACCGAATGAGCTTTCTTCACGAGAACTTCGCACACCTCCCCCCCGCCGGTGACAGGGGTGTTCCGAACCCCTGCTCCAGCCTATTTTAAGCACGTGTCCCAACCCTTACCACGCTGAGGAAATTCCCAAGACACCTGAAGGAAAATTCCACGCTTTGTCTCTTACAAGCGAGAAGAAACGGATGGCGGGGAATAAAATCTTGTCCACTATACGCGGAAATCTCTTATAACGGGGTCTCTTAAAAGCGGAAATAAATGCATTGTTTATATACAACTGACCTCGGGACCGTGAATTTTGTCTCCTATAAGCGGGATTCTCTTATAGCGGGGTTTTACTGTATTATTACATAATGTGAATGTTGTTTATATTGAAATTTAAAAGATAATACAATTCAATGTCATTTCTCCACATTATTATCCATTCATCCACAATGTATCAACGTCTACATTTTCGTTTTGCAGCCAATTTTCTCCTCTCAATGTGTTCATACAATGTAAATCCAATGATGTTTTTGATAAAATACACTCTGTGTAGTGATATACACAATTTTAAAAAGTAATTGCACCTGAAGATTTTACTTTGTGCATGGTGAATTCTGTTTACACAATGTAGTTTTACACAGTAAAGCTACAAAAGTGAAATTCTCTAACTTTGATCATTATCAAAACTTCGCTGCATATACAAGTAGATATTGATAAAAAGAAAGTGTGGTATGGAGTATTGTTGAATTTTCTAAGAATGGAAGAGCAAAAGGTGTGGCTGGTGAAAAGAATTCACCAGTATGTTCACTTTCTGGTTGAGGAGATTTGCAAGACAGTTGAATTGTTCCAGAAGCACAGGTTAGATGAACCAAATGACTGCTCAGGCAGTTCATTTGCCAACAACAAAATAGTAAAAGTTTTAATGTGCGAAAATAAATGCAAGATCACTTCTTAGTTTTGGACTACTCAAGAGACACTTTACAAATTGAAAGAACTGGTAGAAATTTAAATACCTTTAGAATCTTGTCAAAATAATTTGCATAATATATAGCCGCAGATATCCATATTTTCCATCTGTTCAAAATTGTCTGTAGAGTAAGAGCTAGCACCAGTGAAAATGCGTAACACGGATTGAGATAATATTGAGGCTGTCTATTAAAATATTGTTTTTCTCCATTCTTTGCAACTGCAGAGTTGTGTTTTCTTGACATGAAGTGAACTTCTTTTCCTGATAGCTTACTTGCACGTTTTGCAAAACAACAGCGAAATCCCCCAATAAAATAGAGATCTAAAAAGAAAGGTCAGAGAAGATAGTGGAAAATGCTGTCAAATGCCCCATTTTATGGTTCTCGTGAGTGAGTAAGGCTTCACGAGACTGCCGCTCACGAAAAACCCTTGCATCGTGGATGAGGCGACTCGATATTCCCGTAGACGGTAGCCATTGCTGCAAGCAATGCGTTATAGAAACTACTTGTGGACTCGGCAATGCTTCGCTATTGCAATGTATTACACTTCACACGCTACTGTTCAGGGGATTGTTAATCACGTTTTACGCTACGCAGCGCAAACATTTTAATAGATGGAAAACTTTCTCGCAAGTATGGATTTGTTCTATGTGCTCCCGTCGAGGTTGTTTGGTCCACGTCCTGACGGGGGGATGCAGAGAAGGCTCTCAAGTGTTCCTTTCTCCATTTTTTCATCGTCTTGCTTTTCATTTCATGTCACGTATATTCTTTTCATTCCTTTTTCTTCCTCACTGGCCCTCTCTGTACGCTGAACGCCCACCCATGTGTTTGCCGTGCGTGGCGACCTGTGTCGGAGGGAATGTGTGTCCTGGCAGTTGAGGGACCTGTTTTTTTCCCTATCTATACTGCGATTTTTGTAGGAAGAGCTCTGAAGATAACTGAAATCCCATCTTCGCGATGGAATATGTCACGGCATTTCGCGTCTTTTCTCGGTCTTGCCGGTAGAAGTCGCATGATCGCAAGCACTGCTTCATACGGTTGCGATCGTGCGAAATCTAGCGGAACGACTGTGAATGATACGAAATGCCGTGACATATTCCATCGCGAAGATGGGATTTGAGTTATCTTGAGAGCTCTTCCTACAAAAATCGCAGTATAGTCCTAGTGCTACTGTTCGCCTTGCACTAAGTGGTACGTTGATTACCTATTTTGGGAAACATTCCCTGTAGTTTCCAACACACTCGCCTTGGCCCCGGACTCTTCTAGGCGGGCGGTCGGGAGCTAACCCACTCCCGATCAATCGGCTCGGACTAGGTCTTGTACTGAACTCCAGGGTGAGCAGGGGAATCCACGGCGGTGCAGCGCTGTGTTATTCCCCCACTATATCCTCGTGGCAACCCTGGCACTCCGATGGAGTGTCCCCTTGTTGGGCTCCGTGGTGGGTGGGGGCCACGAGGATGAACCTATTCCATCTATATGGATACTTCACCTTTCCCCCCCCCCTCTTCCGCAAGGAAGAGGAGATGTGCCGATAGAACCATCGACTTGAATAGTTTCTTTTCTAGAGAAGAAGATCGACCCAAGATGCCTCGTTTCCTCCTCATGCCATGCGCTGAGGAAGGTAAAACTTTTAAGTGCTGTCCGTCTGGCGCGAGCCATAGAAGAGGCTTACGGAAAGCTCCAAGCGGTCGTGCGACAGAGGAACGGAACGATTCTTTTTGAAGCACGTACCGACGAGCAAATTGGAAAAATTAAAAATACAAAGCAGATTGCCGGCCTCCAGGTACTAGTCACGGTCCATCCCACCTTGAACCTGCGCAAAGGCGTGGTAAATCACGAGGACTTTGCTTCAGAAACGGAGGAAGATCTTCTAAACTTTTTTAAGACCTATGGCGTGACTCAGGTGTACAGGATCGGAAGGAAGGAGCAGGGGAAAGTGATCCCTACTTCTACCCTGATCCTTACTTTTGACCGACCATCTCTCCCGGAAAGGATCGTTACCGCTTTCTACAACCTCCGTGTGCGGCAGTATGTGCCGAACCCTTTGCGCTGCTTCAAGTGCCAAAGGTTTGGGCATACTCAGCAGCGATGTATGTCCGTAAACGCGGTTTGCGGGAAGTGCGGATCGTCAGTTCACGACCAACAACCCTGCGACAAACCACCGCACTGTGTGAATTGCGAAGGCGATCACCCAGCCAACGACAACAAGTGTCCCACGTTTCTCCGGGAAAGGGAAATCCAAAAAATAAAGAGTAACCGAAAAGGTTTCCTTCCCTGAGGCGAAGCGTAGGTTCCAAATCAGGAATCCAGTGGACCTATCACGATCCTTTTCCAGTGCTGTAAAACCTAAGTCCCCGGGGGTAACAGAGAGTTGTCAAACTCGCTGTACCCCAGCGGTAGTCTCACATTTCAGTTGTCAGGTGTCGCCGGTAGACTTCCCCGAAGATTCGGCGTGCATCCAAGGTGGGAAAATTATCATTCCCACAAAGTACAAAAAACGTGTCCAGAAACTCCACCAGACATCGACCACTTCAACTGAAACTTCTACTGAAATCGATCTTAAGCAGACACCGCCTCCCAGGAAAAATACGTCATCCAAATCCCGTCCTCCACTTTCTGTTTCCGAGAATCACATCGGACGATCCTCCAGTTCTTGTAGATCTCGGTCACCCGTGGCCAAAAGTCGGGAAATCCCCCCGACACAGACGACCATATCCAGCAGCAGTCAGGATGACTCTGCTGTTGATGAGGAACCCACGAGAGTTCCTCTACAACCATTCAGAAGGTGAGAAAGAAAAAAAAGCAACCAAAGAAATAATTTCTCATAATGGCTCTCTCATGGAACTTAAATGGTCTTCGTGCTCACTCAGAAGAATTAAGATTAATAATTTCTCGCCACAAACCATGTATAGTCTGTCTTCAGGAAACTCATCTTCTCCCTCATCATCCCGTCTCTTCGCGGATTTAACATCTATCGGTTTGATCAAGACGACGGACTTCGTGCTCACGGCGGCGTCGCGGTACTCATCCGCGACTCCCTGTTCTCGGAGGAACACAACGTTCGAACCGACCTCCAAACAGTTTGCGTACGGGTACACCTACCATCCTTCTCTTTTACGGTGTGTAGTATATACATTCCCCCTGGCCAAGTCGTGTCACAAGAGGAACTCGAAGATGTTTTTTCTCAGTTGCCCGCCCCTTTTTTTATTGCGGGGGATTTTAATGCCCACAATCCCCTCTGGGGTGGCACGAGGACCTGCCCGAGAGGTTGTATCCTCGAAAATATTATTGACCAGCAAAACTTAATTCTTCTGAATTCCGGGAATCACACTCATTTCTCCATGGCGTCAAACTCCTCGTCAATCGATCTGGCACTCTGCAGTCCATCCCTATCTACCATGGTAGAGTGGACTGTACTCGATGATCTACATGGGAGTGACCATTTTCCCATTTTGGCCCACTTTAATGTCCCTCATTTAGACGTCATCCACCCTCCTCGCTGGCTATTCCATCGAGCCGACTGGGATACATTCAGCGACAAAATTATAATGCCAGACCACTTTTCAAATAATATCGATACCTTGGTGGCCCAATTCACCGACGCCCTTCTTCGCGCAGCCACCATTGCAATCCCGAAGTCTACGTGTCTGCCACGACGCGTCCCTGTGCCTTGGTGGAATGCTGACTGTGCCACCGCGGTGCGTGACCGAAAGCAAGCACTCGCGAGGTACAGAAGTACTGAGTGTGTCAACGATTCTGTTTATAACCGAGCTCTCGAAAAATGTCAAGAATTAGGACTAGAAATACCACGCACTCGAACTAGAAAAATTCCTCGGAATCCTCGTAGAACAGATTATTCTCCAAATATAGCGAACTACACTGATAGTAAGAAAAACGAAATAAAGTTTTTTACATTTTATCCCGTTCTTGATTCTGCTATTGAAACTTTGAACTTTAAGTTTTCACAAGAATCTACATCCATTATCGACGCAGTAAGAAATTGTATACATCTTAGGTCTACTGAGAATGATAAAAAATTACTGTGTCAACATTTTGATTTGAATTATTCAGAATTACAAGCTGAAATTCAGTTACTGAAAGCCAGAAAATGTGATAATTATCCTCCAAATAACCTACAGAAATGGCTTATTTGGCTAGATGAAGATTGTAGAAAGACTACGTAATTGTAATTTTAGAGAGGTACTAATCAAGTTTTCTGTGATTCCAGTAACAAGCTGTTCATGCGAACGATGTTTTTCAAAGCTTGTAATAGTAAAATCAAAGCTTCGATCTACAAAGGGCCAAGAGCGTTTGTCTTCTTTAATGTTATTATTTATTGAACAGTCGAAAACTATGAAAATTGACATACTCGATGTTATCAATGAATTTAAAAAACTTGTTCCTTTTGAAAGGCGAATGTTACTCTAAAGATTGTATTTATTTTCAATTAGTTACTAAATTCAATTACAAATAAAATTAGTTTTAAATGTTGTATAGATTTCAAATATATTGTAAACATATTTTTAATAAAAAAAATTAAAAATTCTAAAAATAAAAAAATTGAAAAGATTATAAAATTAATAATTAATTCATGGGGGGGGGTAGCGGAAGTGTTAGGTCAGGCACCCCCATTCCTAAAATCCTCCGCACGCCTATGCACGCGCATCAAGTGTCAGTATCAACAGCTCAGTACAAGAAATCAACATACAATACATGTACGTTACTTTACAACGCATTGCCAGATGACATTAAACAATTAAAGTCGGTACACAAATGTAAGTTAAAAGTAAAATCTTTTCTCCTGCAAAACTGTTTCTATACAATTAGAGACTATACTGATCGTCAAAAAGAAAAATAATGTTTATTGTAACAAAACAATGATATATAATGAATTAGTTTACATTTGTATTGTATACATTTTTAAAAAAATATTTAATATGCCTGTAACAAGTAATGTAGTTCAGCTTCTGGGTCAATGACCCCCATCTCGATCAGGTTTTCGTCCAGTTTCCCTGAGCAAATGCACTTTCCATTGAGCAAATGCTGAGATGGCCCCTTGCATTTTTCTTACTACTTGCAATTAATACCAGATATTGGAAAGGGGTGTAAATGCGATCATGTCTCTCAATTTTTCGTTTGAACGATGCATAAACTCGATCACACGGGAGGAAAGAATGTCCGTGAAGTTGGCACCACCACCAAAGCGAAAACAATTTAAACAATAACCATTCGTTTGTACACGTTTGTTCCTCAAAAACATTCGTTTGTACCAAAGCCACTTAAAAGATACAACACTTTCAAATGTGGTGGTGCCAACTTCGCCTTCGCCTCGCATTTGTAGGAAAAAGACGACATGCTAAACAAAATACTGCATCTGCTGCGACACTGTATTCCAACCATTTGAATTTTTCGAACCACGTTGAATGGAAAGATCTTGTTTGTTACTAATTACTGTTTGAGGATAATTATCTAGTTTAGGCTGAAATGGACCACGTTGAATTCTAAGATTTTTTTCCAGTCTGTTTTTAGGTAACTCACAGTTAGGATCATCGAACTCGCCTAAATCTTTGGCATGACCAGTAACTACAAAAAGAAATCGTTAACGAATGTTATTGACTAATTTTAAAAATATTTATACAAATGTGTATTTTATAATTAAATTTATATATAATCTTATTTTTTTAGCTTATTCATATAAAATGAGGTTTCTTTTAGAAAATTATCTACTGTGAAAATTAATAGATCAAATATATTAATAAACCACACACACATTAAAATAAAGAGAAATTCAGAAAATATTTTTACACTTTCAATAGCTAAATATGAAATAATATAAATGCTCAATTAGTATCTTTTAATTTCAATTATTAGGTGAAATAAGTTTAATTTTTTTAACATTTTACAATTAACAAGTGCAACATGAATACAAATTGTTAAAGTATGTATGTATTTATTTATTTTGTCAAAAAAACAGTAAAAACTGTATATGACGTGTGGGGAAAGAAATTTATCTGCGCACATTTTCTTGAGGGCCAGAATTTTATTTAAAAAAAACGAAAACGAAAAAATTAATTTAGAAAATAATTATTTTAGAAAAATAAAGATATTTGAAAAATGTTTTTTCCCGAGTTATAGAAAATCAATTTCAACTGTAAATGAACTACAAGCAAAAGAAGTGCTCAACAAAACGTGCGCACAGTGAAGCTACATTTACGTCCAGAAGCAAAACAAGGGGCCATCTCAGCATTTGCTCTATGGATCAGGGAAACTGGACAAAAACCTGATCGAGATGGGGGTCATTGACCCGGAAGCTGAAGTACATTACTTGTTACAGGCGTATTAAATATTTTTTTAATGTATACAATGCAAACATAAACTAATTCATTATATATCTTTGTTTTGTTACATTATTTTTCTTTTTCACGATCAGTATAGTCTCTAATTGTATAGAAACAGTTTTGCAGCAGAAAAGATTTTACTTTTAACTTAAATTTGTGTACCGACTTTAATTGTTTTATGTCATCTGGCAATGCGTTGTAAAGTAACGTACATGTATGTTGATTTCTTGTACTGTGCTGTTGATACTGACACTTGATGCACGTGATTTCTACGGCGTGTGTTGTAATTATAAATATCAATATTGCATGAAAATATGTTCCC
Source organism: Acheta domesticus (assembly GCA_031308135.1). Classification (NCBI taxonomy): domain Eukaryota; kingdom Metazoa; phylum Arthropoda; class Insecta; order Orthoptera; family Gryllidae; genus Acheta; species Acheta domesticus. The sequence continues at coordinate 100,101,760 of JAHLJT010003656.1, read as the reverse complement.
TCCGTTAAGTAGGTCATTTTTGACAAATATTACAGATTCGTAAATAAATAGACAAGGCAATGGTAGGATTCCCAGCTCAATGAAAAGAGGCTTGCAGGAATCGCGTGGAAGGCATTTTTTCATTATTCGAATAATTTTCTTTTGCAATCTGAAGGTCTGAATACTACAGGATGAGCTTCCCCAGAATACTATGCCATATCTCAGGCGGGAATGCACATTTGCAAAATAAACGCAACGAGCTGCACGAAGGCTGACAGAATTTGAAAGAATTCTGAATGCATAGCATAATGAACTTAATTTAGTGTTTAATTCTGTTATATGTACATTCCATTTGAGGTTTGATTGAATTGAAAGACCTAAAAATTTTGTTGCCTCAACATCAGCTAATTGCATATTGTTCATTTTCAATGGAACATGCGATTTCCGATTTGAGATGCAAAAATGCATTGAAACAGTTTTTCTTTCGTTAACAATTAATTTGTTATTATTAAACCAATTTGAAACTTCTGAAATTGTACTATTTACTGCTTCTTTTTTGCAAAGAACATTCGTGTCATCAGCAAACAGAACCGTTCTTCCATTTTTAATAGACGAGGGCATATCGTTTACATATAACAGAAAGAGAACAGGACCTAAGATCGAACCTTGCGGGACCCCATGCTCAATTGGCAAAGAATTGGAAATATAAGTATGTAATGTCCTTTCCTGCCAGTATGGTATTTCTACTCTTTGAGTCCGATGTTTAAGGTAGGAAGTTATCCAATCTAGGGCAATACCACGAATTCCATACGAAGGTAATTTTGAGAGCAAGATCTTATGGTCAATAACGTCAAAAGCTTTCGAGAGATCTAAGAATATTCCAATGGGTATTTCATTTTGGTCTATTGATGAAGCAACATCTTTGAGAAAAGAAAAAATGGCAGTTTCCGTAGATTTTGATTTTCTAAAACCGTGTTGTGAGTCTGAAAACGCTCTGTTTTTCCTGAGAAATGTTTCCATTCGTAAGTAGAAAAGCCTTTCTAATATTTTTGAGAAAACTGAGAAAATGTATTTATAGGTAATTGTATTTATAATACATACCTTCTGAGTCAGTTGCTAAACTAATTTCATTCGATTCATCCAGTAAATTTTCAACCACTGGAATCACAACATTTTCTTCGTGTGATTTTGTTTTAATAAGCCAATTGTCCATAAAACTTTTGCTGTTATTTTTGTCATCCATGATAAAAACTAAAATATTAAGCACAACATATATTTAAATAGATTCATATGTAAAAATTAAGTTTTTAATTTAATACAATAGTAGAGATTTATTGCAACAAACCTCATTGAACTGATAATTATGAGTAGTTAAATCTTCAGCTTCAACTGTAAATTAGGCTTTGGATTTACTCGAAACTGTTAATGTTTGCAATTTTTGGAACGTGCTTTTCTGACTGAGAATTGGTCAGTGTCTATTTCAAACGTTGCACGACATGTAAATTGAATGCGGCACCCTAAGTGTTGCTCAGTAGGTGACGATTGCAGCGCCACATGTACGGTTAAAAGTATAAGTTACGTTTAAAATTTAAAATTCGTTAAGAATAAATAAAATGTTAACTCTTTTGTTTTGAAATAAGTTAATGTTAAACTGTGTTACATACGATAATTGGCAAATTTTATACGAATTTAATACAAAAATTAACATAACATTTACATGACGAAAAGGGTGTTCACTTTTCCCAATAAATTTGAAAAGTGAAAAGAAATATAATTCCAGTTCAAAATAATTATTTAACGATACTTTTTGAAATAAAAGTATTTTTTAGTATTTAAACACAAGCATTTGTATGATAAAATTATATACAGATTTAAATCAATAAATATTGTACATAATATAATAAGCATTATTTATGGAAACTAATTAACATTTATTACATTATTTACTAAATGTTTTCAGTTTTAAGATGTATGCTAATTTTAAATAAGAACAATATATACATACATTGCATTTTTTGTAAAAAATAGTGTGATATTAGTTTGATTTATAATGTTGTAATAAAAGTAAAAAATATAAATAAAAAGTAGCAATTAACATCAGTTTTACAGTACAATTTCCTTAACAGATCAATGGATACAATTAAAAAAATATGTAATTTGAAAAAAAAGTCGTGTACTTGTAATGGGGGTGCCCAGGCACCCCCGGCACCCCCTGTGCGCACGCCTATGTGCGCGTGATTTCTACGGCGTGTGTTGTAATTATGAATATCAATATTGCATGAAAATATGTTCCCTCCGTTAAGTAGGTCATTTTTGACAAATATTACAGATTCGTAAATAAGTAGACAAGGCAATTGTAAGATTCCCAGTTCAATGAAAAGAGGCTTGCAGGGATCACGTGGAAGGCATTTTTTCATTATTCGAATAATTTTCTTTTGCAATCTGAAGGCCTGAGTACTACAGAATGAGCTTCCCCAGAATATTATGCCATATCTCAGGCGGGAATGCACATTTGCAAAATAAACGCAACGAGCTGCATGACGGCTGACAGAATTTGAAAGAATTCTGAATGCGTAGCATAATGAACTTAATTTAGTGTTTAATTCTGACATATGTACATTCCATCTGAGGTTTCATTGAATTGAGAGACCTTAAAATTTTGTTACTTCAACATCAGCTAATTGCATATTGTTCATTTTCAATGGAACATGCGATTTCCGATTTGAAATGCAAAAATGCATTGAAACAGTTTTTCTTTCGTTAACAATTAATTTGTTATTATTAAACCAATTTGAAACTTCTGAAATCGTACTATTTACTGCTTCTTTTTTGCAAAGAACATTCGTGTCATCGGCAAACAGAACCGTTCTTCCATTTTTAATCGACGAGGGCATATCGTTTACATATAACAGAAAGAGAACAGGACCTAAGATTGAACCTTGCGGGACCCCATACTCAATTGGCAAAGAATTTGAAACATAAGTATGTAATTTCCTTTTGTGCCAGTATGGTATTTCTACCACGAAGTCTACTCGTGATTTCTACTCTTTGAGTCCGATGTTTAAGGTACGAAATTATCCAATCTAGGGCAATACCACGAATTCCATACGAAGGTAATTTTGAGAGCAAGAAGTTATGGTCAATAACGTCAAAAGCTTTCGAAAGATGTAAGAATCCTTCAGTAACCCCGAACATTTGTTCACGAGCCACCACTGGTAATACCTAAAAAATAATATCGATAATGCAGAACTGCTGAGTAATGCTGATCATTATATTCAGGGCATATTAGAAGAGGAAAAGGTTATAATATAACCTTTAGAATATAATCTTGTATATTATACTTCTATTGAAGCACAGGGGCTCTTGACGTAAATCAGCTGTTACTGTGTCATCGAATCGTCACCGTAGTGACGCCACTGAAGTGACGTTTTAGCTCTCGATTGGATGACACCGTAACATTTGGTAAACTGTCAAAGAATACTATAAATAAACCGAAGTACACGGTCCAATGTACCATGCGTTTGTAATTTTTTTTACGTGACATCACTTGTTTCGTAAGACGTGACATGCGAAGTATTCTGCGAGAGTGCTCTTTTTTAGTCATCTTGGTATTCTGTTCTAGGACGGACGTGAAATAATTTAATTAATCGAATCATCTGCTTTGAAGGTAATTTGAGCATACTTACGTTATCTGTTGGATAGTGAATATAAAATTTAAAGTAGTGTATTAATTTAATGTTCTCTCATTTGAAGTAAGAATGTTGAAGACAGTGGCAAGGTCGAAATTCTGTAGACTTTTAGTCCTTCCAAGTCGGAGGGTGCACGAGACCAACCGAAAACTCGAAGTAAAAGAAGTGCAGGAAATAAAAATACCAGTACCGTGGGGTCATATAGCAGGTAAAATTTCTTTAATAACTATGATTATTCGTACAAATATATCTGTCTTGTCACATTTGATGTGTTTTTTCAGGGAAGTGGTGGGGAGACACAAATATTCAACCATTAATTGGGCTGCATGGTTGGGAGGACAATGCTGGGTCATATGATACATTAGCACCCCTTTTGGAGTTACCAAGTTTCCTTGCAATTGACCTTCCTGGTCATGGATTATCAACTCACTTTCCATTTGGCAGACCTTACCATGTATTGGATACTGTGTTACTTCTGAGGCGAATATCAAAATATTTCAGTTGGAATACCCTCTCTCTTATGGGGCATTCATATGGTAGTTGTGTCAGTTTCATTTTTGCAGCAACATATCCTGAATGTGTAAACATGTATATTAGCATAGATTGTGCTCGAACGTTGATGGCACCTGACATAAGGACGGAAGTTGACCAACTTAGAATTATAAGTGATAAATTATTGAGTTTGGAGAAGAAGATGGAAACAAGTGAACCTCCATCATACAGTTATGACCAAATTGTAGATCTTTTACATAAGGGGTCATTAGAATCTCCATCAATAGAGTCCTGCAAGGTTTTGTTAAAGCGAGGAATGCTTCCATCTACAAAGCCAGACTGCTTCTATTTTTCACGTGATCCTCGACTAAGGTTTCATGCAATGGGACGTCTTCCATATGAGTATCTCTTACAATTTGCTCCAAGAATTAAATGTCATCATTTGAGCATCAGAGGTGTACAAGGTTTGCTATTTGGTGGTGAGAAAGAAGAAGTATATGTGAAAACTCGAGATTTAATAAAGAAACCTGGATTTCACTTCGAACATCATGATGTGGAAGGAACTCATCATTTACATTTGAACAATCCTGAGAAAGTAGCACCATTAATCAACAGCTTCTTAAATTTATGTCAAGTTAAACAATGATGGTGATATTATCAGAGTTAATAATTTTACAACCCACATTCAGGGGGCCTGTTACAAAAGATACTTTTTGTTTTTTGTTCAAAATAAAAAATCAGTATTTAAATACTTTTTACTATTTTGGTAATGAAAAATAGTGACAGAATGTGTACATGTAATTAATTGTGTGAAACTTCGCTCCTGGAGAGCAACTACAGTAATGACCAATACTTACTGAGTAGTAAAAGTATTACCATTAATTACAAATTGTTGTAATGTGATTTGTAGGCTAGTTTTTGAGTGATACCTTTCAAATCCTTGATTTAATATGCCATGAGACATTGAAAATTTATTGAAGTTGCCAGTCTAATTGATAGATAATGGTGATAAGAGTGCGATACTATTTGGAGTTAGCAAAGAGTTTTTAAATGTGGAATAGCACAATAAAGGAAAATACTGTAATAGAGATTGTAAGGAATTGCATTTTTATTTGGGTACATTTCAGACTGTTTTAGAGAGACTAGTGTAATCACAAGATGTTTTAATGAAAAGATAGTACATTTTTGTAACATTAAATAGTTTTCGAATTGTTCAAGTGGCTAATTAATGATTAGTATTGCATTCTGCCCACTCTTGTTTGTGTAGAGCAGGTCTCTCTCAGATGGGTGGTAAAACCTGAGATTGTAGTAACAAATGCAATTGTAAGTTAAGTCTAGGGGCCAGATTTACATGGATGGGGAACCCTATTGCAAGAATGTTGTGCAGATCCACATAAAACAAAAAAGTGAGTTTCCATTTTAGTATCAAAAGTATATTCCATTTGAATAATATTATTCATATTTTAGTAAATTGCAAGTAAATTTTACATTAATGAGCTTAAAATTGTTGTTACAGTAATCAGTATGTTTAAGCTTTTAATATTAAATATATTTCTACAATATAATTGAAATGATGCCTTATAATTAAAAAAGGCGTGAATTAATTATGCAAATTTTATTACAAAACAATAAAAAATACATTTCGGTGATCCCTATTGCCCCAATTTAAATCTGGTCCTGAAGTTAGTAGCATGAAATGCATTCATGCAAATTCGTTAGCATCAAATGCATTAATATTTATTTTTTTAGTAAATTATGATTGCACAGACAAGTTAGATAAAATGTTATTGTTATTGTATTATAAATATTGTTGTGATAATAAAATGTTATGAAATAACCAAATTGTTTCTATAAGAAACAGGAATCTGAAACAGTCTTAATACTGTATATATTTGACATTAATTTAATTTGAAATATTTTGTCTTTGTTTAATGTTTTGTTACTGTTAATTAACATTTTTTACTTATTTGGTTGCTCATAATATACTTAAGAGCATTAAATAAAAATGGGGATATTTCTTTGTAACTCTGAAAAAGTGCCATAAATTTATTTGGTAAGTGAACTTTAGTTTTCAAAAAATTAATTAAGTCGTTGATGAGTGATTTTGTATATGTTTAGGCAAATGGTGGGGAAGCTCAGACATGAAGCCTTTACTAGGTCTGCATGGTTGGCAAGATAATGCTGGTACATGGGACAGATTAGCACCTCTGCTGCCATCAGATATCAGCCTCCTGGCAATTGATAGCCCTGGTCATGGATTGTCTTCTTACTTTCCAAGAGGTATTCCGTATCGTATTACTGACCAGATATTTGCTTTGCGGCATGTTGTCAATCATTATGGATGGGACAAAATTTCTCTGTTAGCTCATTCAATGGGCGCTCTACAATCTTTTCTTTATGCAGCAGTTTTTCCTGATGAAGTTGAAAATTTGATTTTAGTTGATGCTTTTAAACCATTGTCAGTTGATCCCAACAAAGACATAGATAAGCTTGCAGCAGGTCTCGACAGATATCTGAAAGTAGAAGATTTAGATGAAAGTATTAATCCTTCCTATAGTTATGAAGAAGCAGTCCAGAGGTTGCATGATGGAATGGTGGGTCAGTCATTAACCAAAGAATCATGTGAAGTATTAATGAAGAGAGGAACTGAAAAATTTGGAGACAAGTATGCTTTTACAAGAGATAAGGCTCTAAAAGTTGGAAGGCTGAGTGGTTGGTTACATGAGTATGTACTTTACATGGCATCACGTATCACATGTAATGTACTATTTATTAAGGCTGATCCAGGTCTTGTTTTTGAAAGTTTAGAAGTCAACAAACAAACTTTAGAAGCTATGAAAAAATCAGCTAAGGTTTTTGAGTTCCACACTGTAGAAGGGTTGCATCATGTTCATCTGAACAATCCTGAAAGAGTGGCACCTATCATTATCAACTTTCTAAAATCTCCAAATCAAAAGAATTCAGATATTTCAATAAGTTCTCTGGAGAAAATGAGCAAAAAAGAGTCTTTGAATTTTATGTAAGTAGAAGGTACTTATTGACTTGTTTGTTGAAAGCTTATTTGAAAATGAAAAAGCAGTATTATAGAACAATGCATATTTTCTTACTTTGTTTAAAGCTTTTTTCTATTTATTACAAAAAACATTGGAAAATTACAAAAAACATAAATATGTCACTGATTGCTGTTGCATTTCCCAAACGAGCAATTTTAGTTGACAAGTTTGTTGGAGCTCTATTTCTCATTGGTAAGAGTGTTATAAATATTTAACTGCAGTATGAAAGTATGCATCTCATTGAAATGCATAATGAAACACATGCCAAGAACTCTTCAATTTTTGTAAGCAATTTTATGTACATGACATTTTTGTCCACTTTTACTGGAAAAATTGCAACAATGTTTTTTATTGTGAGAACAGTTTTCAGCTGAAAACGATCTATTATTTCCTATTGTTAAAGAGAATGAGAATAAAGAAAATATTTAGTTAAAAATTTTTATTATATATTTGAGAAGTACATTGTCATTTGTTCCTTGTTGTCATGTAAAATTTCCACTTCATTTGCTTTCCTAGCATTTACATCTATTACATCTCCCGTTGCTCCATTATAATTTTTCAGTCTTGATCAGTCAGACCATCTATTCCCATATTTTTCTATTTTCTCCTTACTTTTTAGTTTTATTTATAATGTTCATATCAGGATGACTGAAAAAGCTGCATCTCTCTCCCTATGGTTGGTATGAAGATTTAAATAATAAATACTTTACTTTCAAATTCTTCAGAATATAACCAAAGTAATGGTATGAGAAGGGACTGAATTGTTAGAAATTATTTTGCCAATGATATACAAATAAGAAAAGTCCTTGACGATCTTTATTAAACATACTGTATGATATAGATCATTCACATAACAGCAATATAAATTAAAAGTTTTACATGTTTTCATGTATAAAATATGAGAAAATAGATATAATGACATACACTATTAATGTATCTTACAAATCTACATGATTTTACAACAAATGTGTTGATTCATTAAAAATTCATTATTTCAACAATTCAAAAATATGTATAATACAATGCATAGCATTGATAACAGAATAAGTATCATTACTGTATTCAGCAACTCTCTTAGAATGAATAACACTTTTCAGTTGCACACAGAAAATACTTTCAGTAGAATACAAACAACATACACTTTCAAAATGAACGAATGAAGTACCACTTCCTGCTCAGTTGTTCTTTACTTTGAAGTAAAACAAACAATCAACATTTAATGTCAATGTAGGTTCAAGCACTGTGCTTTGTTCACATTTGTAACAAAACAATTATAAACAGAAAGTTTGACATTTTAATAGTCACCTTTCAAGTATTAACATTTTATCTTACATACAAATTAACTTTGCTGAATTTTCATTTCACTATGAATTTTGAAATGCTTTTTAAATTATAAAAAAGTGGCCCAAGTAACTGATGTACATTATAGGAATTTCAAAGATACAAAATAGTTCTAAACATACGATTATTAACATAAGAATGTGTGGTATGGCAAATTAACTGTATATCAAACAAACTATTTCGTGTCTAATTTTCTTTAAATCAACCTATATTTGTAAAGAATTGGTTTGTGATGTAACTAATTTTTTAATATAAGGTAATTATTTAACTAATTATTAATAAGGAATTATGTTTATACAGTTACCATCTTGTCACAATACTTGATTCTGCATTATGAATCTTGTATTATATTGCTTCAACAAGATAGATATTCAGATTTGAAGAGTCAATGCTGTAGTTTAAATGAAAAAAGAATTGCTTGGCAATAATCTGTAGTCAAACAACTGAACTGATAACTCAGTTAACTTAATGAAAGAATAAGTTATCATTCATTCACAATGTGAAGTTTTCGTCTTTCACAGCACCCCTCCTTTCTTTTTCCTATTTGGTCCTAATTTGATGGTATTTCTAATTTCATCTCTATAAATCTATTATGCCATGGGAAATAAATTTGTATATATTTAGGGGTATAGCTAAGTCGTTATTTTGAAATAAGGCGTTTTTTATTTTGAAATAAGGAGTTATAATTGTGCAATCTATTATACATAAGATTTCACTTGGCCAAAAAAAATAAATCTTATATGGAATATTTGGTTTTACAAAAATTAAGAACAATTGTATCAAACAAGGAGTTTACATAGTTATTGTTGTTTTTGAGTTGTCTAAAATATTAGGCACTCCCTTCTCATAATAATCAGGCCAAAGGATTAAAAATGTGTTACTTAGAACTTGTGGTCGTACCAAGCCATAGGTTTTTTAAAATATAAAATCTTGCTTAGCTGGAAATTTAAATAAAATTAAAATAGCTACATTAACTCCACTACTAGTAAGCATGCAGTAAAAGTAATATAATTTCAATAAGGCAAGTTAATGCAATAAAAATAATGTAATTTAACAAAGCTGATATTTCAAATGTTCTTAATTAAAATAAATAAGTAAATAAAAAAAATACAACAGTAGAATCACTAATTAAACTTCTTTGCATTGGCCTCATAAACAACTTTGGTGAAAAACACAACAAACTACGAGGTTGAAAAAAATTCTTGGAAATTTTCTCACCAGAATCACGCACTCTGTTACAAGGTTTCTTTGTAGTCGAAATCTAAATAGTTTGACAGTGGAAGGAAGAATTTGTATTTTTAATTGCTGTCATTTTTTGGACCATAGTCAATTGTGCATGAATGGGGAAGAAATAATTTCCTGTTTCATGCCTTCTAGTTTTCTGTTCCTAGGCCCCTATAATGAAAATAAATTTGTACAATTTTTTGACATAAATTTTGGAATGTAGAACTGGTATTCTCTCCTGTACCAGATTGCAGAACAATTAATATTCATTAAATGTTCAGTTGACATGTAATTTGTGACAAAAATCTTTATCATGAATTATCTTCTAAATCGTTTTCTACATGAATCCCACCTTTAATGGAGGATGTTCATGGTCCTAATTTGGAGACCCTTCCTTGCAGTAAAAATGATTTTTTTTTTTCTATTGTCTTAAACAAGAAAAGAAAATTTTCCAATGCATCAGTTTAAATTAAATGAATTGTTAGCATAGTAAATAGATACACTTCTTATCAATACATATTTTCTTTACACAGTCACTTCTTTTTACAATTTGAGGACTACAACTGATTATCTTTTGTGTATCTTAGAATGAATTCTTTGTTCATTAACAGTTATAAAGAGTCTATTGGTGTTTTGCACCAATGGTTTTTTTGATCTGATACTATTGCCTCCAATGGAAATCGTATCAATGGAACTGCTGCTTTTTTGTAGCAGTTACCAAGAACAGAGAAGCGGTATTTTCCTCACTGCCATCAATTGTAAGAGCTAATGTTAACAGTGTGTTTGGTGTCAGTGAAGCGAAAAGCTAGAAGGTTTGTTTGCATTATATGAATGCACGATAGGGGATAAACATTTCATCAACAATTGATACTCCATGCCATGAGGTCTTAATTGTTAAAATTCCAAAAAAAGGGAGACAACTAAATGCAAAAATTGGAGAGGAATCTCATTGTTATCAGTACCAGGTAAAGCATTTTCCAAAGTAATTCTAAAAAATATGTGGAGAGATTGAAAAAAATGCTCTGAAGGGAGGGAGAGTTTTAGAGAGAATTCAAGCTGTATTGATCACATAAATATGCTACGTCTTGTAGTGGAACAGACCATTGAATGGAACATATTATACTTGACCTTCATTGACTTAACATAGGTGTTTGATTCACTATAACATGAAAATACCTGGCAAGTACTGAGAAGATACGGAATACCAGACGAGATATTGCGTGTTATTAAAGATATGTATGAAACATATACTTGTCAGATAATGCAAAGGGAAATTATCAAGTCCCATTGGAAGTCAAAAGTGGAGTGCAGCAGGGAGGTATACTATCTCCTGATTTTTCTTGTTGTTATGGATGACATAATGAGACGAGTAACAGGAGGTTGAAAAGTGTGGAATTAGATACATTTTAAGGGATGCTCTTGAAAATCTTGACTACGCAGATGATGTGTCTCCTGGCTCAGAGGTTTAACAACATGCAAGAAAAGGTGAAACATCTGGGGAAGGAAGCCAAGCTCCTTTGTTTTTCAGACCAGCCCGAAAATGAGACAAAGACAAAGGAGCTACAAATAAATTCTCTTACGTCCAAAGATCTAAGAATTGCTGATCAGAAAATATAATGTGTTGACCCCTTTACGTATTTTGGGAGTGTGATTAGCACAATGGGAGGTTTGGAAATTGAAGTTATTAGAAGAATTGGTAAAGCAAATTCTGCATTCCTGATGTTGTACCTCATGTGGAGAAACAATTTTAACTCACAAAAAATGAAGTTGAGAATATTCAACAGCAGTGTCAAGGCTGTCTTACTTTATGCATCAGAAACTTGGCAAAGGAATATCACCATTACAAACTTTTATAAACAGGTGTCTCTGAAAATTATTTTAAGTCTACCGGCCCATGAAAATGAGAAATTAGAAACTGGAAGAAAGCTGGAGAAGTACCAACAGAACTCCAGATTAAGAGGAAATGGTGATTGATGGGACACACACTGAGAAAACCAGGAGCAATACAATGGCAAGTTTTAGAATCGAACCCACAGGGACAGAGTTACAGAAAGACCAAGGGACACATGGAGAAGGCTGGAAAATCATGGAGGGAAATTAAAGGAATAGCAGCTAATTGACTTACAGTCTCATCAAGGTCTTATGCTGCCGGTGGAGTGGTAGTAAAGAATGACCAGGGCTTGCTATTTATTACACAATTAAAAGGGAATGAAAATGTAAATTCAAATGCTTATCTTATTTAAGAGAATTATCAGAACAAATGGTATTTAACATATGCAAACTCTCACTCTAATGCAAACTGACAATAACAAAAATGAGTTTTTCAAAATATATTACCTTGGGAACTTGAAGGAGATACATTCTTTTGGGTGCAGTTAACAATTTTTTGAATTAGAAACTCAACAAATTTTGTTTTAGCCCAAACTCTCAACCTATTTAAGAACTTACAAATTGAGTCAGATTTGTAACACTAAAAGCTTACTTAAATATTTTCATCTGTAAATTATTCAGCAATGAGAGGAAAAAATTTATAGCAAGACTTAAATTTTCTCAACCGATATTGTACAGGAATAATTCACTTTCAGAAACGAGGAAAATCATCCACAGTAATTTCCAGTTTAAAAAAAAACAACCGATGAACCAAAATATTTTACAAGCTTAACAAATTATTTTATTTCTATGGCTGAATATCAAAATATATATTAATTTGTTTTTCAAGCGTACAACTATAGAAAAAGAAATAAAAAATTATTTTACTGCGAGGATTTTTTATTCACTTTGAGTTCCTCCTCTCTCTCTCTCTTTTTTTTTTTTGTATGGATTAATGTTACTGTATTGCGATAAAATTTGGCATCCTTGCAATTGATATCAGAAGGGAGAAATTGGAGGTGGTGTGTCTGCAAATCTGATGACATTTTAATTCCATCTCTAAAATGGATACCCAAATGAATATCCTTGATAACCTTTCATTACCAATTTTTAACATAAAGAATACTGAGATTGAAAAAAAAACCATGAGTAGATACTTAGTAGATATTTAAAGTACTTTCAGTAACATAATAATAAGATAAGCAACAAAAAAAAATTCAAGAAAAACACAATAAATCCAAACACATTGTAGCATCTGATAATCATCTTAATTTACTATACTTGAGAGGAGAAATATTGCCAATGAAGCTGAAGGAGACTAACAGTGTTTCAGACAGACAAGTAGAACTTTTTCATCTTGATGATATCAAACAGAATTCAAATTGATTAAGTTAGGTTCACTCCGTGATGTAATGAGTCTGAAATCTTTATTTGCTGTTGATTTTTCAAAAAATAATGTAATTTAAAGTGGAAAATTTTGTTAAAAACTTGTGTCTAATTGGCACATTATTTTATGTTCAAATTCCTTAACATTATCATATATTCTCTTCAAATCCAAGAGAAAATCTATTCCATTATGTACTTCAGCTACTGAACATTCCAATACAAAGAAAGCTTGAGAAAAAATTTGAAAATATATTCACAAATTTTACATATTTACATTATATGCACAATAAATTATCTTTACAAAAATGCAATATTAGAACTTAGAACTTTTTTCAAAATTAAATACTAGAGCAAGAATGCTCCACAAGGGTGTTCTTAACAAATAATTGCTTGTGATCATCACTTTACCCTTGGTGTAACTGGATTGGGACATCTACAACAGAAAAAACAAATTTTTGTTAAGACATAAAAAGTCCAAACTATGTTCTTCATTAAAAATTTAATCTATTAATCTCAAAATAATATACGTATTATGAGAAAAGTGCATACATGATTTGTGACAGCTTTACCTGAACAGACATTCATCTCAATTACACTGACATTCAAAGAATAAATGTAATCAACATTATGACAACTGCTTAAACTTAAAGTTTCCTGAACCGTTTGAAAGAGATCAAATCGATATATCAATCATAATTTTGTTTTTCATTTTCTAAGCATAAGACATACAAATATTTGGGAGTAAAACTAGTATGAATCCAAAGCAGGTATGCATCACAGGAAAACTCTATGAATGTCCGACTAAACTCCTTCCATTTATTGCATTTTTGCTCACTGGAAATGTTAAGAAAAGTTTCAATTGCCATTTACTTTTCAAGCATTTCTATGATAAATACATTGTTGTTGTTGTTGTTTTCTTTCTTTCAAAGCTTGAAGATTTGTATGCTTGTCAAGTGATCACCTGCTCGATATTGACAAAAAATAAAATGTATATGACAAATGAGAAGAATAAAATATTTTAATTTAAAAAATTGTAATGAAGAAAAGCGTATGGTTTCCAAATTTCTGCATGTTCCAATATGTGTAGTTTTGTGTATTTTTGGACCAGTAATACAAGTGAAGCAATAAATCTTTTTTAGTGAGATAACATTTTCTGAGGCAGTAAGTAGTCAATAGGAACAGATTTACACCCTTCCTTTTGACAAATGATTTTGGATTTTTGGTGAATGTGCACAAGCTGCACAGCAGCTCTACCAACCCAAACGCCATTGTGTGGAAGCATCTGTTTGCCAAAACTCTGAAATCATTTGCCAAAGGAAGCATGTAAATCATGCCTAATGTTCTGACTACTCCACAGTTCTGACTTTTACTCCACAGTTCTGACTACTTTTCATCTGTACAAGAAAAGTGGGAGTCTTATCTTTAAACAATGGTTTATGCATTGGTTACATGCAAACTATCATCTTTTAAAAATTAATCACTTTTTCAAAAATATTCATCCGTATTTTTATTATAAAATAATAATACATTCAGTCTTCGTTATTGCCAAATTTTCCTTCCTTCTTTCCTATATTTTTTCAATTCTGTTCACTTTATTTTCAAAGTGAAATGTTAAAAAAGAATTTGATCATTGGAATTGTGCCTAGCCAATAAAGCTTACTAAAACAAAGTTATACTTCAATAACTTAAACATATACCATTATTAGTGGAAGTAAATGTAGTCCCACAACTGAGGCCAACCTGAAAATAAATTAATATAGTATTTAATATTTAAAACTTTCAATAAACACAAAGTAATTCCTATTTGGATTACTTACATTCCATTTATTCTTGAAAAATCTGCACTTCACTTGTGTTCCACAGTAAATGCAAATATGAAAAGGAAAAAAAGGGCCTTTTTCCTGAGGAATTCATTTCCCTCATTTTTTTCTTTAAAGAATATATCTGGGTAATATTACACTAAAGGAGTCAATTTAACTATTGAAATACACATTGGATGGTTTTATCGCCATTGCATCTGGCACATTTGAGAAGCAGTCGAATTCAGAAGATTGTTAAAAGTAACACTTGAGTGAAGGGGCACAGGAGGGGGTGGTGGGGGTGGGGGTGGTAAGCATATGGACGCTTCACCTGAACTTTGTCTATGGGCATAACTTGACACTGGTGGGAGCAACAAAGTAGCTGGTTGGCGATTATGATTAGAAGAGCTGTTATTTAATTGAGAATGTGGAGGACGGGGTGCAGTTGTAGGCATCGATGAACTTAATAGAGGACCAGTCTCTTTGGAAATGCTACTGTTGTATGCGTTGTTTGGTACTTGCTGAAACAAAATACAACATTAAGATGTTGAAAGATTGGAAAAAAAAAAAGAAAGAAAGAAAGAAATGTTTGAACCAATAAGTAAATGGTAACAGACCTTCTCATTAATTTCAGGAAAGATGGTACTGAGATTGAAGTTAGTCAGAGAAGTTCCACTTGAATTGACAACACTGGGAGATACCATGTTGCCAAGCTGTAATCCTCTAGTGGTCTGAGTTGTAAAGCTTGCACTGTTGACAGGTAAATGACTTGCATGGGAAGCAGCAAGAGAAGTATTGGACTGCCCATGAGAAGATGCTGTTGGATAGAACGATCCTTGTGATGGAGTTGGAGCTCCTGGATAGAGGGAAGGAGTAGTGTGTTGTGAATTTGGTGCCAAAAATCCACTAGAATGATTAATGAATGTTCCCTCATCAGGAAGCATAGGTGAACCAATCACTGGAGGTATTCCAAGGTACCCAAGATCCATAAGGCCACCAAGACCTGTAGAGCTAGAATGTGTTACTGATTCTGAAGTGCGCTTTTTAATTCTTTGTTTTGATGAACTGCATATATTTCCACCTTCAGCTGTATTCTGCTGTAACATATTTGCATCTGAGGTCACTGGTCTACGAGTCGTACTGCTTTCCATTGTTGCATCTTAGAGAATTTCCTGAATATGGCTCTTTATCTCCAAGAGGAAGTGTGGGAACAATTTGGTTTGAAGTTTCATGTCCTTCACTAATTCCAGCACCTGTTGTTACTTGGGTAGAGCTGTGTAAGTGCGTTAAGCTTTGCTTCCCCCCTCCCATACTATGACATGCAGATGACCCTCTTGAAACAGGAATTGTAGAAGATGGGAAAAGGAAAGGATTTCCCGAATCAGAAAGAATTCCAGAAGTATAAGAGTTGTTTGATCCTAAATCTGAAAGAAAATTACAAGGAAGGGACACAGGGGGCAAAGAATGGCTTGGATGTGCAGAGCCAACACTAGACATAAAGTCTGAATGTGAATAAAGTACACTGTTGCATTGTCCACTCGAGGCACGAACTGCAGACTGAGAAGATGACGAAGGGAAGGTATTAAATCCCTGTTGATTCTGATGTGAATGAGAAGTTAAATTGCTCTGAGAATTGTTCACATTTTGGGAAGTAGTAGAACTGCCATCTTGATGGGATGTTTGTAACTCCATAGGAGTGAAGTAATTGCTGGGAAGAATTGTGTCAGTACTGAATGGTGGGGGTACTTGTATTGGCCGGGTTGCAGAGGGTGGTGGATAATTCTGGTGTCGACAAAACCTTTCAGAAACTACAGGTGGTGGTAATGTGATGACTTTGTTACCTCGTGAGTCACTCACGGCTCCTAGACCACGATCTGCAACTTGAGAATTCAAACCAATAAGAGCTTCAGCTGAATAGCTGCTAGCAGGTGCTTTGCAACCTGAAGAACTCCCCTTTGCACTGCGTTGTTTGACCACATTGCCTGATGGCCATGAGACATTAGAGAGTGTTGAGGTGGCTTGTGTACTGGAAGTAATAGAAAACGTACTATTACTATTGTTATTACTACCACTATTGTGAGATGGTGTGACATTGCTTGTTATTTCTTGAATATAATGGTTACTTCCTCTCACTTGACTTGGTTCTATTTTCCTTCTTGCTTCTTCTTCTCTGGAGTGAGGTAGAGATATTCTACTTTCAAAAGATCTTATGCTTACACATGACTGATCAATTTCAGGGCGAGGCTTTCGGTTGATTTCTTTTTCTGAACTACTTAAGGAACTAATTTGTTCTTTTGGTTCTTCTAATGATGAAGAAAGATTTGTGATCTGATGAGACTGAGAATGACTGGTATTTTTATTAGACAATACAACTCTATTACTAATATGGCTACTTTCTCGTGAAATTGTGTGTTCTCGTGCAGAATTTTCACATGGATGTGCTTGATTCACTAATTGACTGACTGATAAAAAGCTACTGCTTGATGACTGAGAAGAGTTAGTTCTGAATTCCTGAATTGAAGTTTTAATAGCACCTCGATCTTTATTGTGATCATTATTCTTAGAAACTGTCTGAATCTGCTTGGATTGGTCTTCTTCAAGGGAGTTATTTCCTGAGTTACAAACATTGCTCTTTTTTTCACTCATTTTTGCATGAAAATTTACTGATGATGATAATCCCTTGTTTCCTTGCTCATCGTCGTTTACTGACAGGGGATAATTTGTACCCAATGCAAGATCTCCAACTAAAGTTGGCAAAGATGAAGAAATGAAATTACTACTGCTGCTCTCAGTGCTACACACTGATGATGGGTTAGGTTTCTTTTGCAACCAGGGAACAGAATATGTTTCATTTAGTTGAGTCTGCCCCATGTGAACATCAGAAATCCGATTCAAAGAACTTGTAAAATGTAATTGCTTGTTATTGTGATTGGAATCTTCTGTAAGTCCTTGCGCATGTGTGCCACTCTGATAACAATTACTCTGAGAATTTTGAGAAGAAACACTTTGTGTGCCATAGAATGTATTACTTGTATATGTTCTAGTATCAAAGGTTGGAAGAGAACTTGAAATGCAACTGATAAATACATTTTGACTGCTGCTGATACTACAGTATTGGTTGTCTTTTGAGGTAACTGCATTTACAGATGCACCGGATACTGTTGTTGAATTTGAAGGCAATGCTCTATTCACAACAGAATTTGAGGGTATTAAGTTCATTGAATGTTGACCCCCCCGAACATCAGGAGTCGTCATCCAATTTACTGGAGGACGATGCTGATTCTCACTCTCTGGTACTTTACCATTTGCACACAACTGTGGACCTTGTGATGCTGAATTATCAATACTTGTTGGGGCAACAGAAGTCGCCATCTTTCTTTGATCTGGAAGAAAATGTTGAAGATAATTCTGATTATTAGAATTTTGCAATAAAGAGCTAGAGTGTGGTTCTGAAAATTTGTTAATGGTATGGGTACTGAGGGTTTCTTTCATTTGCGGTTGACAAGTCTCAGGAACCCTTGACGATGTCATGACAGGACAGGCATCTGAGCAAATGTTCTTATTTTGTTTTTTAGGAACTGACAAATAATTATTTTGAGAAGCAGCAACTGACACAGAATTTGGAGTACCAAATCCATCATACTGACTTGCATTGGTCATAGTTGAAGTTGGAGACAATGTGGTCCAAGATAAAATGCTAAAATTTGATGAATTGTGGGCAACAGAAAAAGATGGTATACTACATTTTTCATTTTCTACTGTATTACTTAACATATACCCACTTTGTGATGTAGCAGAGTAGCCACTACAGTCAGCAGAAGAAAATGATGTCTGTTTTATTTTATTGGAAGGTTCTAAGGAATTAGAATGAGTTCTTTCATCCTCAGTCATGGTGGCTTGCTCAGTCACATTTTTCTCCATTGGAAAAGAAACTCCTGAAGATGAAGTAGTTGCTGAATTTGAAGTATTTAATGTCAAACTTTTGTATGCTGATCTAAAATTTCTCTCTTCATCTTTGGAAGTTGAGGGATTAACAAAATTTATTGATCTGTCAGGAGTAATTTGCAATGCTGATGAAGTTTGTGATGTTTGATCGTTTTTTATACTTGTAACACGAGTATGTTCTTTAGAATTATAGATAGGTGCAATGAATTGCCTCTCTGAAAAGGATGGCACATTTGAACTGGTTTGCTGTGATGATTCTGCATTAAGAGACCCCGAAGAGCAATCTACATTAGGCATTTCTTTTGTAACATTGAATGTACAACTCGGCTCCAAAGCTTTTTCTTTAGTGCACTCTTCTGTCATTTCTCTGTTCTTCATCTGTGAATCAAGGCACTCCTTTGTAAAAGTTTGAGCATCTAAATTTCTTTCTCTACTTTCATCTACACCTGTTTTGCTTATTGTTTCAGAATGGGATGGTGTTTGTAATGGTATCCAGTTTTTATTGGTTGTCTTTTCTGTCTCGCCCAAAGATTCAGAAAATTTTATGTGATCAACTTTAATTTTTTCTGAATTTCTATCAATTTTACTAGCTGATAGAAATGGTTGGCATTCTAATTCCTGGTGCTCTACTCTGGATTCCTTCTGACAAAGTGTGGGTTGAGGTAATATCTTACTTGAATTATTTGAACTTTGAAATGTAGGTGATCGTGAGATAATTGCCTCTGAATGATGGTCTGAATCTAAGCTTCCAATCTGCAAAAGAGTAGATGTGCCTTGCAAACTGTCACTGCCTACATCATCCTGTGAATCGCCAATTATATCTGACACTTTGGAGGTTGAAACCAAAGGGAAAGCCAAAAGAAAAGCAGCAGTGGGAGAAATGGATTCAGCATGTTGTCCCCCAGAAGGTACCTGAAGTGAGGCAAATAAGTCATTTGAAAGTTCATTATTTTGAAGAGATAAACATAATGAAGAAGTTGCTGATGCACCCAAATCCAAATTTTCATTGCTTCTAAAAATCTTATTTGTAGAAGAACACACACTAATGTTGCCTTCAGACACAGATGAGAACGTATTATATTCTGTAGAAGATAATTCTGATTGCACATTGCTGCTTCCTGAAAAATCATTCTTGGGAGATTTTTCAATTTCTTTAATATTTTCTGAAGTATCGATATTGTCCCTGCTGTCTACTTTACACGAGTCTAATTGTGCTGAGCAATTTGATTTGGAAAACTGCATATCTGATACCCTAACAACAGTGGTTGGAGTTTGTTCATTTGCAATTCCATTGGACAAATGAGAAGAATCGTTGCGGAGTGAATGATCTGAAATACAATTCTGAATTTTGAGGGGATTTTCTGATCCAAACTCTGCTTGTACAGTTGTTCTGTCAGAACCTTTATTTTCAGAAATGTCGTTCCGTGCTTTAGGAGGAAACAAATGTACATCTGCAGCTACAGATTGTGAATAAGAGACTGAAGTTTCTTGTTGAAATACCTTGTTTGACATAGATGATTCTTCTAAGGTTTGACTTGACTTTCTTACACTAGCAATTGCATTAATATTAGAGTTTTCATTGTTGGGTGGAGATTTCAAATCATTTGAGGTGTCTCCAACCATGTTCTTGCTGCCATTGTAAATGGCTGTATTACATGTATCTTGGTTGCTCTCCCTAGCTTCTTCACTTTGCCTTATAGAAGGGCATGTTAAAGATTTTCCAGGAGAACAAGAAGTTGCATTAAAATCATTACTGGGGTTTGTAAGATGCTTGTTAGGCATACTGTCACCCTTCATGCATGCTATGCTAGTCATGGTAGAAGGTAAGTTACTGTAAGAATCACTGGAACACAACTTATTTGCATCACAAGAATCTGTTTTATTGTTATTTACAACACAAGAGTCACCATTTTCTTTACTTTGGAAAGAGGCACTTGTTTCTGTATTAATGTTTTTCTCTGAGGTGTCCAAAGAAGAAATGGTTGTATCTGTTGTGTGTTCATTTTTTTCATTACTTTTACAGATTGCATCAATTGAGTAATTGTCATTTCCTCCAAATGCCTTCACACCCTCTTCATTAGATTTTTTTGTTTGTTCATCAACAGGAGTACTTGTAAATGAATCTGGAATTGTAATATTTGCAGTGGAAAACAAAGTTTGTTCAGATGAAGCAGGCTGAATATTTACTACATCATCTGTTTTATGTGAATACTTTACTTGTTTGCTACACTTTGTTGTATTATCTTCATTCATATCCCTTCTTCTTTTATTGTGGCAATCTGTACCACTCAAATCCTCCTTTTCACATTTCTGGTCAACTGGACCAATATTATTCAAAATTTCATGAGTTATAGCACAATTTATCTGAAGTTCTGCAGCATCATTGTTTACATGTTCATTAACACTTTCTTTAGCTGTTGAATTAGTTGATGAAATTTCTGAGATTCCAGATTCTACAGGTTTACTCTCTTCAACACAAGTCTGTAAATTATTCTCTATGTTTTCTTCAATGGTAGTTATTTTCTTCTTATTTTGTATTTTGGTATTAGCCTTGGAATTTCGACCATTTCCCTTCTGAATGCTATTGGATTTTTTATCAGATATTCGTTTACTGCTTCTAATATCTCCTATTCTGTTTACATGTTTACTCATAGGAACCTGTGCATTGGTAGCTATGGAACGGATAAGCTGACTTCGAGAAGTCAGTGCTGATATGGGTACTTTATTAGTTCTTGTGGAATCCACTCCTTTCCGTTTCAAAGGCTTTGGAAGACAGAGAGAATAAATTCGACGCGGTTTCGCATTTGATGTACAAACATCTGAGGTAGAATGGGCCTTGTTCTGCACTAATAAGACTGGCTGATTGGGCAAAACTTGAGCTGGAATGTTTGAACCAGAGTTCATGACAATCTGCGTGCTATTCCTGGGGGTCAGCACTCTAGGGACAGCTGGGGCTGGCTGTGACGATGGGAAGATGGGTAAAATACTGCCATTGGCCAGTATCAACGTGCCAGGTCCAAGGCCTGTGAGACTGGCTCCTTGAGTTGGCAGGAGAGTGGGAGTGGAGCAAGTTTGCATTCCTGCAACAAGTCAAAATACTCATGTAAAAAATTGTAATTATAATTATCAGCAGGAATTTTGAAGAGAATTGTTTGACTCGGAAAACTTTTGTTGTTTTAATTTATTACTCCATTTAATTTATTAGAATCACCTGACACACTTATATTTGACACTTCCTCCTTACACACCACTAATAATTCAATAGATGATTCTCTGCAACATAACTGATAAGTTTCATTACTAGAATGGGTTTGATGAATCCACATGAATTTATTGTTTAAAGATAATGTTTTATTCTAAGTAGCCTAGAATATCTCGTAATCAACACCCAAATATTAATTTTATCACATAATCCATGCTAAAAAAACTCAATGTTAAAAATAAGAGAACAGTTAACAAATATTAACATCAATAGAAATATGTGGAAAAACTAAAAACAAACTTACCTGTTGCCATTATAGGGGTTGTTAACAGGTGTGAATTAGTAACAGCTACTGCACTCTCTGATTTCTGTACTGTTGGATTAGCTACATTTTCCAGGGCACTAGTGGTGCTAGAAAGAACCATAGGAATAGGCTGTTGTATTGGCATTGAAGTCTTTATTACTTTGGCAGCCTGCACTTTTGAAGGCATGACAACGCAAGGTTGTTGATTTTGCTGGCTACAAGTGACTGCTTGAGAAGCAGGTGCCACAACAATGCATTGTGACTGAGGAAGATGTGCTTTTGAGGTAGTTGGTAAAGAGTTGCCCTTAGGAATCACAATGAATCCTTGTGGCACTTGTGGTATGTTGGATGCTAAGACAGTGACATTGGTCCCAGCAGTGTTAGATGTCACCCCATTCAAGTGGTTGCTCATCAATTCTCCACTTCCAGAAAGTTGAGGTGGAGGAACAACAGTTGGAGCTACATCAATGTCATTCAGACTAAGCCCCAAGAGCTGAGTTACAGTCGGAAGTTCCTCACATCCTGGCTTTCTTAGAAAGTCACTTTTCTTTCCTCTTCCTTTTGACACCTTGGTAATCTTTGTCGCTCTGCCTAGCTTTGTTTTCGAGGTAGTTGAAACAATTTTATATTGCTACTTTCAGATGCAGTTGACACAATAACTGCTGCTTTGGGCTCATTGGGTATTATTTTATTTCCACAAGCATTTAAGGGGGCTCTTTCTTTCTTCTTAGTTGCTCGCTCTGAAATTGTCAATTAGCAACATATCAATCATCATTAAATGGAACATAAGCAAGAAAGATGAAGTCAAGATACTTCAGATGTTACACACTCAACTTACTGTTTTTAACTTTTTCAAGCAAAGCAGTAGCATCTTCTTGTCGAATTTTGTTACTCCATTTGGGAGGTCGCCCTCGAAGAGGTGGTTGTCCATCCTTTGGTAATTCTGGAGGAACTGATATTCCAGCATCATGAAGAAGGCGAGTAAGTTGTTGGACACGTCGAAGGAGATTTTCCATACGATGCTTTAGCTGACGAACTTGTTTCCCTGAAAATGTTGAATTACTAATAATACCTGACACATTAATTCTTAAAAATTTCAAGGTAACATAAATTACTTACAGCATGTTTGGTCTTTATCACCCTTAACTAATTCCTTATTTTCCTTCTGTAGATCAGAAATATAAGCTACAGCCTTTTGAAGAATTTCAATTTTACTTCTGGTGATTGATGGATCATAACTAGGCAACAAAGTGCTGAGTAAATTGAAAGTCTCGTTAAGTCTTTCTCGACGATCTCGTTCCCATTCTCGTGCTTTATTACTGAAATACGAAATTCATTCTTGTAATTTTTAACTCCTCCACCGGTTATGACAATTAAAAGGCTGTTTTGAGGTTAGAAACATAGGAACTTAATGTAAGCACAACTCTTCAAATGAAGCGTACCTACCTAGATTCTTTTTCGGCATGCTTATAATAATTCAGTCAGTAAACGAAATCGATGACACATCCGCAGAGATGTCATGATTTCTTCATGAAAATATTGCATCTTTCACCTTCACATATATAATGCATTCTGTTTGTCACTTGTTCCTATCATTATGGTACCAACTTAATAGTTATAATGCACTCTGGTGATACACCAACAACCATAGTGTTGGTATGTTCACAAGATGTAGCCATTCAGCGATGACCACAAAATTCAAATCTTGGAAGTATTATCAACCTGGATGAACCATTATTCAATGCTGCATCCCGAGGTAATTTCTTACATAGCGATGTAAGAAATTGTAACAAAAGGTTTTTTTACATGTAGTAGTTTTTCTGAGTGAAAGTTGTCCAATCTTCAGGATAACTAAGAAAACTCCCTTATTAAAAACTACTGTGTGTAGCTTAGTATTGGTTACAAAAAACACATTACAGTCAGATTTGACTAAAATATTTTATGTTTTTCTAGTTCATAATTGTGTGTTTATATAACAGGAACTAAACACTTTATACTTTTAATACCCGTGAGGTCCTTTCGAAGTCTTCATGCCCGCTCGGGCCTTTTGAATACTTTCTTCACGCTGGGCTACCAAAAACAAACAACTCATTTTTTAAGAATTCGATTTATTAAACTGAAGACACAGAAAACAAAATTAAATGGCTTTGTAAAAAAATGTCCACATAAACATTCGGTTGAATTAATAAGAAAATTGTAATTCTTAGTCACTCGTATTTCACTATTACGTATTACCAGTGGCGTAGTTCAGTTGGTGTCACCCAGGGTAAAACTAATGGTATCACCCCTCGCCTAAATTAAATATAAAATTATCTCTTACAGAACAGTTTATACATTATTTAGTAAAAATAAAAGTACATTTGCATATGAATTTTTAATAATATATTAAAAGGCTATGTAATTCACAATAATTGAAATATAATTTTGAACTAAATAATCTAAAATTAAGAATAACGAATTAACAAATGCATAGGTACCTCTAAAATGGTGACACCCTGGGCGAACCGGCTCCCTGCCCCTCCCTGACTACGCCACTGCATATTACTTTTTTTATAGACACATATCACTGATCACTTTACAAGCGACTGCCAACCCCTTGGGCCAGAGGCTCTCAGATTTGGAAGTCGTCCTCGATGCAAAAGCATCTAGACACTTAACGACCTATAGATAAATAGCTGTATGAAACTCATTTCAATTTCTTTCTCTTTGTGCCTGTAGAGCAAGGTTGCCCTACTGGAGGCCCGCGGTGACATTTGTTGTGGCCCGCGAAAGGTTATTAGTCAAAAGTGAAAGTCCCTTTCATTCATGTTGACGAGGTAATTATGCCCTTGTGCACGCGCCCTGCCAGGGCTAAAATTCCCTTTAATGTAAAAATAGATTAGGTTTTGATCTAGCGACTTTTTCTAGTAAATTCAGAAATTCAAAATGTTCCTCATGTGTTTCACTGCGTTATGCATAATACGGCCTGATATCACGCATGGTTCAATCCCTCTCCCTCCCAGAGTTAATGAAAATATGGCCCGCAACCATATGAAAGGTTTTAGTTGTGGCCCTTGAGACCTTGGAAATTGGAGATCCCTGTTATAGGAGTAACTTTAAAAATGGATCCGCTATAATGCGGCATCGCCGCATCTGATATTATCATTATTTTACATTGCATAATCGTTATTTTTTTTCCGACCACAAAATGCTCCCCGCAGATAGCAGACGGCCGAAAGGCCTGAGGATCTTGATGGAGGCGGAAACGTCCACCTGGATCCGAGTTTCTCGGCGGCACTCAAGTCGTTAGCACCAAGGTGGTCGCAGTGAAAAGGCCGCGCTAAGCTCCGTGTTGCCGGGTTCGCCCAGTGACCTCACAGTTGGGCACCTACTCGCCATCCTTTGGGAAGGATCGGTTGCGGGACGTGTTCCCAAACCCACGTTTAAAAGACCAATAAGGAGAATGAATGCCGCTGTCAGGTTGCCTAGATTCTGCCGATACTCACGTCGATAGCGTCAAGGTGGACGCAGTGAAGGAGTGGGGTCCCCGAAAGATTGGGACGGGTTGGGGGCCTCGAGCCACCTGGGCTTCGGTCTTCATATTGCTCTGTGCTAATAAAGTCAGTTGACTGCCTCCGTGCGAGATAAATGTAACCTCTTTCAAGCAGCGTTCACACACACAAAGATAGCCGTTCTCCGTGGAAGAAATGCCCGAGAATGTCACGGGGAATTGGTGGAAGCTCTTAGGAATAATGCCTTTCCATACCCGACAGACGCGATGGGCAGGAGAGTTAAGGCCCATTCACAATGCAGACGTAAACATAAGCGTAACGCACAGACATAAACTTAAACATAAGTGGTAGACTGAAGCATTCACAATGTACAACATAAGCGTAATCAAAGATTTTCTATTTTCTGTGGGCCATTCTAGTTACTATTGGTTGGATGTGAGAATCTATATTTTATATATATTGAAATTTTGTGAAACGTATGTACTGTGGCACAACAGCTCTTTACGAGCCAAGGCCTATACCAGCGGCATCTCGGCCTTGCGGTCATGAGTTGGGTTAGGTTAGGTTAGGTATTTTAATTTTAATAAAAATTCAAACTAAATGGTACTACTATGAATATAACAACGAAAATCAACTACAAAAAGATCGTACGCTACAAAACAATGCAGAAAACAGTCGAAAATCAACCAAGCAATTTGGATCTATCGATTTCGATACTCGATTTTGAGTTAAACGTACTGTGATTGGCTCATTTCTTATTTCTGACATAAGCATAAGCACAGAAGCTTGAAGCTTGCAAGCTTTTAAGTTAACGTCTTATGCGTTATGCTTATGCGAGTGCATTGTGAATGAGTCTGCTTAAAAACGTTGTCCTAACTTTTATGTTAACGCTATGCTTATGTATATGTCTGCATTGTGAATGGGTCTTTATTGCGACGCGAGGACGCGTAAAAATTAGTGATCAGCAACGCTCGTGACGACCTCCGATTGTGCGGACTGACGTGGCACGTGCGGTAATCGAGCATCTGCCTAATCGGGCTTTTAGAACATGTATGAAATGCTTTAGGAATGATGTGAACTTGTATATGCAAAAATTCTTTGGAACATGACACCAATACTGCCATTTCAAATACCTTAAAAAGTATGAGAAACATGTTAAGAAAAGTATGAGAAATAATTTTTGGTGTGTCATTAAATGTCGTTGCATTTAGTTTATACCGTGTCCTTTCATGTGCAAACTTGAATTTCACATTTTCCAGCGTGAAGAACAAGAAATCGTACGTATGGTTTAGGCGATAGCAGTGCTCACAGACGGACGTTTTCCTTTCATTTGTTTTTTCGGTATCAAGGACCCACAAAAGAAGGGGTTCTGTCTACACCACGTGTTAGGGGATTTTTTTCTTAATTTAGCAACTGGATTTATCCACTTTTTACTTTCCCGTATACGTACGTATACACGGAGTGATATACGTAGTGTAGGGAAAGATATGTAATGCTGCGCGAAAAAATGGCCAATTTTCGGCGGAAAAAAATTTATTGCCGGGCCGTGATAACGAAAAAGTGGATAAAACTTGTTGCTAAATTAAGAAAAAAAATCCCCTAACACGTGGTGTAGCCAGAAACACTCTTTTGTGGGTCCTTGATACTGAAAAACCAATTGAAAGGAAAAAGGCCGTCTGTCCGTCCGTCCGTCTGTCTGTTCGTCATGTGAATATTGCTAGCGCCTAAACCATACGTGCGATTTCTTCCAAAATGGATATTCCCCGGTCGGTCTGGTTCTAGTCAAAGCTTTGAGATTTTGAAAAAGATTCTGTAAAATTTGAGGGTACTTTACATGACACCCCCCGACGTTTTCAAAATTTTCTCAAAAACGGCACCAAATTGTTTCTTTAAATTTCTTGTAAGAATAGACTAAAATACACTTATTAAGGTGGCATAGGTCTGATTTTCACGGATAACTCTGAATTTTCGAAATTTGTAAAAGTTTAAAATTGTTTCGGCGTCTTTCTGGAACTATAAAATGGAAGATAGAGAGTTTTCTTTTAAATAAAATTTGTTGTACAAATTGAGTTCTTTCATTAAGGTCATGTACATTATTTTGAAAATTTTAGTAGTTTTCGCGCAATATTGCGTTCAGTATATGCAATTGCGCAGTCAATTTACAGTGAGCTATTATGTTTGTCACAAAATTATAGAAAAACTACACGTATTTTGAAAAAATTAAGAATGACGTTATTTGAAGATATAGTTTTGATAAATACATTTAATTGAGAAACAATTGTATTTTTAAAATTGTAGTTCTAAGAAAACGACGAAAACGAAGCGCAGTCAATTCCGAACAGGCTATGTTTGTCAGGAAATTATAGAAAATCTACTTATATTTTCAAAAAAATTTAACATGACCTTATTTGATGATTGTTTTTGATGAGCATATTTCATTAAGAAAAACAATCGTGTCTTCACAATTGTAGTTGTGGAAAGACGCCGAAATTTTTTTAATTTTTAAAAATGTTTGCAAAATTAGGCATTTTAACAAACATGAAACCTGCACCATTCTCTTAAGCTTCCTTTATGCTATCTCAGGTCCCAATTTCATCAAAAAAACATTGGGCGGTTTTTAAGAAAAAATGGTTTAAAGAAAATAAAAAAATTGTCTGTTTGACACTATTTTTCGAAAATGATACTTATGTTTTTGAAAAATTGACCATGACCTTATTTGAAGACCTGTTTTTTATTAACACATTTCATTAAGAACAAAAATGTATCTTCATAATTGTAGTTGTAGGAAGATGTCGAAACAATTTTGAATTTTTTCAATTTTTGAAAACTCAGTTTTCAACATAAGACCTAGGCCATTCTGTTAAATGACCTTCAGACTATCTAATAACAAAATTTAATAAAAGACAATGGAACCAGTTTTTTGAAAATTTTGAAATTGTCCCATTGGCTTAATGTAAAGTACCCTCCAAAATTAAAATATTGGTTTCAAATTCAAGGGGCCGCGAGAATATTCAGATCGATCGGGGAATATCAATTTCGGAGAAAATCGGCTGAACGGTTTAGTCGCTAGCGTTGTTCACAGACGGACGGACGGACGGACAGACAGACATTTTGCTTTCAATTGGTTTTTCGGTATCGAGGACCCACAAAATAGGTATTCTGACTGCACCACGTGTTAGGAGATTTTTTCATAATTTAGCAACTGGATTTATCCACTTTTTCGTTACCAGGGCCCTGTGAGAGTTTTTATGCCGAAAATCCAGCGTTTTTTTCGCCCAGCATTACATAACTTTCCCTATACTATACATACGTACGTACGTATAGTATACGGGAAACCAAAAATTTAGTGATTGCGGCGATGAGAGGCTTATGTAGGTATTCAGGCGCCCATGGCAAGCATAGAATTTGCGCCCATTTGGGGATGCTTGAAATTAAGGTTGTTGTTGTTTGTTTTAACGGGTGTACTGTAAATAGCGCCCCTTGTGAGTGGCGCCCATGGCACGTGCCATGTCTGCCATACCGTAGATACGCCACTGGCGGCGATAGATGGCAGCTGGTAAGTATAAGTAAGTCTGAATAGCTAACCGAGACCAAAAGAAATAGAAAAATATTACGGGAAAGTCTGTGCCATTCTGTAGCGCCATTAGTTAATGCACATGCTTTTCATCAGCGCGTAAGTTGCATCTGCAACATTTACTAAATCTTTTTTTTAAAATACTTTGACATAGGTGCCAATGACCTCAGTAGTTGAAGCGCCCTCTAAACCCTAATTAATCAATCTATCTGAGTAATTGTCCACTAACTGATCTGTTGCGATTGGTCGATTTTCGTCTATTTTGTTTGTCTACGTTATCGCACGTAGGGCATGGTGTGTCACGCGTGGTCTTTCCATCATGGCGACGCGTGCTTGTTTCTGATCGTGTCGACCTTGTTAGGTCAAGTGGTACAGTTGACGTTCATTGTGTGCGAAATCGTACGAAATCTTCCATCATTCATTCACTCACTACCTAAAACCTCATAACCTTAAATAACGTCGTATAAAGTTTCTCGAAAACTCAACCGTTTTCTGTGAAGAGTTGCTCAAAATTTTCAGAAAAGCTCTTATGTCATTTTCTCATAAATGGCTCCAATTTTTTTCTTGAAACTTTTCGAACGCATAGTGCTAATTGCACTCTTTAATGTGACGTAAAGTTCACTGTGGGGTACTCGTTTGTTCAAAAAATACACATATGTATTTTTTTTAAAGATCTCTCACTTCGTTAATACGCACATTTCCTGCAATTTGTAAATCCTATTGTATTTGTGAGTTAAAGTTCTTCAAATGTTTTGTAATGAAGTTTTTCGAAAACTCAAGATTTTTCTGTGGAAAAGAGCTTAAAATTTCGAATTTACATTAGCGCTGAATCGCCATTTTCTTAGAAACGGTTCCAAATATTTCAAAGAAAATTGCCAGTTTGGACGAGGTTTTATTGTTCTTTAATATTCTTAAAATAATATTTCTGCTGCACTATTAGGAAACCGAAAAATTAAGTTGTCAAAAAATGCACTTTGGGCTGCGGGCAGGAGTATATGGCAAGCGCGAATAGCTAGCCGAGATTAATGAACTAGAAAACTAATACGGGGAAGTCTGTGCCATTCTGTAACACTACCAGTTCAAACTCGTATGCCCTCGCAACATTCCCGCTTTTACAAATTCTCTTTTGTCAGTAGTGCGAGGTGCCTCCTGTCACTTACCTCTGCCATTTCCTTGGATTTTTCTTTGGAAAAACCACAAACTGTTTTCGTCTTCAACAGCAAATAGCTTCTGTTATGCGTCAATGAAAATCCGTTTGGAACGGCATCAGAACTCGTTGCGTATTTTAATCTCCATCTGTTTCTTGAACCAGGGAACGTGGAGGTACGCTATCGGTCAAGAAAAATTGCGCGGGTAATACACTTAATGCTGATCGGACAGGAATTTCTTGAGGAGTACGAAAAGATGAAAATCGCTAGCGGCAAGATCCAAACAGTAGAGGGGATGGTCAGCAACCCAAGCTCGACTCACAACCAATCTTCTGCAAGTTTCGCTGGGAGATGTTTGACAATTTTTACTCATTTATATTCATGAACGTGTTGGAAATAGTTGTTTTATGTGCATTAAAAATGGTATAAATGCATTGGTTTGTTCTGTCTATATGAAATAGTTCTTGATTTACTTACAGTAAATACAGCGTGATTCAGATTCTTCTGATAACGTACGCGTGGGTTCCACGAACGAAAGTGAAACATTATGAACGGTGGCCGATTTACCGTTAAGTTAAATAAGCTACAGCTTGGGGCCTCAGAGTCCAAAGGGCCTCAAAACTTATTAAACGAAATTGAAAATTTGAGAAAAACATGTAATGTAAATGCTAATTTATAATTAGTTCCAGTAAATAAATAGAAATTAAATATATTTGATAAACACGCTATTGGAGTTAAAACAGATTTACTCTAAGACCGGGATTTTCATTCTCATCTATTACGTTTTGAACTTGAGTAGATGAGTGGATGACAAAATTCGTCACACCAAAATTCGCCACAGCTGTGGATTCAAATATTATCCTTTCGAATCACCAACGTTTAGCTTATTCAAGCACAAACATTTTAAAATAATGGAATGGGACAGAGAATTCAGCCCACATAAGAACATGCTTTAGTTAGTACCTCAAAAGGTTTAAAAACGAGTGCAATGGAACAAAACCAACTCAATTCACTAACGATAATATTCAGTGAAAATGACAAGCCTCGAGGTTTATCTTTCGAGGATACTATTTATGATTTTATGAATAAAAATCGCGTAAACGACACTCAGCTCGTTTTTTCAGTCATAGTGTTGATATTACATTGAAGGCCTGTTTTATTTGTCTAATTAATTTTGCATAACAAAATGAAAATCTCCAACTTAAAAAATGTTATTATTGACAGTAAAAAGGGTGGCCTCAAAACTATTTTAGCTTGGGGCCTCGAAAATGGTAAATCCGGCGCGGATTATGAATTTAGGTACGTTTTTCAAGCCGGTATCCACTGTTATCTTGGATTGATGAAGATCTTACAATTGTCTAAAGGCAACTTAAAAGGGTTTAAGGTTAAATTAGTTTGGACTTGTTAATTATTTCAGATAGGAGGCTAGTGAAGTACATTGGGGGGGGGGGAGGCGGCAACAAGAACAGTACAAGGCAAATATTAATGTAATAAATAAATGTTCGAACAACTCCGAGTTACTTCAGCTAGTTTCGTATAAAATGCCTTTCGTATAAAATGCCTTTCGTATAAAATGCCTTTCGTATTAACTGCCATATTTTGACGAATTGTTCATGCGTTAGAGCGCGCTGAGAAACGGCGATGTTTTGGCGATCGCTGTATCGCGTAAACCTTGAGCGGGATGCGCCATACACGGTGTCAGCGATTCAAATTGTTCAGCTGAATATTATACATATCGTCTCCTGCATTATTTCAGTAGTATACCTGTCCGTTGCGAGTCTCACACGCAACCAATCTCTATAAATGAGGTTTCTAAAGAAAGAGAATTTCATGGAGACGTGACGAATTGAACTTTCACTTTAAAAATATGAAGGATTTGTTTAGATATACGCATCTAAATATTCAAATCAAATGCAATCCGCAACACTTGCCAAAGTTTTCGTCAAATAACTCCTAAACAAAGTATTTTAGGGGATTAAAAACTAAAATTTTGATGCCTGAGGCCTCAAAGAAACGTTTTGCACACCATAATCTACAAGACGAGACATTCCTCGACATTCAATTAAATGTTCGGTTCCGCGCTTCAATACTATCAAGGCCACCTCAATATTTCAGCCCGTGATGCAGGTAACCATTTTTGTGACGACACACTTAGAAGGCTTAGATTTATTAATCTTATAGCTTTCTGTATACACCGTGGTTTGTGCAGTCTGACTAAGTTTATTTGCATAATCATTAATTCAAGATTTGCTCTTCAGCAACAACTAGAAAGTACTATTATAGTTGCTTGATACCTATGAAGATTGTTTCTTAAGCGTATAGTGAAACTATTCAATTAACTTTTCGCCGTGGTCTGTAAGTGCTGTGTACTTAATTGTGGAAGGATGTTGGTGTATAGTGAAGAGTGAAGACTGTGTTTGTGTTTTACATGTACCAATATTTTCGTTATCATTCGATGAAATTTTCAAGTCAGTGGGTTCAGACACGTAGCGTTCTCAAAAGTAAAAATCTAATATTTATGTAACTATCACGAAAAGCTAAAAACTGACAAAGAATATTGAATAATTACTTCTATGGTGTCTTTAAGGAAGTGTTGTGAATTATTCTAAGAAAATTCTCCATGATATTGAATAAATATTTGGTTGATCCCAGGTTTAAGGATTTATTGACATTTTCTTTTCAATATCAATTGCATTGTTTTTTATTTTTATTTGTTATTGTGTTAGTACATTGCAAGTTACCTTTATAGATTTTGAAACAAATAAACACGTTTCGTTAACTATTTTCCTTCTTAGAATGGAAATAGAAGGACAGAGATGAGTGTGGGGTCTAAAATGCGAGAGTTCTCGCACGGGTACGCAGAGGTAGTAGGGGAAAACTTGTAGGGTAGGGGGTAGCTAAATTAAAATAGCTTGACATAAATGAAAAACAAAAATCAAAACGCGCTAATCTACAATACTACGTGAATTAATTTTTGTAAAAACCACGAAATTTAAAATTATAGAAAGAATCGCGCAGATCACTCGACAACTACCAACGATCGCAGTCCAAACGCACGATTTAAATGTTGGCGGTGTCTGGAAGAATGTACACCAACGCCCAGCTGCAAACTCATATTGTAAATAATACATCGTTTGATATTAAACTCAAAGTGTCGGTTCGTTAAGATATTCAATATGCAAACATCGTTTGAGCAACATTTCCATGTACCGAAGTGAATTCTAAGCCTGCTAAATTGTTTCTAATGGTAACAAATGGTATTTAGTACTTAAAGGTGAAAATATTAATTTGATTATTTTTGGCTCGGAATTGCTTTTCTTGAGGTACATAAGAACGCAGAAAATAATCCAATACTTTTTAGTATACAAATAATTTTTCAATTTTCGCACCCCAGCAAGCTAGCACCCTAACTCTCCAAAACCCCCTCTGTTCCTCATAACAAATCAAATAAAGTTAAATAATATTGCAAAGAGTAGGGTTGTACTTGCCCGATCCGGCATTTTCGCACTACTTTACTTGACTTTATTAAGAGTAAAAACCTTTTTTATTATTTTTGTGACTATCAAGGAAAGCGAAAAGCTAACTCTGAAAGAAGATTGAATCATTTCCTCAAATGTTGTTTTTAAAGAAGTATGAATAGTTCCAAGAACATCTCTCTATAATGCTGAATAAACTTTTATTGAAAATTTATTTCCAACATCAATTGCATAAATTGCATTGTTATTTTTGTTTCATATTCTGTAAGTACATTAGAATTTCCTTTCCTTCTTATTGGAAAGGATAGACAAATGGAGAGGGAGAGGGTGGGGTTTAACATGCGAGAGTTCTCGCACGGGTACGCTAGTAAAATGAAATCCACTGCGCTCCCGAGAAGTTTAGTTTGTTATGGAGCTAAATTCCAAATTGATCCTTGGGCTGACATGCACGTGCATGCAGTTTTTTCAGATCATGGGGTGTGCAAGATCATCTCATCATCCGACCGGGTGAGAGATAGGACATTCAGGAGAGGCTGAACCGAATGAAGAATATGGACCTTTATTTAAAGTGATGCTTCGGCACCTTTGCCTCCTGGAGTTTTTTTATCTGATGAACCTATAGAAGATCTATCAGAGCATCTGCTATCTAAAATTCTTCCTTTGGCTAAGGTATCGACCTTCCAGAAATATAGCTAAAAATCGATTTGTCATTGGCTTATGTGAGCGGCTCAGGGTATCAACTGATATCATTGCAGTTCCTCTGACCGGGAGGTCCGAGGGTTCGATCCTAACGGTAACAGGATTTTCGACAATAACTTGATAGCTGAGTGGAATTCTAGCGACCGGCTGCTCTTAATCGGTAGATTTCCGTGGTTTCCCCTATCAACACGAGGCGATCGCAGGAGCACCACTCTAACAAAAGTCACAGACCGCGCGCGATCTTTCTTTCCTCTTTATGGTCCTATCCACATCCGTTATTTACACACACTTACTCTTACGTACACTACACTACCACACATGTCGGGAGCATAAAGTCCGACCCCGCTAAAACCTGGTTGGAAAAAAACCGGCAAGCCACTTGCAGCTCGACGCTGGATCTCAGCTTCCAGCGGGGAAAGAACATCACCACCTCCGTTGATTAAAAGCATGCACTTCACTTACAGGACTAGTGACCACAGTAGTTGACACGTTCAGAAACACGAAATAATCCATCGATTTGCCGTCGAAATGCTCAGCGTTTGTTTCGCTCACTACTTAACAGAGTATCGAAAATTCCTCCTTGACAAACCGATTCGACGGGGCTCGAATGAAAAGATTCCTCGCAGAGGTTCTTTCAACTGCATGCGGCTGCACAAGGGGACCACGAGAGTCATGCCCTCTTTGAAAAGTGCAGTAAAATATTTTTAAACATTTATAAACATACTTAAATTTATTTGTTATTTCATTGTAATATTGTGATCAACTATTTTATCAAACTACTTTTAGTAGTTTTTAGTCAGCAGAAAAAGGATAACTAGTATGAATATTTATATAACTAATTTTCATGTATTTTCGTGGTTTTGTTTATAATTAAATATACGCCTTGAAAGACACAGATAAATTCAATATAATTATACAATATAAATTCCCATAATACATTAACACAATTGGTGCCTTTCATTTTTTAAAAAATGCCGCCTCTTTTATATTTTCTGAAGCCACCGTGGCAAGGCGGCGGCGTTGGCGGCGGGGTCGAGGTGGAACGCAGTGACGACACGTGACGGAGCCCTCATGCATTATGGCATTTCATTGGCCCTGGCACTGGGACGTTTCCCCGTCCGCCGACGCGCATGTCTTAAACATAACGCTTGCCCTTGCCGGGGCGCTGATATCGCCCGCTTCATCTCTGGTTTCTTTTTATTATTTTTTTCTTGAGTTTCTCTATGAATGTGACATTTCGTTCTGAGCGACAACAAACTGATGCAAGTCGGTGGCTCGGTTGAGGGCAGGGAACAGAAGGGCATGTTCCGGGTGGCACGGACATATTTTCATATAAATGCAATGAAAGTTGACCAAAATCCTCTCTGTTGTTTATGAGTCAAAATTATATAATTTACGAGCAGTCCGTTGATTTCCAAATCACCGATCTTCATTTAATACAAATTACTTTCACTCCTATAAAATAGTTTCCGTTCTTCACACTAACAATTTCGACCTCAGAAGTTTCTTCAGTCATGTAACTTGAATAGCAAGAGATCCTATACAACTCCACGAAGGTATTGATTGTATAAATAATAGCTATACTAAGAGCAGTGAGTAAGAAGAGATTTTACACGTAAACAAAAAGGATTGCTTCAAAACCTGTATTTTTCGACAACTCAACTATTCTCAACCAGCAAATTTTGTTTTCAATCAGCAAATTTCTTTCCGCTCCACGACCCCAATTCAGATCTTCAGAGTTAACGTGCCGGAACCCATATCGCAATGACACACAAACACAGTGTGAGTCGAACTCGGGCATAAACATAAAAAGGTAAATGCCCAGTTCCAGAGACGTAACTACGGTATGGCAGAAATGGCATATGCCATGGGCGCCACTCACAAAGGGCGCTATGTAGAGTATACCCTCTAAAACAAATAACAAAAACCCTAATTTGAAGTACCCTGTCAGGGCGCAAGTTCTATTCTTGTCATGGGCGCCTGAATACCTAGCTACCTCTGCGCAATTCACATAAAAAATATAAATAATTTGGACCAAGAGAAAAAATTCCACCATTGACATATACTTGTATATTTTGCTTTCTCATTAAAATGCAAAAATTCAAATTCAACTAATGGCGCTACTACCAAAGCAAATACTTATTGCATTGTTTCTAAATGCCCTGCAATATTATACTTCTACATAAACCAGCAAAAGTGCTTTTAACCAGCAATTTGTTTTCCACTCCAAGACCCGAACTCAGATCCTCAAAGTTAAGGTGCCGGTACCTAATCCACTACTCCACACAAGCGCCGTATGGATCGGGCTCAAACAGAGGCATAAACTTGTGGTGCTACAGAATGGCACAGACTTTCCTATATTAGTTTTCTATTTCCTTTGCTCATGGCTAGCTATTCGGACTTGCTACAAACTCTTGACAGCTACTTTCGCACAATATTGCGCGAAAACTAAAATTTAAAAAAAATGTACTTGACCTTAATGAAAGAACTCACTTTGGAGAACATAATTAATTTGGAGGAAAAGTTTATATCTTCAATTTTGTCAAAACATTTTTGAATATTGTCAATTTTCGAAAAATCAGTTTTCAACTAACATGAAACCTGCGCCATTCTCTTAAACAACCTTCAGACTATCCAGCAACAAAATTTAGTCAAAATTGTTGGCGCAATGTTTTGAAAATTTTGAAAACGTCGAAATGTTGAAATGTTGAAATATGAAACAGGGGTTTCATGTTAAGTACCCCCCCCAAATAAAAATATCTGTTTAAAATTCGTATTTTTCTGGCAATATTATGTGCAATATTTACAATTTAAAAAATACAAAAACAATATTTTCTCAAAAACAAATTTTTCTTTAAAAGTTTGGTAGGTATAGTACTAAATGTACTATATGAGGGGACATAAATGCCATACTGCTCAATTCTTTTCATTTTTCAAAAAATACAAAAATGAAATTGTTTTGACTTGTCTCACGTCGTTAATATTTACATTAGCGGCGATTTGTTCACATTATTATATTTATAAGTACATGTGCTTTGAATAATAATCTTACAAAGTTTCTCGAGAACTCAACCGTTTTCTGTGAAAACTAGCTCAACATTCCGCATTTTCAGAAACGCTGAAATGCCATTTTCTAATAAGTGGCTCCAAAGTTTTTCTTCAAACTTTTCGAATGGATTGCACTCTTTGATATGATGTAAAGTTTATTTTGGAGTATATTTTTTTTTTCAAAAATTACATAAATGTAATTTTTTTGAAAGATCTCACACACCGTTTATAAGCACATTTCCAGCAATTTGTTAACATTATTGTATTTATGAGTTAATGTGCTTCAAATGACTTCGAATGAAATTTTTCGAAAACAAAAATTTTCTGCGAAAAAGATCTTCAAATTTCGAATTTACAATAACACTGAAACGCCATTTTCTTAAAACTGACTCCACATTTTTCAAAGAAAATTGCCATTTAGGATGATGTTTTACTGTTCTTTAATATTCTTAAAATAATATTTCCGTTCTACTATTAGGAATCTGGAACATTAAGAAAATGTTTAAAAAAATGTACTTTGGGCAGCGATATATGGCAGCCGTCAAGAGTGAGTGGCAAGTCCGAATAGCTAGCCGAGACCAAAGGAAATAAAAAACCAGTACGGGAAATTCTGTGCCATTCTGTAACACAACTATTTTATTCTGTAAGTGTAGCGTCGTTTTTGTTAATCTCTCTCAACAATGAAATGTAATGAAGAAAATGTTTCACCACGTTTTTTCTAATCCATGTTTTCTAATTCAATATATCCATTAATATCTTTCAAATGAACTAAGTTTCGTTTACGTCTCGGTATCATACAACAGGGACCTTTTCTTTTCAGTTGAAGTACCGTAAGAAGTTTATTTACAAACCAATGTCATGCTCGTGCCGAAGGAAGAACCGGTGCAGGTGACAGTGGATTGAACTCAGGGTCATTGGCATGCTTCCTTAGTTACAGTGTGCATATTTTAGCAGATCAGGCACGGGGAGTGAGTGACAGCCAGTCATTAACCATTGTCTTGCTCTATCTTAAAGAGAGTGAATGAGAACGACTGAGAAGCGGCCGTGCAAAAGATATCTAAAGTTAGCAAAGCCCGAAAGTCAAACACTACCAAACCATAAGCAATATTAAAGAATAATTTTAGGGTAATGAAGAGCCGTATTCTGGAATTTTATACTGTTTTGCCTTTTTTCAAAATAGTGCTGCTATAGCTTTAGTCTAAACTTGTAAGTTTCCATCTCGTAAGTACAACTTCTCATTATTGAAAATCAATGAAAGTGCATTCAAAATTCAAAAATATTAAAGAGACTAGTTTTCACGTAATTTTGAGTAAATATGAGCAATTTCACAAATAATAATTTCTCAAAAAAAAAAAAAAAGACGTCAATTTTTAAAAAATGTTTTGTGCGGACAGTGCTAAATGCACTGAATAACATGGCATAAACGCCATTTAGGATATTCTTATGATTTTTTGGAAATTACTCAAATGTATTTTTAAACATTTTTACAATACGAGAGTTGTATGCGTTATAGCATTTGTGAGGATAAGTGATTTAAATGATTGGTTACACACACACACACACACATACAAACACTATTAGTTCGATTTGTAATTTGGACCCTTTCTATTAGTGGAATTTAGAGTATTAAGAGGTTCTGCACTTGGAAATACGTAATTCGGAATGTTGTTATGTTAAAAGTTTTTGTATTAGAGACATTGCTTACCTATTTTAGACTTGTTTAGATTGTCATGTTCTCATTTCAGTGTTCCAATTGGTGTATGAAACTCTCTCTCTCTCTCTCTCTCTCTCTCTCACACACACACACACACACACACACACACAGCAACGCTTTCGAATCGAATTACTGTTTCTTCAACTGCCTAAGAATTTCGCGAAGTTCAACGTCTGATAAGGGTTAAAATAAGTGAAAGTTGCTTAAGATGAATGTTCAGAGAGGGATATCGGTTCCCGGGGAGTGTTTGAGACTATGTAACAAACCGTTCCAGAGCAAATGTTTTGTTTCTTAGTCATAACTAACGTTGACTACTTGCCCGCCCCGTAGTTATTTATGATCTTCCACTGCCATCTGGCACGTGACGTCACTCATGACGGCCATCCTAAATTTCCTCAGTAGCCCAATCTTTCACACGTTCACATTTTTATTTTTCCATAAATAGTCCGCTTATTTCAATTAATTAATTTTAGATTCCTTTTATTAATGACAATTAGAACACTATTGTTCTTAAATGAAGATTTTAAAGAGAGAAGTGTTATTACTATAAATTTTATTTTAGGCATGTGAAGGACGCGGGCAAGATCACTAGCTCACAAGAGCTTACGGGCACTGCGCTCACAGCAACTAGCGCGAGATTTAAAATTGAGAGTTGTACAAATGCTCCGGAGTGGCTGTTCTTCACTGGATACTTCGCCTATGACAGTGTTTAGAGAAGTCAGTTGCTAGTTATTACCTCAAATTTATCTTCATTAATTACCTTTTCCTCTACTAAAACAATGAAATGGTCCATTAACGTGGAATAATACATCAGTCAGATTCAAATTGTCAACTGAGATTAATATTAAACTTTTTAGTCGTCAGTATCTTGTAATCTTAATCGGTTTACTTAAGACTGCAATAATTGCATTAAATTCCTACGTACATGCAGGAGGTTTAACTGAAAAATATTTTGTATGATAAAAGAACTGTCTTGTTAAAAAAACTGTCCGCCTGTGAGACTTGTTAATTCATTTAACATTATTGACATGTACATAAATAACTGAATTATTTAATAAAACATAACCCAAACGAAAACTTGGAGAGAATTCTTCATTCAAACATATTTCTGCCATTTGAGAACATCTGAGAACTCTCGCATGTTAAATCCCACCCTTTCCCTATCCATTTGTCTATCCGTTCCATAAAGGAGAGGAACTACTAATGTACATACAGAATATCAAACAAAATAACAATGCAATTCATGTTTGAAAAAAATTTTCAATTAAAGTTTATTCAACATTATAGAGAGATGTTCTTGGAACAATTCATACTTCTTTAAAAACAAAATTTGAAGAAATTGTTCAATCTTCCTTGAGAGTTGGCTTTTCGCTTTCCTTGATAGTCAAATAATAGAAAAGGTTTTTACTCTTGAGAAAGCCAAGTAAAGTAATGCGATAATACCGGATCGGACAAGAACAGACCTCATTACAATATTATTTAACTTTCCTTGATTTGTTATGAAGAACCGAGTAGGTTTTGGAGACTCAGAGTGCTAGCTTGCTGGGGTGAGAAAATTGAAAAATTGTTTACTAAAAAGTATTGAATTATTTTCTGCGTCCTTACGTACCTCAAGAAAAACAATTCCGAGCCAAAAAATAATCAAACTAATGTTTTCATCTTTGAGTACTAAATACTATTTGTTAGCATTAGAAACAATTTAGTAGGCATTAGTAAGCCCACTTCGGTACATGGGAATGTTGCTCAAACTATGTTTACATTTTTAATACTGTAACGTTTGTGGTGGTGAATTAAAAACACAGATTTATTTTAACAGAGATGTTTATTTATGTTTCTTAATATAACACTGAAATACTTGATTTATTTACAGGTTGGCTTCACAGTCCTTGTGTTCTTGACTTGGTTATTTATTTATACACGGCACAGTCCTCTTGATTATTTATTTTCACTGTTCACTTCTCATGCACTGCTGCACAGTCCGATGCACAATCACAGGATCACAGTTCACGGCTCCAACCACAGTTCACGGCGCCGACCACCATTCACGGCGCCGACCACAGTTCACGGCTCCGACCACAGTTCATGGCTGCGGCCGCAGTTCACGGCTCCGGCCACAGCCCAGTACACTGCCGTCCACAGCGACGCACGCACACACACAAACTTCACAGCTCGGCTTCCTGACTAGACCAGACTGACTGACTGACTAGACTGACTGACGACCATCGACGCCGGCGCATTTATACCTGGCCGGCGCCCGCCTGGACCCTTCGGGAACTCGCGTCACACTTCTTGGCCACCCGGGAATCGTCTAGTTTGAGGGCGGCGGCGGATGATGCAATCCGCGCAGCGGATTCCGGTAGATGACGCAATGTTCGTTACAATATCTTAACGAACCGACACCTTGAGTATAATATCAAACTGTGTTTTATTTACAATATGAGTTTGCAGTTGGGCGTTGGTGTACATACTTCCAGATACCGCCAACATTTAAATCGTGCGTTTGGACTGCGATCGTTGGCAGTTGTCGGGTGACTTGCACTATTCTTTCTATAATTTTAAATTTAGTTGTTTTTTAATTGATTCACGTAGTATTGTGGGCTAGCGCGTTTTGATTTTTGTTTTCCATTTATTTCAAGCTATTTTACTTTAGCTACTTTAAAAAGTTTGTTCTTTGTGTTGTGTCATAGCACAAGTTTTCCCCCACTACCTCTGCGTACCCTTGCGACAACTCTCGCATGTTAGACCATACACTCATCCCTATCCTTCTATTTTCATTCTAAGAGGGAAAGTAGTTAACGAAACGTGTTTATTTGTTTAAAATCTATAAAGGCAACTTGCAATGTACTATCACAATTACAAATAAAAATAAAAAACAATGCAATTAATGTGTAAAAGAAATGTTTAATAAATATTTATTCAATATCATGGAGAATTTGCTTGGAACAATTCCCAACACTTACTTAAAGACATTTAAAGTAATTATTCAATATTCTTTGTCAATTAGGTTTTAGTTTATCGTGATAGTCACAAAAATATTAGCTTTTTACTTTTGAGAAAGCTACGTGTCTGAACCCGTTGACTTGAAAATTTCATCGAATGATAACGAAAATGTTAGTATACGTAAAACACAGTCTTCACTCTTCACTGAACAACCACATCTTTCCACAATTAAGTACACAGCACTTATAGACCATGAAAAAACGTTAATTGAATTGTTTCACTACACGCATAAGAAACAATCTTCATGGGTATAGGTATCAAGCAACTGTAATAGTACTTCTAATTGTTGCTGGACAGCAAATCTTGAATTAATGACAATGCAAATAAACCTCGTCAGACTGCACAAACTACGGTGTTAACAGAAAGCGTAAATAAAGATTGTCGAATCTAAGCCTTCTAAGCGTGTCGCCACAAAAATTGCTACCAGCAGGAAGGGCTGAAATATTGAGGTGGCCTTGATAGTATTGAAGCGTGGAACCAAAAAGTTAATTGAATGGATCGAAAAATATCTCATCTTGTAGATTATGGTGTGAAAAACGTTTCTTTGAGGCCTTTAGCCTCAAAATTTTACTTTTTAAGGCTCTAAAACGCTTTGTTTATGAGTTATTTGCCGATATAGGTTGACATTTGCCGATATAGGTGACAATGCGTGTTGCATTTTACATGAATATTTCGATGCTTGTTTTTAAAGAAATCATCCATATTTTTAAAGTCAAAATGGAATTCGTCAAGTCTCCATGAAATTCTCTTTCTTTAGAGCCCTCATTTATAAAGATTGGTTGCGTGTGCGAGCCGCAAAGGAAAGATATACTACTGAAATAATATAGGAGACTATTATTGTGAAAATTATTGTAATTCATTCTTTTGTTTAT
This sequence comes from Acheta domesticus, assembly GCA_031308135.1. NCBI lineage: Eukaryota > Metazoa > Arthropoda > Insecta > Orthoptera > Gryllidae > Acheta > Acheta domesticus. The sequence goes on along the minus strand of JAHLJT010003656.1, from coordinate 100,058,455 downwards.
TATATTTTTAATGTTATTACTTATTCATGAAATAATAGTGGTCGCTAAAGACTTTCTAAATAAAGATTGGTTGCGTGTGAGAGTCGGAACCCAAAGGTATACTACTGAAATAATACAGGAGACGATATACATAATCGTAATATAACTTAATTAATTGATACTGAAACGTTAGTAAAATTTAACGAACCAGGAAACGTTACCGCCACCTTTGCAGAAGAACGATTTCGTCAGTGACAGCGAGGGACCGAGGTCACTAGGTTGTGCACGCTTGTTAGGGATAGCATGAATACACCAAGTACAAGCACTCGCGGTCCACGATTGAAAGAATTAGCAAGAATGCACTGAATATAAGGGTTCGCGGACCACCCTTGCACGGAATAGAAATTTTACATTGAATAAAAGGGCTCGCGGCCACGCGTGTGAGGAATAGCAACGATACACTGAATGTAACGGCTCGTGGGCCACTTCAGATGTAAGAAGTGGGAATTTGACAAATACCTTGGTTGCCGCACCTGGCGGACGAGATGGTAAAAACCGGCGGTTGAAGCGTCGGGACCCGGTAGAACGAAAGGCGTTTTAAGAGACTCAGACATACTAAAAATTGTGTCTTTATCAACGAGTTTGCTGCGCCCAACTAATAGTTTTCTTATGAAGTTTTCTTCCTCTGCCCTCTCAGGCGTGCTTCTTAGCCTGACGATCCTGATATTCCGCCTAGATCTTTGTGATGGTTGACTATCATCATGGAGCTACACGACCCTCGATACCCCGTAGCCCTCCGCGTGCTTTTTTGCCCATGATTTACCTTTCTCGAGTCTTAGTAGCAGCTTGGAGTAATCCGCCAGATCTATAAAATATACGAACAATATACATTCGATCGCACAATTTGATTTGCAGTTAATGCAAATCAGCCATCACTGTGAACTGTATTGCGAATTATGCGGAAACGCTATTACATACCTGATAAAAGTTGAATTGGAAGCGTGAAATTAAACTTTGTAGAGGGTATTTCCTTTTACCTGCTCACAGATACACGATAATAGGACGATCGAGAAACCATGTCAACCATTACTTCAAGTGTATTCGCTGCCGAAAACAGTTATCAGAGAATTTTAAATCTAGGATACGGTGAAATATATGAAAAGATTCACTAAACAAAACAACAATGTTTATTTCCTTGCCAGTGGAACATAGCCTCTGTCGCTACTGCCAAGCGCCAATATTTTCCTCAGTTTTTTCCAGGGTCAGGGCGGAACTAAGAGTGCACTATCAGTATCTTCCTTGTATGTCGTCGTGATGAACGCGTTCAGGCTCTGCAGAGTGCAGAGGTCGCTGCTCTGCATGCCCCACTGCGCCGAAGAATCATGCGACCGCAACCTTTATTGCCTTGACTCTTAGGTTTAGCTTCCCTGTGTAGACGATCGCGTCCTTACAAAAATATCCTTGCAAATTCCTTGCAAAACGATCGGCGTGACACCTACGTGTTCACTCCCCCAGCTGCTTTGTCGGACTGGGCCGGCGACTCCGAACACACTGCTGGATACACTGATACAACTATAGTTTCCGCAAGTCAACTCGCCTGCCATTGCATCGGACCAATACTCACGCATATCTACTTCACTCTCGAGGCTGCATTCCTGGCTTGACTGCTACTGCCTTGCCGCTTATAAAGCTCTCAGAGAAAGGGGAATCATGAGTGAGCTGCCTTCGCTTTGGTTGACTCTAATGCCGGAAACGATGATAGTACTGCTGGTGGGATACTACGGCTAGAAACTGCGCCCGCTCCGCTCGCGGAGAAGATAAGAAAAATCAGCCAGACTGTCCTGGCTAACCAGCAGCTCGCTCAACTTCCCTTGTCGCGGCAATGGTTCTTCAGTGGCCTGTGTAGTAAAAATATTACAGAGCCCACACTCAATGTGCAATCCGCACTGATGACAATACAAGAAATAGCGTCGCAATGCATCGTCGCAGACGCCCCAATATTTACGTGGTGAGGACATCCCCAGCTGCATGAACCCCCGCGACAACATCCAGCGCATGGTCAGGTGGAGAAACATAAATACGTTACATGAGGAAGTCCAGGAGAGAAAATCCAGGGGTGTCAGGTTGGGGGTTCGTGGCTGCCAGGCGACGGAACCGCTGTGAAGAATCCAGCGACCATTGTGAAGAATCAACCGATGAGCCCATGCATTACACACGAAAGTGCACGAGAGGGACGTATCTCGAAAAGGCAGTGTATCTCGCAGCAAAGCATCGGTACTCCGGTGCGGCACGCCGCTTGTCCTTTCCCAATAGCATAAACCATTCATTCATCATCACATCTCCAGATGAAATTTTTCGGTATACTGCATCAGGTATGTAAATCGTGTGTTGGCATTGTTGTATAGCTTTCGTCAGTAATAAAATTGACGTCGACACCTCTACTTACTACGATGCTACTTTCAGAGAAAAACGTACATCCTTTTTCGAAATGATTCTCAATGTATGGTTTAAAGTTATTTCAATGATGTAACGAATCAGATTTTGAATCATCGTCCAAAATTAAATACAATTGAAGAAACCTATTGCGCTAATATTATTTTACAGTTTTGTATAATATTGTATGACAACGGTACGGTACGATACGTGTATCGGGCTACCCAAATTTACGGATTCAAACACGATCGAAGCAGTGGCTTGAAAATAGTTCGTACGTCTTCCTTCGAAGGGAAGTAAAGCTGGCTGTCCCGTGTAGTAGATTTATTGCGTGTAAAATATCCCCAAGCCTGAAAGAAGCCTCTGAGCTAAATTCAAATCGCCTGTTTCGTCGTCCGCGGATGATAACCCCTTTCTTCGCTAAATGGTGAAAGGAACGTAGCGAAATTTGCGTGGTCAGACGGAAGAGGGGCCTGTTGGCCCGAGTGTCGCCGCGTAAAATAAGGCATTAACTAACTACTGTAACCTTCTAAAAACTACTAACAACTCTTACTACAACCACTACCAACCACCACTAACAACTCTTTTCTTAACTAACTGCCCGGGGGACTTCACTCCTCATGGTAGGTACCTAAGCTCTTGTCAGCGCCCTTCGCGGGTGTACAAGGGCACCGTTGGGCGTTGGGCGCCGGCAGAGCCAGCTCGAGACCACCAGCTCTAGAGCTATCATCTGCGCTCATTTTTCCTGAGCTCAAGAATCTTTCAACAACTTTTTAACTATAAATAGTTGAATTATGAATAAAAGTTTCAATAAAAAACGAAGTTAACAACTTTTGAAAACTAGACATTTTTGCTCCCTAGTAATAGAAAACTTATTTGCATTGATAAACGAACTTAACTTTTATTTTTTTATATTGCTAACAAAGGAGTTACACCTCCCCGACTCTACCCCCTACCACTTCTAGCAAAAAGTGAGCCCAACAAAACATGCGCATTGTGAAACTACGGTTATGCCCAGAAGCAAAACAAAGGGCCATCTCAGCCCTTGCTCAGTGGATCAGGGGAACTGTACAAAAGTGTCGGACACCCATAAGTGTCCGATACTGTCACGACGTAGCCAAGAGCCCGCCGCGCCAGTTGGGGGCGGACACGTAGTCCCCTCTCCTCCCAACCCGTCGCCACACTGCAATCTTCTTCTGCTATGTATCGCCCGGGAAAACTAGACAACCGGGAGAGATGTCAATTGCCCGCCATGGCTTCTCTTTGTGGGACCACAGCACGAGACCACAGCAGCAGCCAGCAACCCCGCCCACGGGGAGGGCAGTGGGCATTAAGAAAGGGGAGCTGCGTGCCGCCTGCCATTGGCTCCCGCCGCGCCGGCGCACTGGCGCTCGCAGATGCTGCAGCTCGTGCGCGCGGGATGCTGCACGCCGGACCCCATTGGCGGATGCCACCTCCGCGATGTTCGAGCCCCGCGACGATTATGAAGAATGGTACAGTGCGATTTTTCTAACCGTGCTTCTGGCAGGTATCAGCTGTTGACGATTTCTTCCAATCGCCAGCTTAAATGCCCCTACAGCGACGTCTCTACGGTGACGTTCAAGCTCCCGATTGGATGAAACCGTCAACAGCTGATACCTGCCAGAGGCATGGTTAGAAAAATCGCACATCATTGATCTTACGTCTTCCTCCCACTTCCTTCTTGGTCTTCGTCTATATCTTCTTTCTTCAGGATGATATTCCTACACCTTTGGCAGTCGCGCACTGTCCAAACTTCAATGTCCATACCATAGAGATAGAGCCTTTGTTTCTATCAGTTCGAAGGTTGATTTTCCAGGTTTCATTTTTTTCTATTATTCTTTGATTTTTAATTCTTAATGTTCTTGTAAACTGACAACACCGCCTCCAATATTCCATATCTGTTCCTCGAATCCTACATCTATCCCTGGCATCCCTGGCATGGAGTACTTATGAACCACCAATTATAGATATAAATACTAATAGTCTACTACTCAGCTCCATATGTGAACAGACTTTCAACAATTGTTTTATACAGTGTAATTTTTGTGTTTCTTTTTATGACTGAATTCTATGTCTAAGGATGTAAATGTCTTATAACTTGTCTACCTCTGTTTGTTATGTGTCGAACATCTTTACTAGAGCCATTGAAAAGAACGATTATAATGATTTGTTAAAATATTGGAGTTTCAAGGAAGTAACATTCATTGTTAAGCTACTAAATTCATATATGAGAGTTATTCGTATTTAAGAAACACTGATTTTGATCAAATGCTAAGTAGGTGGTTTACTGTCGATACTAATAATGATATTTATACAACCTTAACAGGCTCTCGCGTTCAGGCTAATTACGCACAAAATATATTTCAAAATTGGAAACATTGTTGATGATTGGCCCAGGACCTTTCAGATCACGAACCTACGATTACTGTCCCCGGCTCCAATTACAGGACCTTATCGGCTTGTCGGCTGTGCTTTGCAGTGACCTGCATACATCGGAAGAGCATTTTGGTGTACAATAACGTAAAGAAGACAGTACTTACTCGCTGATGCCGCCCACGGCACGACGCTTCCGACCTTCACGATGTCCCTCTTGCTTTTCTTTTTATTCTACTAATCATCGTTTTCTTAGGTTACCCCTGATGAAGTTGTCAGACCAATCACCCTCCTCCTTTGGAGAACGCGGTTCGAAGTCCGGTCCATCCATGTGGAATTCGTGGTGAATAAAGCGGCGGATTTTCTCGAAGTTCTTTCTTTTTGTCTGACTCACACTCCATTTCCGCTCCAACATTCATAACATACCTTAAGGAGTTTTGTGTCTTTCATCCGTTCCAGGTACTGCCAAAAGGACCATTACTGGGACTGACACATTAATTTAAACTAGCGTACCCGTGCAAGAACTCTCGCGTGTTGAACCCCCACCCTTTCCCTATCCATTTGTCTATCCTTTCCATTAAGAAGGAAAGTTGTTAATGAAACGTGTTTATTTGTCTAAAAAATGTATAAATGTAACTTCTAATGTATTTACAGTATATAAAACAAAAATGACAATGCAAATGATGTTGGGAAAAAAATTCAATAAAGGTTTATTCAGTATTATAGAGAAATGTTCTTGGAACAATTCTTACTTCTTTAAAAACCAACATTTGAAGTAATTATACATTCTTCCTTGAGAGTTAGCTTTTCGCTTTCCTTGATGGTCACAAAAATATTAGAAACCATTTTTACTCTTGAGGAAGCCAAGTAAAGTTGTGCGAAAATACCGGATCAGGCAAGTACAGCCCTATTCTTTGCAAATTATTTAACTTTCCTTGATTTGTTATGAGGAACAGAGAGGGTTTTGGAGCGACAGGTTCCCAGCTTGCTGGGGTGCGAAAATTGAAAAATTATTTGTATACTAAAAAGTATTGGATTATTTTCTGCATTCTTTCGTACCTCAAGAAATAATAAAACTAATATTTTCACTTTTGAGTACTAAATACCATTTGTTACCATTAGAAACAATTTAGTTGGCTTAGACTTCACTTCGGTACATGGGAATGTTTCTCAAACGGTGTTTGCGTATAGAATATCTTAACGAATCGACACATTAAGTTCAATATCAAACGGTGTATTATTTACAACAGGAGTTTACAGCTGGGCGTCGATGTACATACTTCCAGATACCGCCAACATTTAAATCGTGCGTTTGGACTGCGGTCGTTGGTAGTTGTCATGTGACTTGCCCTTTTCTTTCTATAATTTTAAAATTAGTTGCTTTTTTAAATTAATTCACGAAGAATTGTAGGCTAGCGCGTTTTGAGATTTGTTTTTCATTTATTTCAAGCTATTTTACTTAAGCTAATTTAAAAAGTTTGTTCTTTGTGTTGTGCAATAGCACAAGTTTTCCCCTACTATCTCCGCGTACCCGTGCGAGGAATGTCTCCTGTTAAACTTGACACTCATCCCTATCCGTCTATTTTCATTCTAAGAAGGAAAGTTGTTAACGAAACGTGTTTATTTGTTTAAAAATGTACAAATATAACTAGCAATATACTAACACAATATCAAATAGAAATAAAAAAACAACAATGTAATTGATGTTTAAAGGAAATTTTCAAGAAAGATTTATTCAGTATCATGGAGAGTTTTCTTGGAACAATTGACAACAATTCCTTAAAGACAACATTTGAAGTAATTATTCGGTATTCTTTGACAGTGAGCTTTTAACTTTTCGCGATAGTCACCAAAATATTAGCTTTTTACTTGTGAGGAAGCTATGTGTCTAAACCCGCTGACTTGAAAATTTCATCGAATCACTGCTGATAACGAAAATACTGGTACAGGTTTTCACTCTTCACTGTGCACCCACATCCCTACACAATTAGGTACACAGCACTTATGTTAATTGAATGGTTTCAATTAACAAAAACGTTAATTGAATGGTTTCACTACACGTTTAAGAAACAATCTTCAAAGGTATCAAGGAACTATAATAGTACTTCTAGTTACTGGAGAGCAAATCTTGAATTAATGATTATGCAAATAAACCTCGTCAGACTGCGGAAACCACGGTATATACAGAAAGCGTAAATATAAGATGGAGGAATCTAAACCTTCTTAGCGTGTCGTCACAAAAATGGCAACCAGCAACAAAGGCTGAAATATTTAGGTGGCATTGGTAGTATCGAAGCGCCGAACCGATAATTTAATTGAATGTCTCGTCTGGTAGATTATGGTGTGAAAAACGTTACATTGAGGCATTTGGTCCCAATATCTTACATTTTATGGCCCTAGAAAACTTCGTTTAGGAGTTATTTGACGATATAGATTCGAAAACATTGGCAAGTATTCCAGGTTGCATTTGGCATATTTAGATGCGTTTTTTTTAAAACAAATCCTTCATATTTTTATAGTAAAAGTGCAATTCTTCACGTCCCCGTGAAATTCTCTTTCTTTTGAGACCTCATTTATAAAGATTGGTTGCGTGTGCGAGCCGCAAAGGAAAGATATGCTACTGAAATAATATAGGAGACTATTATTGGGAAAATTATTGTAATCTTTCGTTTGTTTATTATATTTTTAATGTTATTACTTATTCATAAAATAATAGTGGTCGCTAAAGACTTTCTAAAGCGGCCTAAATTAAATTAAAAATCCCTAATTGCCAGATTAAAAAGGGGGAAATAAAGGATTGAAAAAACGACATGAAATGTTTTATCACGTACGGCAACGTGACCAGTTTCAAAACGTTCAAGGAGCATTTCCTCCCTGGCCCCGGCCCCTCCCACTGTGCACACGTGTGGTTCCTACCGTACACGACACGGCGCAGCACCGTCTAATGAAGTCGGCGCGAAAACCGCCTTATGGAGAGGGCGGTTGCGGGTGCTGGAGAAGCTACACCTCCCGTGTGGAACAAGCCCTGAGCAGCCCGCTCGCTTCATGAGCGAGGCGCAATCTGGGCGAGCGGTCGGGCGGCGGCGCGGTGCGGCGGCGCGGGGCGTGAGTCACTTGTTGACGGGCGCGGATGCCAGCGCGGTGCGGTGGCGGCGCTGGCGGCGCGCCCGCCCGCATTTGGTCGCCGCGCCCGCCGCCCCCCTCCCCCCCGGCGGGATCCGTTTCTCCCTGGAGCGCCCTGCAGGCCGTGCAAAGAAGAGGCGAAATTCGCTCAAGGGTGTGAACAAAAGAGGGGGAAGTTGCCGTGAAACGTCTTTATCTAAAGAGTTTGAAGACCTCTGCCGGAAAAACATTGATTTGTCACCGGCAAGGGCACAAGTGTTAACCCGTTTTTATGTCTTGTATTTGATTTCCGCACTTCGAAATGTTTAGAGGAAACGGGTTAAGATTATTACACGCACACGTCTCCTTCAGCTCCGGATTACCAACCCTCACTCCTTTACTAAAAATAATTTAATTATGAATAAACGGTAACGACTAGCGTTGTCAGTAAAATCTAATTACCATAGTTTTTCGCTTCCGTATAAAAGTAACTATTTTGCACCGAAAAATGAGATTTGATACATTTTTCTCGTCGAAATACCCCCTCTCTCAGTCCTCTCGCAACTGTCAACAACCAGAATCGTCAGAAAATTTGTAGGAAATCAACGTGAATAATTAGATTCAAAATTATAACCATAATTTGTATTGTGATTATGTCAATCTGTACAATTTATGTAGTCACCGTAAAGATACGAGATAATAAAGTAATAATAATAATATCCCCTCTGCTGTTTTGCATTAGTTTGATTCCTCTATCAAGACAGCTGTCGCACACTGACTTTGGTTACAAGCTCCATGGTAACGAAAGGCCTGTATCACATTTATTTTACATGGATGATCTTAAAGTGTTTGCTAAGAATGAAGCGATTCTCTCCCAAATGCTGTCTGTCATCAATGATTTTAGCAATGACATCTGCATGAAGTTTGGTCTTGACAAGTGTGCAAAAGCCAACTTAAAAAGAGGCAAAATGACCACTTCAGAGAACATTGAAGTTGATAGACACACTGTGATTCAAGAACTTGAGCCAGGTAAAACTTACAAATATCTGGGCATTGAAGAATATGAGACTATCTCGAACGACACAATGAAAGAGAGAATTCGCAAGGAGTATTACAGAAGAGTGAGACTTGTCCTGCAGTCCGCTCTAAACTCAAGGAATAAAATATCAGCAATAGGTAGTTTGGCGGTGCCTGTAGCCGAATATAGTTTCGGACTAGTAGACTGGACTGAGCAGGAAATTTGCATCGTGGATCGAGAAACCAGAAAACTGCTTACAATGCATCACGTAGCCCACCCACGAGCTGATGTACATAGACTTTATGTGTCACGTAAGGAAGGAGGAAGAGGCCTGAGACAAATTGAAGCCTCCTGGCACAATGCAATAACCGGGATGGGAAAGTATGTAGTCAGCCATCAAGATGACCCACTAATGAGGCAGGTCATGAAATCTGACCGAAGAATGGGAAACAGAGGCATTGTAAGTGTAGCAAGAAGCATTGCGAACAAGACTATGCAAGATACCCAGAATGACAGAGACACTGAACTTCTGATGCTACTTAACATGAAATTTGAGACACAAAAAAAGTTAAAGAAATCGTGGAGAGACAAACCACTCCACGGATAATATTTGAAACGAATGGTCAAGGTGCAGATCAATAAAGATCAATCATTTATGTGGCTTAAAAGGGGAAGAATGAAGCCAGAATCCGAAGCACTTGTAATAGCTGCCCAAGATCAGGCCTTCAGAACACGACATTATGATAAAGCGGTTCTCAAAATTTCCCAAGATGATAAATGCCACATTTGTCAAGAACACATAGAAACCATTGATCATATTGTCTCAGCTTGTCCAATCCTAGCAAAGACCGAATACTTGAAAAAACACGACAGGATGTGTAGTTACCTCCACTGGCAGATCTGTACCGCCCTCGAAGTTCCAAACACATGCCTCAAGTGGTACGAACACTCACCAAAACCGGTGACGTCTGTTGGATTGTGTACAATATTGTACGACCAACAAATTCAAACTGATCGCACGATAGCGGCAAACAAACCGGATATAGTCATCCGGGATTTGGAGAACAAATCGTGTTTACTTGTCGATGTTGCTGTACCTTGCGATCAAAACGTCGTTACCAAGGAGGCAGAGAAACGTCTTAAATACAAGAGTTTGGAAATCGGGATCAGCCGAATGTGGGGAGTAAAAGCACAGGTCGTCCCGATAGTTATCGGAGCTCTGGGATTTGTTCCGCAACTTTGTGTAAGAACTTGTCTAAACTCCCAGGTAATTCAAAAGACTGGGAAGTGCAAGAAATAGCTTTATTTGGAACAGCCCACATTTTGTGCAAAGTACTGTAGAAGCACCGACAGTCACCGGATCTGCTTCTTAGGTAGCTGGTTGCAACCTGGAGTAGATTTTATATTCAGCCGACTCATAACATCTTTAGTCGTGATGTAATGGACTAATAATAATAATAATTGTAATAATAATCATCGTCATCCAAGCGCATTCTTAGGATTCGTGTAAAATCCTGAGCGAAAGAGATGGTCGTTATTTCACTCGTCCATTCGTCCATCGCAGACTTCTCTGGCGTGGTTTTTGTCTATTCACCTATGACCTTATGTTTTTCCATTTGTTTTTTTATTTTTTGTGTTGTTATTTGCTATTATTGTTGTTTTAAAGTTCCCTAGAGAAAATGATCAATTCACAGTCAGGCGTGGCCAAGTCTAAAGGAATGAATCTGAAACGAGCGGCATCTTCTGAACGTGGCTTGCGCTGCATTGTATCCTCACTAGATCGAGTTGTGAGAATAATGAGACGGGGACTGATTTACAACACACAAGCTCGCCAGCCACGCTAGACTGTCTCTATATCGCTAAAATCGGGCATTAACCACAAGCAGACTTGCAAGGCCAGGGAGAGGGAGGAGGGAGGGATCACTTTGCCAAACCACGTTATCAAGTGCCCCTAGAAATTTATTCTAATTGTATATGTTTAGTATAAACTCGCTGACGTTCTAGCTAAAATTACCCGTCAGTTTGCTACTGAGCAGACGTATGATGACGCTGCCAATATGAGCCGAGCGTTTGCGCCCTTCGAAGTTAGATATAGTAAAGAAATATCAAGATACAGGAACGATTGAATGATGTTATCACCTGATTCTCTAAGCCTTCTCCAAACTAGATGAGTTAACAGCCTTTTATTGCAGCCAGTGACGGTTGTTGCGCAATCTTTGTTCCAATCAGCATTACAAATAGTATGCGATATAGGTGAAGAATATTTAGTATAGCTTATCTCGATGTATATATGACTATTTTCTCGTGTTAAATAGATTTCTACGTTTATTGTCAGAGTATACATAGTACTGAATTCATGAATAGCTGCGACGTAATTTGAGCATTCTTCATCTACCACCATATTAACAACAATACGGAAAGTCAATAGAAAAACGCAAAGGAAAATTCCATGGATGTTGTACCATTTAAATCCCATACTTTAAGGTATACCCCCACCAAATGACGTGCCAGGGGCGCCCGTGAATCTGCGTATGATGATTGTGTCACTGTAAAGAATTGAAGAGTTGACAGTTAAACAACGGCACATGCGCCAACTAGAGCAAAATGGGATTTTTAAATGCTCGAGTTTAGGGCTTTTCCACCTTGTCTCAGGGTACGTTTAATCTAAGTTGTCAAATAGCCGTTATGCTCGAGGTAGTTGAACTGCTCATTCAACTAACCTTCATTTCAGTTTTTGCCTTATTTTATGTGGCAAGAGTAGTCCCTTCAGGCCCTCTCTTTCATCTGACCACGCAAAGTTCCCTACGCTCCTTTCACCAACTAGCGGAGAAAGAAGGTCTCTCTCGGGTGATGAAACAAGCGATTTACATTTAGCTCAGAGGCTTCTATCAGGCTTGAGAATCTTTTACATGCTGTAAATATACTACATGGGACAGCTGGCTTTACTTCCCCTCTGAAGGAAAGCGTTCGAGCGATTTTCCATCCTTACAAATCCACTGTTTCGGTCGGATTTGAACCAGCAAACTCGGGTCCAACTGCCCGATACACTAACCTTTATACCACCAAAGCCGCTCAACCGTCAATACTTGTAAGTCTGCAGAAAAAAAATTGGCTTAAACTAAAATTCCGCGGAGGTACTAGCATTTAAATCGCTTCCTTTGATGCCCCGTTTTACGTCTTAGAAACGCCCACACAGTCATTCTTCCGGGCTCCATGGCGCGACATCGGAGACAAGAGTCCATGACTCGGACACCGTCTGCAGGACGACACCTAACTAAACGCAGATCGAAGGCGAGGTGACAGTTTCCGCCGATGACGAATGCGGAGTCGGCGCAGAGCGGAGCGGTGCGGAGCGGCGCAGGCGCTGGGGCGGGCGCAGCGCGCAGGCGGGCAGCGTGGGAAGCGCGCAGCGCGGCCGCCTCAGATGCCCCGCACACTGGGCCGCAATGGGGCACAGGGCGCACGCAAAGCAGGGGCAAATGGGCAGGGTGTCGGAGATCCCTAAGGCGGGAGAAAGGGTGGCTGAGAATATGCAAGCCGAAGGGAGAATTAAAAAAATTAAACTTAACATTAAAAAAAATGTATCAATGAGTTGACCAACCAACTATTGAATTGTCAACTACTAACTGAATTATTGCCAACTATTTAATTTAAAAGCTACTGTCAATTTGCATTTTGTGTTAAATTTATAAACAATTGGAAAATAAACATCTAATCGACATTTCTATAAATCGTTTACTATGAATGTATGGCTGTTTTACCTCTCAACCTTTAAGGCTCCAGAACGAACCATTGCCTCTGTACTCAGATCGTTACAATACTCTCCACTCCGGCTGGGGCTGGTTCGTTCTCCTGGTGCAACTACCATGGTACCTCCAGGGTCCTCCTTTCCATCATCTGATGTGGCCTAACGACCGTTATGCTGACCTAAGTGAATTCTTGCTATACCTTACAAGTGTGGCCCAATATGCTTAGTCCGAAAAGGGGGACATATGGCCGCACAGGTAGCGCCAACTGTAGTCCTTTACTGCGTTCGGCATGGCGGCATCGGCCCCACACTTTTACCGGCCGGGAGAGTAAAGCCCTGGTTGCCCTACTAACTCCATACACTTACCATACCAAAACCAGGGAAACTTTATTCCCTAGAGTGGGCGTACCTGAGCAGAGGCTCTTATCCTCACCCCCCACGGGTGTACAAGTATACCATAAGGCTTGCATCTGGATACGCTGGAACGGGATGCTGAAGCGCGAGCATCGCGAAATGCACATCTACCCATAACCTAGGTAAGGCCACCCAACCAGCTCCGAGAAAACCTCCCAGGAACCCGTTTTGTCCGTCACAAATTCCACATGGATCGATTGTGATTCGGACTCTGGTGTCAGTGGTGGAGGGTATGCGGTCTGATTGCCCTTTGTGATGAATAGATAATATTAAAATTATACTTCGATTAAAACAGAAAGTTCTTTCAAGGACTCGAGCTGAAAAGTTGGGGAGACACTGTCATCCAATCAGGAACTTCAATACCAAAAATTTATGTCGTAACGAAACTTGCGATTGGATGACGGTGTTCCACTCTCCTGGCAGCTCATGCCCTTGAAGGGACACCTTGTTTTAATCGAAGGATAACCCATCCCACGTAAGTGGTCGAGGTGGCTAAGGACGCTTAATTACTCAGCGCCTGGGTTCGAAGATCGCTGGTTCGTTCGCTCTCGGCTTGGATATTGCCACCATTTTTCGCTATTGAATGTATTGCCAGGTTGTGGAGGGCCTCGTGTTGTGCTGAAAAATTAAAAAGGCCGGTAAGTATTAGCGACACAAAGACACAAAGCTGCGTTCAAAAAGTTGACGTTGACGTTGACGACACAAAGTTGCGTTCCGTACAGTCCTACAGGGCACAGCGGAAAGCTACGTAGGTGAGGGAACGGCCGCTCCAATACTCGCTGTTTTGTAGGGACTTGGCACGACGCACGACAAGGGACGCGACGCATGATGTGGTACGCTAGTGCGGAGTAATACACCAAAATATGGGCCATGATACATTATTGTGTCGGGAGAGAGAAAACCAAGGAAAATACGATGGGATTCGCAACTGGGTTAGCCAGTCTCACCCGATAAAAGCGTGAGCAGTTGTGTCAAGGTCGGCTACTGGTGGCAGTGGCACGCCTCGCGGCACCGTGCCATGCCACGAGCTTCTCGGCGCCACTAGCGTCGGGAGAGGAAACTATTAGTAACCCCGCCGTTTTACAAAAGGGATAGCATTGTCTCTTGCGGCGGGGCAATGAACTGCGTGGAGAGGCGATTTCGTCGTGGCATTCGTGCCACAGACTTCCGCTCGTGGCATCGACCTTGACAACACTGGCGTAGAGGAAAGAATGTTAAGTAAGAAGCCACTCCACAAAATCCCGAAATGTTAAACGTATTCGGAAACAAAAAAATGATAAAATATGCGATGGTGTCACTGAGTCTCCCACCCCCCCTCGCCGTAAGTAGAAGGGCGAACACACCCGATCTACGCCAGTGAGCCATCGGCCGTGGTTTCGCCCCACTGCGTGCCGCCTTGGCCTGCGGGCCGGTGGTGGCCGCTCGCGGCTGTCGCCTCCGCCTCATTAGAAAGGCAACGAGCCGCTTGCCGCCGCCGCCGCCGCCGTCGCCCGCTCTGGCTGACGGGCGCCATGCTAATGCCGCCCCGCATAATGAGGGCCATCGGTCGGCAGCCGCGGCGACGCGACGCGGCGCGACGCGACCAGCGCGACGCATCCGGACGCGGTCGTTACTGCCGCGACGCGAGCGACGGTGGCCGCGGCGTCCGTCGGCGTCGGCGTCGGCGGTGGCGGTGGCGGCGGCGGCGGCGGCGGCGGCGGCGGCGGCGGCGGCGGCGGCGGCGGCGGCGGCGGCAGCGGTAGAGCGAGGGAGGCCCTACATTCAGTAACAAAGGGAGCGTGCGTTTACAGATGTCCAGTGTCTCCGCTGTTGGAGTGGCCCGTGGTCGGAGAGAGTGTACTTGTCTTCCACCGCGGGGACCAGGATTCTAATCCCGGTCGATGCATGAGGAATTTGTGGAAGCGGGAGTAAAGCGGGCTTAAGTGTGGGAGCCTCTTTCCGGTTTTAGAGGGAGAAAGAAAACTGTTTTTTACAATTGAGAACAAAATGAGCTTTGCCATCACTCACTCAGTTAAGAGATTGGACGGAGGTCAGAAAGATTATGGGAGCAATTCCGGAGAGAGGGAAGATTTCTCAAAACATATGCGTCTCCCATTCAACTGGCGAACTAGCTTTCTTACTTACATGTAGCAGCAAAAGCTAGTCATATATTGGGTCGCACATTAAAAAGTTATAATACAATTTTTTTTCATTGAAATAATTGGTAAAACTATTTAGCAGATATTTACAATAGTTTAAATTTTAACTGTATTGTTCTGTACCTGTGTTACCGTCATTTGTGAGATTCTTTGTACAATTATGGTTAATGATCATTCATGAATAATATAATTCACACATCTCTGATCACACATCAGAAACAATTCTGAAGCATGTATTTCTCTATCAAGGGGTTCCTTTTCCAGTTAATTGACTGGAACGGCCGATGTTGACTCCGAACCAGAGTCCCAAAGTTGAATTGTTAAGAGCCGTTGTATCAGAAGCCTACTGTAAATTTGTGAATTTTGTATGAACTTTTAATCATTTGAAATTTGTGAATCACTGTAACAGAAGTACGATGAAAACATACACATTTGTTGAAAGTCTATATATTACAAATCTATTTGATTCATGTTCATATAAATAAGTTTATTATTTTTATTAATTACTGTACTATAACATCAACTTAATGCAACCAAACAGAGAAATGAAAAGCCCCTCTTAAGGACAGCGTCTATGAATTTTAACAGTCCTTCGTCTGTAAAGAACAACGGAAACAAATGAACTGCAACTAAAGATGGAGTATAATTACTCACATTCCAAGAAAGGGTATTCCAGAAAAATGTTCTATTTTCTAATCTTAAATCATCATACAAAATAATTATATTATGCTCTCGAGGTTTTAACTGTATTTCTGAACGCAAGAATCAAACGATGCTTGAATCACTAGAATATTGAATAGGATTATTGGCATTCCTTTTGAACAGAGCGAAGAGGAAAATTAAATAATTTAAAAAAGTTGTATTTAAGTTCTAAACATCAGGTAATGGATCTCAGTATTCCCTCTACTTACATCATTGTGAGTTTTGTTTATTTGGCAAACTATAAAGGACATGAATAAAGGACACATACTACACCAAGGGACACTCGTAGAATTGGATTGCTAACGATTTATAAACGCGAGTGGTCTCCGTTTTGGTACTATTATAATTTGGAGAAGTGGAAGGTTTGACACGTAACTGAGACGCGAGTACAAACTCTACAATGAATAACGTAAGTCCACAAACCTTTGAGCTGATGAACAAGTATCTAGATACTTGAATATCTATGATCTCGCCTGCACATACCAGGTTCAGAGTTATATATCACTAGGACCCGGACGTTTATGACCTAAAAATATTTAAAATATTCACTCATTTATGACCTAAAAAATGCGAAATTATTACCATAAATACGACTTTAAAATTTGTTGGTTACATTTTCGAAACCTTCAAAATTTTGCCACTGTTTAAATAACCATTATATTGAAAATATAATTTTAAAATCTAGTACATTCACAATTCACCCCTCCTCATTTGGCGCCCCATGAAGACAGCTACCTCCTAAAGTTGTTTATAGAAGCACAAAACCTGATAAAAAATAAACCTACTCTTCCGTCGCATTTGTTGCTTTCAACGCTTTCTTTTTCTCCTATGTATCTTACTCTCCTAATACACAAACATATATTGATAGGAAAGACAGACAACGATTAGATTCAATATTGTAAAAAATTAGATAACAATTAGGAGACAGAAAAATCTCTTTGAGACGATTGCAAGCAAATATGCGAAAATGGAATCAAAAAGATAAATATATGACAAAAAATACGAAAATTCATGTAAAAATGTGACCATAATATGAAAAATTAACGGAAAATCACAAAAGGGTTAAAAAAAAGCCCAAATATGACTGTTTATGACGTGTGAAAATTGCATCATTTTAGTCACTGTAGATAAAATCATGCTTAATATACATTTTACACGGAAATAACACAAAGAAAAAATGTGACATTTCATGAAAATCCGGGCCCTATTTATCACATTGTAATTATTTAATTCAAACGTCAACCTGGATGACCGAGGTAGCTAGAGCGTATGCCGACTCAGCTCCTCGGTCGGAAGGGTCGCGGGTTCAACTCCTGTCGTGGGTATGGGTCCCTTGTCTCTCATGTATGTGTTGTCGAGGAAGGCCCTGTGAGTCTGTTGACCACAGACCGAGGAGCGCGCAAGAGGGGTCTAGTCTAAAAGGTTAATACGTGTCTCCATGAGGGTCATAGTGGGTACCCGGCGCGGACAGTCGAAATCGACATCTCCCAAATCTGAAAAAAGCCTCAGGAGTGAAAAAAATTCAAAAGAGAAAGAATCCACAGTAAAGTAATGCTTGAGAAGCATAGGTCAAGGAAACGAATAGTACCCTCATGAGCAGCTAATAGACGCAAGCAATTTTTGGGAAGCAATAACAAGGAGGGTCGTTGACTGGCGCCGCGGGGGCGGATCGCGCGCCAGAACCCATACGGCACGTGTGGGGCGCGGGCGCGGGCGAGGGCGGGGGCGGGGGCGGGGGCGGCGCGGCTGCGGCGACAAGTGGCCGCAAATGAGCAGCTGGCGGGCACCTGCTGTGTCAACGACGCATTGCCCTCGGGGGCGGAGCCCTCCCGCCCCAAGCGCCTCGTGAGTCAACGATCCGCCTGCGGATAACCGGCTCGCAGCTTTGAAAATGCCTCGCGGGTGTCGGTATCTCGTCACATGCTCATGAGTCGGTCTTAATCGATGGGGAAAAAAAGAAAAAAAAAACTTTTGTTAGATCATTTATTTATTTTATTAATAATTCGTTAACATGATTGACCTATTAGAAATTACTGAGTATATTACTCAACGCAATGTGAAACATGTCCATACATACAACAGCCTTCCGGTCAAAGTGGTAATATAAAACAAACAATAGATTCCAGTGAATAGTGATGAATAGTATAAAAGGTTACCTTAACATTCATAGCTAGACTCACATAAAAATATTATGTGTCTCATAAGAACTTCACTTGATTAGTTATCATACTTGTACAGATATTCAATTTCATTGCAATACTGTTATTGTACACGTCAAATTATAATTCAAACATTGGAAACAAATATATTCACAGTCTTCTCTATTACACAAGTAAAATTATTAATTTTTAATACCAAATATACATAATTCATGAGTTGGGAAGGATATTTGATTAACAATATTTGTCCGGGACCTTCAACTGCTTTGTAATTAGTACAGTAAGCGCAACGCATGTCACAACCCGAGCGGAGACGATATTTTCCCCCCGCTGAAACTTGATATCTGGCACCGACCAATACGTCGGCTTGCGGATTTTTTCTTCTTCCGGTATTCCCACTCGGGAGAACTTCCTGTTCTCCCGAACGTCCAGCGGGGCACCACCCCAACCGGGTCAAGCTCTGAGCCCCCGACCGGCCTCCCGGCATGTGTGGTAGTCTAGTGCATGCTAGTGTAAGTGTGTGTGTGTGTGTGTGTAAGGGGTAAGGAAAGGACAAAGAAGAGGAAAGAAATATCGCGTGCGGTCCGTGACCCGTTTGTTAGGTATTCGGTGGTGTTGATCGGTTCAGCTCAGGCATTCGCCTGGTGTTGATCGGAGAAACCACGGAAAACTACCGATCAGAGTACCATGTAAATTACCTGCGGTCTTATCGTCCGCGGGTAAAATCATGTTAGCCATTTATGAAACGCCCATGAACCGATGATTTTAGATTATTTGGAGGAGCAATGCACTAGCAACAAGGTGTATTACTCTGACAAGATTGAAAACAAAGTCAAGTCCACGTTAAAAGGAAACGCATATAAAAGGCCTGCTACTTCTTCAAGACAACGCTCGACCTCATACGGCACAACTGACGTTGGAAAACTATCGGCAACGTGGATTGAGAGCTCCTCCTTGCAGCCCCGACATTGTCCCTTTCGCATTTTTATCTGTTGGGCAACCCATTTTATCCAAGGGCACTTCAAGATGTCCGATGAAAGGTGCTTTGCATGACATCAAGTTCAACAACGAAGAGAAGAACAAATCTAGCTTCGAGATCAATGTAAAGAATAACTCGCTTACAGGATAAAAAATCTCTTAAAAAGATTGGAGAAGTGCAGAGAAGGCCGTAAAGACGACGTGGAAAAGTATACAAAAAATTGTGTCGATTTAATTAATCATTTTTGCTGCACAGCAATGTCAGTTTGAATTTGTCAAGTCTTGAATGACCTCGGAAGAGAGATCCACAACAAAATTGAATGGTCAAAGTGGGAAAGAAATTTACAAAGAACACGGCATTCATAAATACAAGAACAAATATACTCGAAATAGCAACAGCCTCAAACTATAATGTACCACACAAAATCAACTACGCGCATCTCCCCAAATGAAGTCATCTATGTAATTCACCAATCTCTGGACACGACGAAAAAAGTAATATAATTTTTTTAAACTTACCAAATCCCCCAATAGAATATATTACCAATAATTACAAGTCAACTACAATATTATAACTAGCTATTTCCCCATAATTTGTAAAAATTCAAATGTAATACCCATCCCCAAGCCATTCAAGGATCTCACTAGCACTGACTATTATAGACCCATAAGCCTTCTTCCCTCTCTGTCAAAAATCATAGAAAAATTAATTCTTAAAGACTAAATCAGTTGTGTCAAGGTCTTCTACTGGTGGCAGTGGCACGCGTCGTGGCACCGTAGCATACCACGAGCTTCTCTCGTCGGGAGAGGACACTATTAGTAACCCCGCCATTTTACAATAGGGATGGTGTTGTCTCTGTTAGCGGGGTAATGAGCTGCGGGGAGGGGCGATTTTCGTTGTGACACTCGTGCCACGGATTCCCGCTCGTGGTATCGACCATGACAACACTGGACTAAATTCCCATCTGAACAAAACTCAAATAATCCCAATGCACCACATTGGCTTCACTAATAAAGTTTCAATTTCTCATCAATTATTAAGAATCACGGAGTACATAGACACTAACCCCAACTCCACTCCAAATACACAAAAATCCATTTCCTTCGACCCCACACAATCAATCTGTCTAATAAGTCTAATACCTAGGACTGAATTGTGTTACCAGACTCAACTGATACCAGAAAAATCGCATAACAGTAAAAGCAAAGCAAGCCAAAATAAAACTCATTCAACTGGAGACATTTTTAAACCGCAATAGTAAGCTAACATTAAACATCGCCACCCCCTCTTTAAATCAATAATTAGACCCCTTGCTTTAGGAAAACCCTATCTAGATTAACGCCTCTAAAACTAACATCCATAAATCACAGATCTTTCAAAATCACTTCCTCAGAATTGCCACTAATGAACCCTGGTTCATTCAAACATTCAAATGCACAAAGAATTTAATTTACCTCCTATAGTTCACCATATTGAGCTCCATTCCAAAAGCTTCTTCTCCTAAATAAGCACAATAACCCAAGCACCCCATTACGACTTATCCACCACCTACCAGCTCCCAAGTAGAATAAAAAGTAGATACCCATTTTCATTCTTCAGCATATTTTCAGACCTGAATTAATCCAAAAGGTGCTCTGTGAGTTTCCTATTCATGTTTAGTTAGATATAATTGAAAGATTAGAATTTAAGTTTAATCTTAAGTCTGCCAAACATACGACGCAGTATACTGTAATACTAACCATAAGCTACTTAGGTACATTATTTCATTAATAATTATTTTAAAAAAGGTTCCTCTAGTGTAGGCGAGAAAATGAACAGCATTGATTGCACAAATCACTCGTTCCAAGGAATATATTTAAAGAGAAAACGTTGGGTCGTACGTAAGTTCTTGAAATATTCAGTGCAGATAATAGAATATGGAGTGTGTAAAAATTGAAAGTAATGAATCCGATATATCCGTTGTAAACTTCGTAATCCGTCTTCAGAATATCGTCCATCATAAAGTATATGTGAAAACAATATCGTTGTAAGTTCGAAGATAACTGACTGATCTTCGGGGCCGCCACTAATATCACGAATAAAATTTTCCTGAATATATTTTCTGAAACATATTCTCCTGAATGTAAGTAAACAAAAGAATTCTGCGGTAAATAGTTTAGCTCTACTTGCATTGGATGCAGTTATTTTCGATTGTTCGGGACGACGCGACGTTCTGAACGATGCCCTCTATGTTGGTTTAAAGTCTTACAGGTTTCATGACTGCTAAATTTTACGTCCCTAGCAAGATTTCCGCTAGTAGATTGCTTTTACTTTTTTTAGTATTTAAATATATTCTTTTTATTATTTATTATTTCAAAAGGCTAGCCTATTTGTTAAGAAACTACTATGTTAATTAACGTAGTTAATTAACTGGCTGATCACGCAACATCATAGACAAAAGCACGTGTTAAAGGAACGACTTTGAAACTACCAACTGGCAGTAATGACGAGTATGAAAGACACAATGATTAAGAAGAAATCGCATTGATTGCATTTGCAGTGAATTAAATAGAAATTGCTTTTAATTTTAAGCAAACCATCAGATTCTCCTTTTTACTTCACGATAACACAAAAATGTAAGTGACCCGTATTGAATATTTTGTGAGAATTCGCTGCCAAAGTTATTATCGAGCAAATTGTTTTACCGAGTGTCGCTTTCTTCATACCATTTTGGATGGGCCAAATGACATCATGGAGCTGGGCACTGTACCTAACGGACGGCTTCGCTTCTTAATTTATTCTTTTAGAATCAAGATCAGATCGTAAAAATTTGTAAGATTTGTTAGAGAAAAAATATTTACCGCCCACAGTTCAGTATCGATACCACAGTTCTATAATACGTAATGTAAGTAGTATTGCTACACCACATACGTTCTCGCATTATTTCCAAATTTCAATTTTTGAAAATTCAAAGAGTTAAATGAAAATTCGACTCTGAACATGAAAAGCGACTCTGCACCATTTTTAAGAGTTTCTTGTTTTATCCAGGAAAAACAATTGAAGAAAATGTTTGGAACTGACAGACATGTTTTGTCATCAATAAATTTTTAGGTATTAAGAAACCAAAAAAGATGGATTATGACTACGCAAACGTGTCAGAGGAAGTAATTTACTGTATATAGGAACAAGATTAATCCAATTTTTCGTTACCAGGGCCAGAGAATAGGAGTTTTTCTGTCGAAAATTCACCTTTTGCGGCGCGTGATTGCAATTGTGTATCGTGTTACGAAGTAGGGGCGAGAAAGTAAAAATATTACACCAATTCAAAAAGCCAAATAAAGGCGTATAAAAATATCGAAAAAGCGTTGGATACGCCCTAATACAAAGGTCTCGTGTAATAGGTACTGGAATAGGATGCTTATCACACATCCCTGGAGAAACCATGGGGATGGGGGACAAAGGGCTCCACCCTTTTGTTGCCTACGTCACTAATTGGGGAGGTTGCGGTAAGCTTTAGCCCCAAATATACTATATAGTGTTTAACAAACCAGTTATCTTAAGTACTTATTTGAAGGGAGGTTGTATGGGCCTCAAAATCACCCCGAATAGACCATTATCTGATCAAAATTCCTGGCAATGTTGTAAACCCATCCCGGGTTGCAGTATTATCTTAACCCATGGTCTCAGAAAGCAGGCGCCCAGGACCACAGGATTTGATGGTCTCCATTTGTTTGAAAAAAACAACAACAACAAAAATTCAAAATGTTTGCTTTCTCTTTGATCTGACCGTTGCTCATATGTTTAGGAAGTAATACTATAGACGTCATTAACATTAACCAGATAAAATCATCAATATAGTTTGTGTAGGAAATTTACGTATTAAACTATTCTGTTAGTTTATAATTCCAGACCTTATTTGATCGTTCAACAGATTTTATTATCCTTTCTCTTTTAGCTCAGTGTTTATATTTTAAGTTTATTACCTAATAATCTTAAAAATTAATTTTTAAAACACAAAATAAATAAATTAATTCACATTCAATTCATCTCCATCAAGGCTACAATAATGGGTTTGTTATTTACAATGATATACAAAACTTGGAATAGTAAATAATACAAAATAAAAACGATCATACGTGCTATACAGTCATATCTGTTTGTTACTTATTAGTATAGTCTTAACTGTATAATGATTTAAACATTTTGTTCGTAAGATACCACATTCTGCATTTCACCTTTAATGTCAATCTTCTGTGACAAACGTGTGGTTTCAGTGTATTGATCTTTTCACTTTTTTTATTTTCAAAGTAGCCTCCATATTGTCACTTAAAATTAAAAACGATACCAAAAAAAATCATACAACTTGCCATTAGAGCTTCTCTAGTATATTATAAATTCACTGGGAACTACATAAACCTTTGTTATTTGAAGTCTTGTCTGTATCGCTCAATTTTATACACAAAATAAACCAGTGTCCCAGCTTAAACAACACAAAACCGATAATCGGATCCAAGTTTCCTAACGTGTAATGTATCCATTCTCCCCTAATAATATTAAACTAATTGGAAACACAAACTGCCTACCCATGCAATCCATGTTTTTCTTTATTTTGAAACTAGATACAAGAAATAGCATGAAAACTTAATATTTTAGTGTTTCGAATTTTGATAATATGTCAAATTTAATGTTAGTGTTGTTACAGATACAGAATCTCACTTGTAATTACATTTTTGTAACATGAATCTTCTAATCAATCAACTACTATGAAGCAGCTACCTGTCACTGGTCTTGCTACAAATTCTAAGTAAATAATATACAAAAATTTTCGAAAAGTGGGCCCCTCGGGGCCGCAGCTACACTGTCAGAAATTACATTAAATTTAATGTAGTTTAATGCACTTTTGCATTACATTTAATGTACCGTGTACGTTAAAGCGATTTTAATGTTTTTTAATGAATTTTAATGAAATTTAAAGTTAAAATGAAAATCAATGTAGATTTGATGTAGGACTACATTAAACGTTATGTACCTTATAAATTAAACCGATATTAATGTGTTGTACATTAAATTTAATATTTAAATTAAAATCAGTGTAAGTTTTAGAAATATTTTCTTCCGCTATTTGAACTTACGTATAATAAATTTAAAATATATTTTCAACATGTATACAAAAAATATAAATGTTTAAAATTAGTATTTACAATCAAATTGGTAACAAATAAAATTGTAAAAATCTTTATAATAAAATTGTAGCGATGTACATAGTACGCTAATTCTTTAGTTAACAATTTTTTCAAATTCTCCGGAAATATTTAAAATTTTTCAAAGAATTGTCACTGTAAAAATTGTCAGAATTTAGTACTCTTTACGGCTACGAAATATATTTCCGAGCGTAAACGCGTCCAAAACAGATGAAGAAGTAGTGACAATTATAAATAGTATACATAATTCTGTAGAGTTAATACTATTTAATGTATATTACATCTAAAGAAATATGTTCCGTAGACGTAAAGAATATATTATACATATCATAGCGGGCAATACATTAGGCATAAGAACCTGCTGAAGCAATTGGATGTCGCAATAGCTCATTGGTTAGAGCTCCTGCGCGTAAACTAGAAGTCCCGGGTTCGAGTCCCGGTCGGGGTGACTATTTGTTGAACAAACTTAAATATTAAAATACATTTGTTACTCAGTACCAAGATCAGAATTTAGTATTCTTTACATCTGTGGGACATATTTCCGAGCGTAAACGCGTCCCAAAATGTGACAATTGCATCAATCCCAACGGACAATTCATCAAGCCTAAGAACATGTTCAAAGAATTGATAGTCTCGATAGAATAGTGATTAGGGCACGTGGGCGTAAATCAAGAGAGACGGGTTTGAGTCCCGGTTGGGGTGACAATTATTTGAACAAATTTTAAATATTGAAGTTAGTACATGTACAGTAAATTTCATGTACACATACAGTAATTTCAATGTAAAAGTACATTAAAGTATCATGTACGTAAATTAAATTAAATTTACACGTACAGTAAATTTAATTTTAGCATACAGTAAATTTAATTTACGCATTCAGTAAATTTAATTTACACGTACAGTAAATTTAATGTAAACGCATACAGTAAATTTAATTGTACACGTACATTACATTTAATGCACACGTACTTTAAAGTTACTGTACGTGTACATTAAATTTCATTTACGTACATGAAACTTACTTTAATGTACTTTTACATTAAAAGTAATGCGGAAATTTCTGACAGTGTTGCTGTGGTGAGTCCTTTGCAGAGAATTGTCGCAGGCCTCCGCGCGCCGCGTCGGCGGCGCTGGGCGTTTGCCGGGCTGGGGCTCCTCAATCGAAACAAGGTGCCCCGGATAGCCCTTATCTTATCTGGCGGCGACGCAACGGCGTCCGCGGCGGCTGGCTGCTGCGCTGCGTAACACACCACATGCTGCGCCACGCAGCGACGCAAGCGGCGACGCACGCACTGTAGTGTTATGCCCGGCCATCTCCTACCTCAATTTTTTTAACTCCTCCCCCGAAATGAATCGGTTATTAAATATAAACTAAAGGAAATGTTATTAAATAATCTCTTACAACCAACAGTACTAAACAATATCTTAAAACAAGTGAGAATGTACACAAATAAAATTCATATTATTGAATATTATATAATGTTAATTAATAATATTAACTCTTTGTTGCACTAAATATATTTATTGTGGTTCTCATGGCATAGGAGTTCAAATTAACGAGATGTTTGCACGTAGTCCGTCAGTGCCTAGGTTGCTGATAGTGATGCGATATCGACAATGAAATATCAAATTTACTAAACATCGATGTTCAAAATTAAAACAGCGATGTTGATAAAACATCTACCAAAAACCAGATAGTTTAGATCTACCAAAAACCAGATAGATAACAGTTTTTAAACATCGATGTTTTAAAACTGGATTTGTAATCTCAAACATTCAATTCGTGCGCAACAAAATTTCATAGTGGACATGTATATTAATTTATAATTAAAATTTAACTCAAAATAGGTTAATTCAAGAATGACATGAGAATCGACGCCATTATAATAAAATATTCCAAGATATTTAATAATCGAGAAATAAAACTGGTTCATAAAACGCCTCTCCATGTAAAAAATACAATGAAAGACGAAGAAGGAAATACATCGATTTTGAAAGCATCGATGTTTTCAAAACATCGACATCGATGTCACATTCCTAGTTGCTAAGCGACACAGATTCTGGTTGCCCGCACGTTTCAGATCTGTTTTGCCTGACGGCCTAAGAATGCAGAGTAATTATGACCAGCAAGAATTTGCTCACATTGGTTTGCAGCTAGGTTTTGTTTCGGGGGAGGATGGAAGAGTTGCTAAATTCCATAAGCTCTTGGACCATCCTAAGTTATAGTCATGAGTAGCGTTTGGCTTAACCTATTTCGTTGTCGAAATGATGAGAAACTTTAAAATTATGTATACAATTTTTTCTTGTAACATTCAAGAACAAGAGCAAATATTTATAGATACTTCATTCGAAATGTTTTTGATGACACGTGCTGATATGCATTACCTAACAAACATGAGGGTTTCCGATGTAAAGTTGATATGAGGTGAGACCCACCGCCACACATACAAAAGAGAAGGCACAAATTTGGAAGTTTTAATGGAATTTACTCCGTCGATTCTTCGGACAAAAGTTCTCATACAGGCCACGTAATGGCAGTGACTTTAATTCACAGTTGTCTTCATACCATTTCAGGAGACTTCTTCTTGACGAAGCGAAAGTACAACAGTCGGTCAGTCAAAAGTATGTCCGGAAGATAAATAATAATAATAATAATAATAATAATAATAATAATAATAACAACAACTTACACTTGCAAACACAGAACTTACCAAAAGACAGAATAATGTAGCAAAAATCATCCATCAAAATTTAGCAGGAGGTATAGCTTCAGCATCACCCTATTATGAATATGAACCGTCGCCAGTAGTTGATAATAGCGATTTCAAACTCTATTGGGATAGAGAAATAAGGACTGACCTCACCATGCCAGCCAATAGACCCGACATCACCTTGCTAGACAAAAAGAAACAAGAAGTTCATCTGATTGACATTGCCATTCCACTTTCCCACAATATCGATAATAGCTGTAGCAACAAGATTAGCAAATACAAGGATCTAGCAGATGAAGTAAAAAAATGTGGAAAGTCAATATTAGACCCATTATCATTTCGGCCACAGGACTAATTCCTACAAGCACAAAGAAACATTTGGAAATCCTTCAATCAAAAACCTATGTATCAAAAATTCAGAAATCTGTAATACTGGACACTTGCCATATTGTGAGGAAGTTCTTAGGGGACGAGCTTGACTGATATCAACCCAATTACTGTTTAATAAAGCGCGTAAAGCCAGTGAGTGCGGTGTGGACATGTATGTGGAAAGTTTGATAGTGATACGATAGTAGACAGTTTATATGAATGTGGTATCTCTATAATATATTTAAATTGAACCTGACTTGTGTTCTCTATGTATTTATATTTAATTTGACTTGTGTTCCTAAGTGTATTTTAACTTAATTTGACTTGTGTTCCTAAGTGTATTTTAACTTAATTTGACTTGTGTTCTTATGTGTTTTTTAAATTTGATTTGACTTATGTTCCTGTATTATTCAAATTTAAGTGGACCTGTGCTCTTATATGTAAATTTGATTTCATTTGTGTTCTGACTGTCATGTAATACGTCTTAAATCCTAATTCCGATGTATTATATCATGTCCAACATTGCTGAGAAAGCTAATAAATAATAATAATAATAATAATAATAATAATAATAATAATAAGCCAGTGAGTGCGGCAAGCACAACGCAATAGTCGGGTTGGGTAAGTATGTAATCAGCCATCAAGACGACCCTCTAATGAGGCAGGTCATGAAATCTGACCGAAGAATGGGAAACAGAGGCATTGTTAGTGTAGCAAGAAACATTGCGAAGAAAACTAGGCAAGACACGTCGAATAACACAGACACTGAACTTCTGATGCTGCTAAACATGAAGTGTGAGACACAAAAAATGTTAAAGAAATCGTGGAGAGACAAACCACTCCACGGTCAATACCTAAAAAGAATGGACAAGGTGCAGATCAATAAAGATCAATCATTTATGTGGCTTAAAAGGGGAAGGATGAAGCCAGAATCGGAAGCACTTGTAATAGCTGCCCAAGATCAGGCCTTGAGAACACGACATTATGATAAAGCGGTTCTCAAAATTTCCCAAGATGACAAATGCCGCATTTGCCTGGAGCAAGTAGAAACCATTGATCATATTGTCTCAGCTTGTCCAATCCTAGCAAAGACCGAATACCTTAAAAGACATGACAGGGTGTGTAGCTACCTCCACTGGCAGATCTGTACCGCCCTCGAAGTTCCAAACACATGCCCCAAGTGGTACGAACACTCACCGAAACCGGTGACGTCTGTTGGATTGTGTACGATATTGTACGAGTACATACGACCAACAAATTCAAAAGTACGTACGACCAACAAATTCAAACTGATCGCACGATAGCGGCAAACAAACCGGATATAGTTATCCGGGATTTGGCCAAAAAATCGTGTTTACTTATCGATGTTGCTGTACCTTGCGATCAAAGTCGTTACCAAGGAGGCAGAGAAACGTCTTAAATACAAGAGTTTGGAAATCGAGATCAGCCGAATGTGGGGCGTAAAAGCACAGGTCGTCCCGATAGTTATCGGAGCTCTGGGATTTGTTCCGCAAAATTTGAGTAAGAACTTGTCTAAACTCCCAGGTAATTCAAAAGACTGGGAAGTGCAAGAAATTGCTTTATTTGAAACAGCCCACATTTTGCGTAAAGTATTGTAGAGGCACTGATAGTCACCGGATCTGCTCCTTAGGTAGCTGGTTGCAACCTGGAGTAGATTTTATATTCAGCCGACTCATAAGATCTTTAGTCGTGATGTAATGGAACAATAATAATAATAATAATAATAATAATAATAATAATAATAAGGGGGGCGAGCCAAGTCCACGTCCCCGACGTGCCCCCTGGGACCTTCCGTATAGATAATATGGATGCTAACGGACCTCTGTGAAGATCAACGGGCCAAGAGGCGGAAGAGGATCCCTGGATTCCAACGGTTCCTGGCGCGGACGAGTCTTCAGAGGAGCATACCTCTATAAAACAACCTGGGCTCAGCTGGCTCCGGCTGTCAGCACCCAGCAAGGGCCCCTGCCTAGGGTCACAGGCGAAGAATCTAGCGAGGGAGAAGTCGCACCCACGAGGAGTCTACTCCCTGAGGGAGAAAACCCCAACAAAAAACCCCTGGCTGTAGGGATAAAACGCAATCCACAGGGACTTTTCCCCTCTTTTTCACCCTTATTCTGAAATAAGAGGGAACCTGGGTCTCGGGTTTGCACCCCGCCACTCAGAGAAGCTTTGAAAAGCAGCCACTAGGTATAAGGAAGCCTCGGCCTCATCTGGTAATGGGGTTGCTCCAGATGAGGAAAGACGACAGCCCCATTATGATGACATGTGCTACGAACCATCGGAAGAAGCAGAACGAATCGAACAGAGAGACAACCACCATCAAGAGTCAACTGCTCGAAATGTTTCAGCGGCAGCACAGCCGTTGACCACCAGAGCAGGACTGCCTAGACAGCGGATACAATGGAATGTGGAAATGAACCAATTCCTACTGCGCACTTATTATAGAGTGACCCGCTGTGAAACAGAATTGACTGGCTATAGGCAGCTCCTCCATGCGCGATTCGTACAGCAGTTTCCCAATCTACGTGTTACTGAACAGGGTCTAGCTAGTCAAAGAGCGTCAATTGTGCGAAATAACCTGGTACCATTGGCAATACGAGAGCGTATTCTGCAAGAAGTTGCAGGAGAGAGAGAACAACACTCCGAAGAAAACGTAAATGCCAGAACAGGGGAAGAAGATGCACAAGAAAATACCACCAGTCCAGAAAGACCATGCATTTTCCATCAGAATGATGTGATAAAACAACAGATGGAATTTGAGTTAAATAGCATGCTGACTAAATTTAATGGGTTAATGCCAGAAAAGAGACCAAGTATACCCAAACAATTAATGTCATCCAAACTGAGAGATCTGATGAATATCATGAACAACTCTGTTCTCCCATCAAAGATTGATAATATTATCACCTATTCAGATCTAAATTTGTATTTATACAGTTCAGCAGCAACTATCGTCAAATTAAACGGAGGTAAACTGAAAGAAACATTTGCGAAGCAGCCAAAATTAAAGAGAAAGAAACCACCATGGGAAAGGAGATTAGAACAAAAAATAAATGAGTTGAGAGCTGATGCCGGAATAATAACAGCCTATATCAACAACAGAAATAAGAAACTTGAGAAGAAAATGCACGCCATTCGCAAAAAGTACAGCAAGCATGCCCAATTTGATAAACCAAATAGCATACCATCTGAATATCTTGACACAGTCAAACAAAAATTGAGCGCGTATGCAAAACGGTTAAGACGTTATAAAAAAAGTCAGAAGAGAAAGGAGCATAATGCCAACTTCAAAAGAGACCAGAAAGCATTCTATAAATCTTTACATAAACAAGATACTGAGACAAACTTGCCGCCAACTAAAGACGAAATCGAAGGCTACTGGGGAGGTATATGGTCAACTGGAATTAAATATAATGCTGAAGCAAGCTGGTTGGAAACAATTAGCAAATCAGCAGAAACGATTGTACACATGGCGAGCTTCCAAATTGAGACAGTAAAACCTATTCTTGCCAAACTAAAGAATTGGAAGAGTCCTGGAAACGATAAAATTCATAATTTCTGGCTGAAGAATTTATCAGCCTTGCATAGCAAATTCGTTGAATGTATAAATGCTTTTATTGAAGAACCTCGAAGCATTCCTCATCATTTGACCACAGGTGTGACGTATCTCATACCGAAGGGCTCCAGGAGTAGTAATCCGGCAAGATATAGGCCTATAACCTGTTGAACACGTTTTACAAACTCTTAACATCATGTGTGTCTAAGATCCTGGAAGATCACTGTAATGGTAACAGTATCCTAGCAGAACAACAAAAAGGATGTAAGAAAGGCTCGCTAGGATGTAAAGAACAACTTATTATTGACTCAGTAGTCTTGAAACAAGCAAGTAATAAACAAAGAAATCTATTTGCAGCGTATATAGATTATCAGAAAGCTTATGATTCGGTCCCACATGACTGGCTTATAGACGTGCTAAAAATATATAAAATCCATCCCAAGTTGATAGATTTCTGTGCAACCCTAACAACTAAGTGGAAGACAGAAATAGTATTAAAAACCAAGGAAATGAATATTATTACAAATAAAATTGACATCAACCGAGGAATCTTCCAAGGAGATTCTTTGAGCCCACTTTGGTTTTGCTTGGCTTTGAACCCGCTATCCACTATCCTCAACAGCAGTAAGTATGGCTACGAGATAAAGAGTCGGCACTCCTCGTACAGACTTTCCCATCTGGCTTATATGGATGATATAAAGCTGTATGCATCAACAGCCAGTTCGTTGAAGCAGCTCCTAAATATCACAGAAACTTTCTCTGAAGACATCGGAATGTGTTTTGGTGTAGATAAGTGTAGAACGGTTAACGTGGTACGTGGCAAATTGACGAGGGGTCTGGAATACGAGACGCAAAGAAGCGAACTTATTAAATCGTTAGACCATGATGAAGTGTATAAGTATCTTGGTCTAGAGCAGTCTCGAACAATAGCCCACTCGGAAGTGAAGAAACGTATAACCGCAGAATTCAAGGACCGACTCACAAAGGTTCTCAAAACATCTTTGAATTCGCGAAATCTTGCCACTGCAATAAATATATACGCTATTCCTGTGATCGTCTACTCAATGGGCTTAATAAAATGGAGTCAAACAGATCTTGAAGCAATGGATAGATATGTAAGAACCCAAATGACTCAATATCGATATCATCATTCTAAATCTGCTGTTGAGAGGATCAATCTACCTCGTGAAAAAGGAGGTCGAGGCATTACTAATATAACTAACAGTAATGCCAATCAAATCTCTCTTATGAGAAAGTACTTTCTTGAGAGGGCAGAAACATCGGCAATGCATAAGGCTATCGTAGAGGCTGATTTCAGTTTCACCCCCTTAAATCTTGTAAGTACTCAGTTTCAACCAGAGCACACTAGTCATGAAAGCCTGATGCAAAATTGGTGTCGAAAAGAGCTACATGGTAGACATCCCAATGAACTATCAGGCCAGAATATTGATTTTAGAGTTTCTAACAGGTGGTTGACACGTGGTTTACTGTACCCAGAGACAGAAGGCTTTATGATAGCCATCCAAGACCAGGTTATCGCAACAAGAAATTACTTACGATATGTTATAAGAAACCCCTCCATAGTAAGTGATGAATGTAGAAGATGCGGTGCACAGCATGAAAACATCCAGCACATCCTTGCTGGTTGTAGTGTGTTGGCTCCCACTGCCTATAAAGTTAGACACGATAATATGGGGAAAATAATTCACGGACGACTAGTAAGAAAATACGGACTTGAGTCCTGTGATGTCCCATATTACAAATATCATCCTTCTACAGTCTTGGAAAATGAAGAATGGAAGCTGTACTGGGACAGAAGCATTATTACAGATACCACAATTTCGAACAATAGGCCAGATATAATAGTTCTGAACAAGCTCAAGAAAACAGCCATGATCATCGATTTTGCAGTCGTCAACAATAATAATCTAGAATCTGTTCATAGCTTGAAAATTCAGAAATATGTACCGTTGACTCACGAGCTTCGCCACCAATGGAAACTTGAGAATATCGTCATACTACCGATAATAATGTCCACCACAGGATTAGTACCAAAACACACAATGCATGCAATTCAAGTGTTGGAATTACCATTCTCATGCGTGGAACAAATGCAAAAAGCAGTAATACTGGATAGCTGCAGAATAGTAAGAGAATTCCTGGGATGTATGACTGATTGGGACACGATTGATTGAAATGTCAAGAGTAACATTCGTTCGTGTTTTGTCTCAGCGAGACCGACCGAGCCTAGACCAGCAATGGTCAGGTGAATGTTCCTGCACATAGTGCAGAGAGTGAAAAATTCGGATAATAATAATAATAATAATAATAATAATAATAATAATAATAATAATAATAATAATAATAATTCAGATTGCCGAATATACTAAGAGCACGTTAAGAATAGATGATCCGGCAAAAGTAAATGCATTTAACACCTTCAGTCTGGGTTTCGAAACTGCTTCTCACCACACACAGTTAACGATAGTAACGGTACCAAATGAGTGAAATATAGTTATAGATATATATAGAAATATCTTGCGGAAACTAATAAAAATCACGGAGAATCGAATGGAGAGGGGCTAGACCTATATCAACTGACTACACATGTTGAAGACGCAATTTTACCGTATCGAATACTTCACGTTTCAGTCAACAATTCGTGCGTACGAGGAGTTTGGAAGCTAGCTAGTTACCGTTGTGTCAGTTTTTAAATGTGGTGACATAACTATTTTAGCCAATTTTAGATCGGTCAGTTGTATGTAAATTTATGGAACTTTTGATTACCAACTGACAAGAATGGGACAAAAAGAATGTCTATTTCAGACAATGGTTGTAGGATATTTTTTGCGAGGATCAGGCCATATGTATCATCGTTTAAAACCATTGCAGATAAAGGTGATGACATGAGAATCTACGCCATTATAATAAAATATTCCAAGATTTTTAATAATGGAGAAATAAAACTGGTTCAGAAATTACTGCAGTCCTGTATTGACACGAGAGTGGCGGCGTGAATTGATGAACTTCAGAATGGAAAACAGGAATTCCAAGTTTGAACAGCCGTGCAAGTATGGGTCCGAGCAAATATTAAAAGTAAAATAATTTTAAAAATTCTCAACTTTATTGATTTTCACAATTCCAAATTTATTGGGTATTGTTCACATGTACAGGATACTTAGCAGAAGCGTGCGTTATGAGGGAGGGGGTATGGGATAGAGGGCAGGGGGCCAATGCAGCCCTGAACAATTTCAAAGTGGCCTCATTGTCTGATCTGGTAAAACATTTCATTTTCTGATCTTCCCGGGTTTTCCCCTTTTTAACGTAACAATAAAAGATTTTTTAAAAATTTTATTTAATTTAGGTTAATTTAGAAACGGCTGAAGTCATTAGCGGACACTTATTTTATATATTAGCAATGTTTTAAGTTACCATAAATGTAGAATAATTAATTACAATATTTTTTCACAATAATTTCAATTAATTTGTCAGACTCTGTAATTTAGGACATTTGGTATACATTAGAGAGGCTCTCCAGGTAATCTATTAAACTTAACAAACCTTAGCTTAATTTAAAAACGCTACCTGGTTAAACAAAAAAATCATTGTAATCATTGTTAAACAAAAAATCATTTATTAATAGTAATAATCAGACATAGTTAATATTAATAACGTACACAATTGATATGGTGAATGCATTTCGTCTGTACAGAAAATTAGTAAAAGCTGTATTTTCACTTTTTCGAAAGGAGGTAGCTCTCCCTTGTACAGAAAAAATCCGCTAATATATGGTGTGGCCAGAATCCATGTTTTGTAGGTCCTTGATACCGAAAAATCGATTGACGGAAAAACGTCTGACCGTCGGTCTGTCTGTCTGAGGTCAACGCTAACGCCTAAACCGTTCGGTCGATTTTCTTCAAAAATGATATTTCCCAATCGATCTGAATGTACTAGAGGCTTTGAAATTTTCAAAAGAATACTTTGATTTTTGAGGATACTTAACATGAAACCTCAAAAACATTTGCAAAATTTTCTTAAAAATGGCATCAAATTTTGATCAAACTTTGTCTTCAGATAGCGTAAAGGACGCTTATGGCTAAATGTAACGAAGTTCAATTTGTCGCCACCATGTGGCAGCACCAAAATTAGTGAAAATTACTTTACTAATAACGTCTAAGCCAATGGTTTAATTTTCAACCAGTAAACGGCATTTAATTCGTGTTTAATATAGAACTTATTTACGCTTCGAAGCCCTTTTTCCAAAAAGAATGGTGCAGGTCTCATAATCGTTGAAAGCCCAGATTTTAATGAATAGATGATAGCGATGACGATGTCGGAGTAATGGAGGTAGAATAGAGGCAGGGCCGTAGCCAGGGTTATTTCTCGGGAGGGGCTTCAAAAATTTAAAAATGAATGGTACGAGATTTATTATAATATCTTTATCTGGTTTGTTTAAAAGAGATACTCTTAAAAAATGAAACACCGACATGA
Source organism: Acheta domesticus (assembly GCA_031308135.1). Taxonomy (NCBI): domain Eukaryota; kingdom Metazoa; phylum Arthropoda; class Insecta; order Orthoptera; family Gryllidae; genus Acheta; species Acheta domesticus. The sequence goes on along the minus strand of JAHLJT010003656.1, from coordinate 100,023,058 downwards.
TTTTAAACATATTGTGATATACCAGAATATGATAGATTTTATTTAATTATGTTAGCTATAAATGGGTATACAATATGGCGGTATATGCGGCCTTAGCAACGTCAGCGCAGAGGTTGGCAAGGTCAACAAACTATTCACGGGCTTTGATGACGTCAGGACGCCGGCTAGATGGCTGAAGAACATAAGATGTAATTGGGGCAAAAACGAATGACTGTCTGAGGTCGCGGCTACTCGGATTTGTAAGAGACGCACGGGTTGGCTATTAAAGATCAGATAGTCTAATGTTGCCGCCGTGTTTTGAAATAATAGAAGGATGGACGCCTACCGAGCCATAAAGGGTTTAAAAATGCATTAAACAGAACATTCCGTCTCTGGGTGTCGTGGAGTGTAGATCGAACATTCTCTCTCTGGGTGCCGTAGCGTAAAGATCGTTGTAGACAATATAGTGGGAAAGTGAGACTTGTATAGTTTTCTTGTGAGAGAAGTGATAGTTTGTTTCCGGACTTTGAAAATAATTTACCAGAAGTGATTTCGCGGCGGACTTGTTCCGATTTTCGGACATTGCAGTTGGACTTCAATAGTTTACATAACCAGTGGGAGAGACTAGGAACCGGGGAGCGTCGGATAAGAACTAACAAATAGTTTAGGCAGTGTGGACTGAACGTGTCAGCAGCGGCGCAAGACTGAAGAAAGAAGCGGAACTTGGAATTAACAACGGCCAAGTGAGAAGCGACCAAGGAGCGTTGGCATGCACAAACGGTAAAAAAATACTGCAGTATAAAAGAGACAATTTATTCAAAAAGGGTCATGACCATCAGATTAATTGTTTAATTTAAAGTTAAATAAATTGTTGAATTTTGTTCTTTGGAAAAGAAAAGAGTTTTTCATTTGTCAATCATAATTTTCAATTAGTTGGTAGCATAATTATTACATTTCAGATTCCACGCCATACTGTATAGTTGGCAGATCAGGTAATCGGCTATCGAGGCGATAGCGAGTATTTGTATCCGGACCCATCGACCCAAGCTAGCTGGATTTTTATATAATTTTGTTAGAACCAGATAGAAAAACTTTGGTAGTAATTCATGTAACCTGTTTTCTGGCGCCCAAATCTTAATAAATTTGGAACTGGACATGATTACAGCCACGCTTTTGATGAGACGTTGAGAAAGGTATATTACAATATTTAAACATTATTTCCACATAACATTATTTCGAAAGTTTAAACCCAATATTTAATTTATTATTTTCTATTCCAATAAACCAAACTACAGGAGGCGTTAACTACAAAAGCAATTTTCTGATCTTCTTTCTATCCATAATGTCAATCATTTTGTCTACAGTGACTTCCCTATGAATTGAAATAATGGCTAGTGCATTGAGTCTGTTATCACGCATTACACTACGTATAAAACTTTTTACTCTTCATTGTAGAAAATGACCTCTCCACACTAGCAGTCGTTACTAGCAAGGTAGCTAAGATAGTAAGTATCTAATACTAGTATGTAAATATCATGGATCGCAGTTCTCTAAGACTTTGAGCACCTCGAGGTAGAATCTATGGTGGAAGCTTTTTTACACCATAGTTCAACTCAGCTCTTACTGCAGAGAGTGATGTTCTGTTATCAAAGTATGGAGCTAAATTTCCCGACTTGTTCATTTCATTGATGGAAGCAAAGCCTGGAAGAAGCACTTGGAAACTTGGAAGAATATCTTCATTTGAAGTAAATCTGTCTTTAAGTACTTTATACATTCCGATATATTTGGATATATTTAAACTACTAAATAAATAAATAATGAATGAATGAATGAAAAAAAAAAGATTAGAATTTCGGGGAGGGCTTCAACCCCTCGAGCCCCTCCCTTGGCTACGTGCCTGAATAGAGGTGTAGGAGAGTTGGAGAGGATTAGAGGTAGGGCAAACGAGAGAACCCCAAGAAAATGTGCTGAGAGCCCGCCTTGTCCGTCACTATTCCCCGTGGAATGGTCTGGGATCGAACTCGATTCCCAGCGGCGGAAAGCGCATGTGTCAGCCAATGGGCCACGAGTCACCGTTTCACTTGTTCACCCACCCATTTCAGAACGAGGACTTTTTATGCATTAGAATTGATCACTTCTTAAAACACTCTGTTTAAGGGTCGACTATGAATTACGCCAAAAGCCATTTCTTTCTCTTTATATTTATATTGTATTTGATATCGCGGAGCGGTGCCATCTCGAAAACAGTGCCATCCGGGGGCGGCTGCTGCTATCGCCCCCCAGCTCTGCGGGTGGAGGCGCGGCGGGGCGGAGGCAGGGGCGCGGCCAGGGCATGAGGGGCGGGGAAGGGGGCGGAGGCGGGGGCGGGGCTCGAGGTATCGATCCGTGCCAGGCGCCCGCTGTCGCTCCTCCGGCGAGTCGCTCCCTCTCGACCGGCGCGGCGGCGCGGAGCGGCGGAGAGAAGCACGAAGACTCCAGCGGCCAATCACAACGGCCGTCAGCATGATTCAGACGCCCTGCCTGGATGCCTCCAGACTTCCTGCTCTCGCTGGATTGAAGCGGGAGGCGTATTGCTCCGCGTAAAGGGGCAGTTTTCGACCAAAGATGATGCTCTGTTCTCAGAGTACATCATCTCACCAATTTTTTTTTTTCGATTCTGTTTCAATTTTGTATATTTTTTTCGGCTGAAGCTTTTTACCGCCAGACATCTAACGATCTCTTCTGACAGCATGCGAATTGGCAATTTTCTCCATCGGGACGAACTGACGTCTTCAATGCAAAGAAATGATCTACAAGGCATCCGCATCTTAGAATATTTTAAGAACACTCTTTGGAAAGTTTTCTTTTCTTGATTTGTAGTTCGTGATTATTTATCTATTGAGGATTAGGGTCCATTCTACTACTCAGGTCGTGGAGACCCATGAGTAATGATCTAATGAGTGAAGTGATTGACATGTATTATTTGACTTGAACATTTCAAAAGAGTGGAAATCTTAAATGAAGCACCGACCTATAGATTGTGCCCTGGCAGGCGCGTATTAATACTTCTCCAGCAGTGGACATCAATCTCTGCGGGAACATTTCCCGGGTCAACAGTTTTAGAATTTAGCTAAAAAGGATGTTGATTTGAGATTTGTGTGATTTGTGGATCACACAATCTTCTATCATAGATTTACATGTCGCAAATACACAATTTGGAACAACCGACCTCGTGTCTCTTCCGAAGGAAGACGTGAGGAAGATTTGTTTCGTCCATGATTTCGACCGGGCTCTAGACAGTGAAATCCATTTCAACAGTCCGATACCTCAACAATTACACCATCCGATCCTTCATTTTTACTTGAAGTAATTAGAAAGATTTATTTGCCCATCTGTAGAGTATATTAATGATTCGTCTCTGCTGCTCTTTGGTTCTACTGTTAAGTTAAGCCAACAACAGGCTGAGAGGTTTTTATTTGTTTTCGTTTATCCTAAGATAAACTTTAATCACCTCCTCGATTTAGGAATATCGCGGCGGACTCATATGTGTTTACTGCTCTTTGGATCTGAGAAAGAGAAAGAGTGAGAAAGAGTCGAGATCGTCATACTTCCAGAAAGCGTTATGTCTCAGGAGATGGAGAACTCTTCCTATGTTACTATTTATTTTCGTTCAACTCTCTCTCACCGATCAGCTGAACAGTTGATATTTGAGGTAGTCAATATCTTAAGCATTAAAAATAAATGTATTTTAAATCAAATATTTGTTACAAACGTTTGTAAATGATCTCTAACTATTTCATATTTCAAATATAAAATTTAGGAAACTTAACTAACTTCAGTTTAAAGGACAAACAAAACAATTGTAACAAGAAAATTGACCGGTTGTTAAAGTCGCTAATCCAGTTTGCCCTTCATCTCCATGTTAATTGATCAATCTGGTTTACTATCCCCGTTACTTGGACGTGTGGCAAAAGTGATTTTAGGTGAAGTTAAAACAATTCTTAAATTTCATCCAAGACTGAAATAAATACAAAATGTAATTGTTGATGTATTTTGTCTCCATGTCAATAAGTTCAGTGAATTGATAACATTGAATGTCTGTATTGGAACTCCATGACTCGACATAAATTGTCAAGCTGTATGAATGTGTGAACGCCATTTTAAATTTACGTTATGTTGAAACCTGTTGCTGTTACTATCTTCACATCTCATTAGTTATCATTACAGTGTAAATAACTGATCACTTACCCGCTTCCTTATCTGTTAATGCTCACATTCCTCGTTGTTTTGCTTCCGGATCTTGAGCAATTCCTAAACCCATTGGCGAATTCGGGTAGGAGTCAACGTACTTTTCGAGGAAGGTAAATAGTGACGAAACCACAATTCTACGTGAACCAACTAGTGTTCGTCAGTGATAATTGTTTCTTTCAATCCTACACCTGTTGTTCTATCGTGCACTTCTAAAGCAAACGCAACCCACCGTGCAAAAAATCTTATTCAAATCTCCCCTTCAAATTTAATAATCATTAACATGGTATGATTATTGCTTTATTTAGCACATTCTGCACTTCCTATATAATAACGATCTCAATAAGTGCCCCCCTTCACCAACTCTGAAGGTGCTTGTGTATTGCAAAGAAATCATGACAAATGTGCAATTTCTGACAAATTGTTCTTCTTGGATAAGTTTTACTTATTTATCGTCTTCAAATACATTACACTGTGAACATAAAAATTAATTTATTATGAACAATGTTTGCTTGGTAAGCGTTGACAATAATTCCCGGAACAGTGTGCAGCCTGAAATCCCTTTTAACGTTTATTCATATTCGCTTCCATGCCGTCGATGGTTGATGGCAAGCAAATTTGCGAAAGTATGTATCTACGTAACAAAAATATTCAGAAGGCACAATGATAAAAATCTGCAATACTTTTACAGCCATTTTATTGGTAAAACGACACATCAGCTGAAATCAAGACGAAATGCGCCTAAAATGGGAATTACTATTCACATTTTCTTTTTCACTAAGAAATATTTGGACATGAAGAGAAACATTGAGAAATAATTTTGGAGGAAAAGTTGGTTTGTACCCACAGTAACTGCTCCTCATAAGGTGTGAAATGAGCTTTCTTCTCTGCCCGTGTAACTTGAGTTCATTCAAATCTATTCGCCTACAAATGAAGCCTAGAACCTAGTGCAGTATTATGTAATTGAAATGACCCTTCAATTGTATGTAAATGCGTTCTGCGGTCGTCTAGTTCTGCCGTTTCTTACAATTTGAAAGAACTACTGGTAAGCCTTAACAGACCCTCTGCGAGAATGTCACCGTTAAGTTGCGATAAACATATTCTGATTCATTTACCTCTCCTATTTTAAAATATTTAATAAACTTATCCTCCGCCCATGTTTATGGCAAGTTGTCATTATACAGGAATGTAACAACATTTTTCGAACAAGTTACTTGAATACAATTTATTTGAATATCTTGTGAAAACTGTTCTAACATGAGTTCTTGTGAGGCGTCGTTTGTTTCTTTAATAATACAGTTAAATTGGTTTTAAAACAGATTTCCTTTTCAAACATTACATACTTATGATGAAAATTAACACATTGCATACTTACGACGTCGTTTTAAACGAAAATAATAGTTGATAGAATTTCAATTCTTAACCTTGTTTTAATCCAACGAGATAGGCCGAAATGATACCCACAACGGAGAGATAAATGTGTAATGGGAGATAGTTTCACCCCCTGGCTCCACTGGGGGAAGCAGATGACAAGAGTAGTAAGTTCTTCAGTTTTAGACCGACGCTGCCAGAAAATTTAGAATGATTATCAATATACTATACCAGGAAGTATATTTTAAAATCCAGGTAATAAGGCAACATGAGATCCTTCTGCACATCTTTCCCGTGACAACCACATCCAACTCTTCTGCTTTCTCACGGAGAACCTCTGCCTTTGCCGCAGGAAATATAAAGAACGGAAACCAGAGTGCCGAAAACGGCGACCCACACCTGGTACACGTTGACAGAGTCGGGACTGATAATACAAAAGACGGCGGCAGGGCCGGGTGGCAAGCGTCCTGGGGCGGGGGTGGGGGCGGGGGCAGGCGCGAGCAGCCGGAAGCGGCGCCCCCGGGGCGCGCCCTGGCGCAACGTCCGCTCTTTGTGACGCGCTCCCGCCCCCGCGCCCACCCCCGCCCCCACCCCGCCGCCGCCCCCGTCGCTGGTGGCGCCACCGCCATTTGCATAGCTGCCCATCTCCGCCTGCCCTGCCCACCCGCGCCGCGCCGCGTCACCATAGGTGCGACTCACGCAACGCCCGCCCGCCCTCCGCACGAACCTTCGTTATTTCAATTCACTGCAGGCAGTCCTTGCGAACAGGCTGACTAGGGTAGTGTTTCTACTACTATTTCCGTAGGAAGTGCTTCCGAACAGGCTGACTTGGGTGTTTCTACTCCTATTTCCGTAGGTAGTGGTTCCGAACAGGCTGACTAGGGTACTGTTTCTATTACTATTTCCGTAGGCAGTGGTTCCGAACAGGCTGACTAGAGTAGTTACTTTCTACTATTTCCGTAGGCAGTGGTTCCGAACAGGCTGACTAGGGTAGTGTTTCTATTCCTATTTCCGTAGGCAGTGGTTCCGAACAGGCTGACTAGGGTAGTGTTTCTATTACTATTTCCGTAGATAGTGGTTCCGAA